>OU611831.1:603076-1203653 GCA_914767695.1 Ptilodon capucinus
ACTTAAATACACAACTATCATAGACAACTTGGTCTAATACAACATAATCATTTTTTATGCGTTCTAACAACAACTGTTTTCGTTATTTTTCCTTTATTGTGCTATAAGACACTGCTTCTTGCCAAATTTGATGATTCTAGGTCAACGGGAAGTACCCTATAGGTTTATGATTCCCTTGCAAATGTACTAAATATGCAACATAAGCCGCTGTATCTTTTGATTGCGTTAAATTAGAAGTTTGATATTTTACAGCTTCAATGGACTGCAGATATAAGTCTTCGTTATAAATTCCAACTTGATGAACTACACGCGTTCCTGAGAAAAAGGGTCTTGACCGACAGATAGACAACAAAGTGAACTTATAAGGGTTTAATTTTTCCTTTTTAGGTACAGAACCCTAAAAAAACTGGTATTTTGACATTGGAATCAGACACTTTAATTTTATTTATTTGTATAGATTATACAAAATAAATGATTTGACTTTGGTTTTGATTGGACGTGGAGCAGACTTGCTTAAAATTATTAAAAAAACTGATAAAAATAATTCAATTTGTTAGTCTTTATATTTTTTTGATGCTAAGTGTACATAGAATATTATTTTTGCATTTCCGAACGAAACAACCTGTATAGCAGGTATAAAGAAGGTACAGGAAAATAACAGGGAATGTCCTAATTAATGAATTTTGAGAAAAAACTATTTGAAAGTTCAACTATTCTAACAATTCTATAGTTGGCCATAAACAAAACTGCATTTTTGGCGACATCTATTAACTTTTTTTAAATACTAATGATTTGAAATACCTTACACAAAATATGATTCTATGAAAAAAAGTGTGACATTCCCAGTTATTTTCCTTGACCCTTTATACTTTGTGAGATGTACTCACCGCTCATGTTAGCGCCGGCCATGACACCAGTGACTCCAGTGAACAGTACGCCGAAGACTGACGCGAAGTCCACCAGCTGTCCATCGGAGGTGGTGTAGTCTCGTCCGTACGAGGGATATAGATTCCCGTAGAGGGTCTCCGAGCTCAGCCCGGTGTAGTTCAGGGTGGTGGCATTTAATATTTGATTCGTCGCCGGCTTGTCTATCTGTTGGCGACAATACAGGGCGTGTAAGATGTAATTCGCTTGAATATTTTGATAAAATTGATCCATAAAAGAGGTCTTACAAAAAAAATGGAAATAAAAAACATGCTAATTCAAAAGTAAAACCTTGTTTGCTGTCGCTACTTAGCTTAGCTATTAGACTATGAGGTTTTGGGGAGTGTGAGGAACAGGGTGTAAAGTTCTTCATCCACCATTGAGTCGGGAGGATCCTCCGACCAGACGGGTGTCGTGCCTGGTGGGCTACTGCCCATAGGTTGTTGTTGGGTTCTTGTATATATTTTCAATCACCCGGATAACTTTAATATCGCGATGTAGGATACGTCAGTTTTTTGTTCGTATGTGGCGAGATAGATGTCGCTACAAGTTTTTAGGCTGAGTTTAGACCCCTAGTATGTTTAAATTGAATTTATAAAATTGTACTAACTATATCTAAGATGGTACAGTTGCTAACCAAACTATTAATGAGTACTTTTTTGAGAGGTACATTTTGTGGGGTATATAATTTTTTACTTTTATTTTTTATTATTATTAGAATATTGTTGACTATGTAAATATTTTGTTTTTGAATAAATAAATATCATGCAAATTAAAAAAAAAAAACCATTTTAAAAATTTGGGTGTTCTAAAAATCGTTGCAAATTTTACTATAATATAATGGAATGTATACATTAAATATTTTTTTGCTGACATTTTAAATGCGGTAACAATTTAAAATCGATATAAATGCACTCGTATTTTGTATCATAACGGTATTAGAGATCACTTTTACTGATAAACACTTTAAGACGTGCAACAATAAAGAGTTACATATCTATTAATATTTTTTTATGTATGTAGGTACGTACCCAAATTACAATTCTGTTCAGGACTCTACGAGCGTAAAAGCGCTGAAAACCGACTCACCAGTGAAGGAGGCGTGACGAAGAAGCTGATGAAAGCGCTTGCGAGGCAGACGAGCATGGTGAGCCAGATGGCGAGGCTGGTGCGTGCGAAGAGTGACGCTCCGGCCAGCGACACGCCCAGCCCCACCGTGTTCAGTAGCGACCGGTACAGAAACCTGTACCACCAGCCGTCGGGGATGCCGGCGCCCGCCGACACCAGGTACCCTGAAGGGATGATTAATTTCACTACAGCTCGTAGACCCAGCGGTAGCCTAGTTGTTAACACGCCCGCCTCTAACGCAAGGAATGCAGGTTCAAACCCCGGGCACATAAACCTCTGAGATTTTCATGTTATTTTCAATTATGATTACCACTTGCTGAACGGTGTACGGAAAATCATGAAGAAACCTGCACGTATATGCGTGTGAAGTTCACCAACTCACATAGCGTGGTGGATGATGAACCAAATGTCCCTCGTATTTGAGAGGGAATGCGCCCCGGTATAATGGCAATAGGTTCGTCGTCCTATTTACATTGAAACCAAAATAGTTACATCGACGGTGCAGTACGCCATCTGGCTTAACCTCTTCGGGGAATTATAACTGATAGGATTTTTGATCTTACAACTCACCATTCGATCCAAAGTTTTCTACCAAAGCCTCTGTGCAGGCGGATATACAGAGGGCGCTGGAGACGACGTTCGCGAAGAAGAACAAGGTGCCGACCGCGCCACCGAACTCGGGACCTAGCGTTCTACTTATCATGACTGTTGCAGCACACTAAGGATTAAATTATTAATGTTTCCTTTACACTCAATGTCGAGGTTTAAAGTTACAGATTCGCTCGGTCTCTGGCTTATTTCAGACGAGAAAAATATACAAAATCAACATATTCCGTGACATAAGTCTAGCATTGGAGCACTTCCAACATAAACAATAAAAGGATACAATATACGCCGCCGCCTTCAACAGCACCGTTTGTCGATATAGCACATATCGATGTCACAGTGAACAGCACTATTAGATAGGCCAGTCCGAACTGACCTAATGTCACCAGGAGACCAGCGTTGCCCACTAGGTAACCTGCGGAAGAGCATACAATATCAATTAAATGGATGCCGATGAGTTATACAGTGTCAACACACGCATTTTTCCTTAGACATAGAAAAAAATTAGTACCATAGAGATTGGAGAAATACCCATTGGAACGAATCAATGATTCACTATTTTCAGACTAGAAACTTTCAATAATAAATATAGATACCTAATTATATGTGCACAGAGTAAATAATTACGACCTTGGATTGTTGACTCACTGGCAGTTCAACTAAATGTCGTATGATAAGAATAAATTATATTTAATAACATGAAATATGAAAAATATTAAAATATCGAGGGGTGAAAAGCTATTTGACTCAAGCGACACTTAGGGGCGATATTGACTTGAATACATATTTGGAATCAGCGATTTTTTCTGCGTCGAATGAGTATGCTCTCCTGTAAATTTAGATAAATGTTGTTCAAGTCCAAAAAATTTAATAGACCCTTTTAACGCTTAACCAACTAAGAACATTGTCTCAAAGTAAACAATTTTCATATGGGTGAAGCGTAGAATGTGCATTTCGCTTAATGAGCACTTCACCAGTAACACCCAGTTTTTTTTTTGTCAGCCTGTACAAGGGAGGTATTTGCCCAACAGTGGGACGCCACTACTGGGCAAATACCTCCCTTTCCTTCCTCCACTCCTCTCTGTTCTTTCCCAGTGTGGACCTCGCATTCAAACTCTCTAATTGTCGCCGCTGGCAATTATGAGCCAAACCGCGCGCACACAACAGCACAACGCCGCCGTCCGCGGCATGTGTTGATAGATCCTCCCGACACGATCACCGCCCTCCTCGACCCGGGCGTCGAGAGGTCCACCAACACACCTACACCAGCCTCAAACAGACACCGAACTCGCCGGCGAGGTCGAGGAACCCCCTCTTCTGCTCGTAGGTGCTTCTTTGCACCTAGGACCGCAGTCACTACCTCTCCCCTCACGGCAACTGCCCAAACCGAGGTCGTGCCCCATGTGGCGCCCTTGAGCTAGTTGCCCTCCTCTTCCGCCCTTAAGGCTTTGGTTGGAGTCGCACTCTGCACTCGCCACTCCTCCGGTGAAGCTGTAAAGGCCAACACAAGGCCAACAGCGTAGTCCATTCAAAAAAAAAAAAAACTGTGGACCAGTATCTTACTCTCTCTTAGGTACATTACATAAGAGTAATACATTGATACCATGAGGTTATCTGTGTTGTGACAATGCAATAACAACATAATGCACTTATCAAAGCCTGCACACTGGGGCGTCTAAACTCGCGCGTATTTTTTTTTACTAATACTAAAACGTACTCTGTGTCTATATGCATAAAGATTGTCGAAATTCGCTCGCGATGTCAGTGCTAGATGAAGAATGAACTTTTGATGTGAAACATCTATAGGCGAGGGGTAAACCTGTTTTTGGCGTGGCGAGATTTACCGGTACGACGCTTCGATACAACAAAATTAAATCAACCTTATTACTTAATAACAACAACACAAGGTTGATTTCTTTTTGTACAATTACTTAGTACAAAAAGAAATCAACCTTATTACTTAATAAGTAATAAGGTTGATTTCTTTTTGTTGTATCGAAGCGTCGTACCGGCAAATCTCGCCATAAAGTATAGTTTTAAATGCGGCCATGCTTCGTACGGTGTGTGTGGGTGGTGTGTGTACGGTGTGGCGAATCGAATATGAGTGACGCTACGACGTTTATGTTTTATGTTTCACATCTGCCAGGCGTCCCGCGACGGCTCATTTTTTTTTGAGCCGTGAATACAGTTTGTTTTGGCATGGCATAAAATTTGACGCGCCAGTGTCCGGGAGGCTTCATTGCGTAAAGAGCCGTGTGTTCATTTAATGTCAATGTGTTCAATATTTTATTTACATACCCATTCGTATAAAAACCAGGGCGCTAAACATGGAAAGCACGACAGGACAGAAGACCCCAGCGAATGTGCCAACCTTCTTGACGCCAGGCCTCTCCGTTCTGAACTCGCCGAACTCCACATATCCTGAACAGAGACAGAAGATAAATAAATATCGCCAGTCCATAAATAATCATGGAACGATTACAAACTAATGCTTATACTATGGGTATAATAGGCTGGGGGCAATCCCAGCGTCACGCAGACCAGTTAGCACGCATGTCAAGACAAGTCAAGGCATGTCACGGAGTTGCTCGCTTGCTCTCTGTCTAATTTCATACGAAAGAGAGAGACAACATCAATATATTCCGTGATGGAAGAACTCCCGAAAAGGAGTTGCCACTGGCGGGAATTGAACTCACCGCAGTGAGTCGAGCGGCCTACGTTTCAGACATCGTCAACGCTATTAAATTTAATAAAATAATTTTAGGTATTAAGAGTGAGCAAGATAAGTTAAACATTAAAGTCCTCATCAAAGTCAATTCATATCATTTGTTCAGACCGACAGGGGCACTTTCAAAATGTCATGTAAGTATTTATTTTCTTATTTGCTACAACTGGATCGGAAATCGGCCCTTGAATAATATGATTATGGTAATAAGATCAATCCTTTATCATAATTTTTCTATAATTATATTCACCTCTTCTTTCTTTCTTTTTAAATAATAAATTAGACAAGTACATAATGTCTGATCGTTGAATTCTCATCAACTTACCTACATCTAAATTCAAGGACATTTCCAACTACAAATGACTCACTAAAGTTTTTTTTAATTACAAAACTTTTCCAAAGTTCTTATGTAAATGAAACATGACTATCAAAATATTTGATGGTTACTCTACAGCTTTTAATACATAGTGTAAAAAATACCATCCCTGTTTTGTCGAGATAATCACGTGACAACGACAATAACTGCAGATCAAAATCACCTCGACCACATTTCTCCACCATTTTCTCAGACACGTCTGCACTGCATCGAAGCTAAATATAAACTAATAATGTCATTATATTAATCAATGACATTGCAACGTTATCTAGGCGTTTATTTTGTTTATTCGACGACCTTGTGCACCCAAACAAATGGTAAGAAATGACACAGTTGCTCAAAGCGAAACGATACGGAACTTTGGTAATTATTTCAGGGTTGAGCGGTTTTGCAAGTATTTCATAGACTGAAAATAACCTGTACGAAAAAAAACCGGCCAAGTGCGAGTCGGACTCGCCAACGAAGGGTTCCGTACCATTATCTATAAAAACGGCAAAAAAATCACGTTTGTTGTATGGTAGCCCCTTAAAATATTTATTTCATTCTGTTTTTTAGTACTTTTTGTTATAGCGGCAACAGAAATAGGTACATAATCTGTGAAATTTTCAACTCTCTATCACGGTTCATGAGATACAGCCTGGTGACAGACGGACAGTGAAGTCTCAGTAATACCCTTTGGGTACGGAACCCTAAAAACGGGCGAAATCCATGTTGGACTATTTATTATTTACAAGTAAATCCTAGCTCACACTGGGGCGTCAAAATTCGCGCGTCAAGACCTTTGCCAAAACCAAAATGAACTAAGGATAAAATTGCCATCTTTTAAATTTTTGCATCCCCAAATTCAATTAAGTTTACAATGCGATCCAAATAAGAATAGGAATGTCTATAACCTCTATATATCAAATGTCGCTTGAAAAGTATGGTTTGCAAAAAACTTATTTGCTTATCAATAATAATAGTCTTTCATCAAATTTAAATAAAAAGGATAAATTAGTAATAAATTGCCTTAATATAATACTTAATTATTTAAAGTCATAATTCGTTTTCGTCCGTCACAATATGGCGCTAAGTCGATCCTATTCTCATTTGAATTGCATAGTACCTTCTACCAAGGAGGGGGCTGACAGAGCAATCATCCATCTCAATATTAAGTTATTGACAACTATCATTTTGGTTGCTACCAGTTTGCTAACTATTAATTATCTTGGATTCATCCGCCATCTTTATCACTGTCATCATCCATTGTTATTTATAATGTGTATTTATTGAATTTGCCCTTGCGATTAATTACTTGACACTGGCTGAAATAACCGCTAAACGCAGGTGGAGCCATTCCTCATCTTAGTCCATTAAATATCATCATTTAACTCATTTCTTAAAAAAGAAGAAGAATTATCTGAGTTAATTTTTTAGGGTTCCGTACCCAAAGGGTAAAACGGGAACCCTATTGCTGTACCTCATGGACCGTGATAGCTAGACAGATGAAATTTTCACAGATGATGTATATCTGTTGCCGCTTTAACAATAAATACTAAAAAAAACAGAATAAAATGAATATTTAAGGGAGCTCCCATACAACAAACATGATTTTTTTGCCGTTTATATAGATATATACATAATGGTACGGAACCCTACGTGCGCGAGTCCGACTCGCACTTGGCCGGTTTTTTTAAAATTTAATTTATTACTTTTTCAATGAAGATTCAACCATCCAGTATATGTATTCTTTAAGTTTCTACCTTCTCCAGGTGGTCTGCTAGCTGGTAATGATCTCCCGAACCTCATCCTAAGTTTATGCATTATGCCGGTCCTTGGCGAACTGTGCATACTCGGTGACAGCGGGTCCAATGTTTCAGCCATCGTTGACGGCTTCGTCTCTGAAAATAATATTGAAAACTATAACAATTATTTGTATTTATATATAACCTGGCAAAGTGCCTAGTATTAATTATCCTACTAATATTATAAATGTGAAAGTTTGTGTTTGTGTTTGTTGTCAAATTTGTTGAAACTTTACAATATTATTGTTTATACATCAGAATAACATACAGGCAATAATTTATAACAATATTGAACAATTGAAGTCCGCACAGACAAAGTTGCGGGTACAAGCTAGTAGCCTATAATTGCAAAATTAAAGTGGATACTAGTGAGTTCTTGTGCAGATGTAGGTATTAGATATTAAATGGTCAATGCAAGGTCGCTATTCATGTTTGACATGTTTAAGACTTAATACAACACTTTGAAACATCAAATAGAAAAACAAATAACTGATATAGTAGGTAATACATACTTGTTTATAGTATACCTACCTACTTATTTACGGAATAAAGAACGAAATACGCCCACAAAATTTTGGACACAAACAAAGCAATGATAAATGGTACTTACCCAAACAAATATCTCCCATATCCTAACTGATAAACCAACACAACAGACACTATTTCCAAGGCAATATAAGAAAATAAACCTAGCAATCAATGCAGCTGCATAATTTAATTTCTAAACTTGTTTTCATGTAAGTTAATATGCTTAACACTATGTTTTATACTCTACCCATATGAATCTACTTGTTATATTTTAATTATAATCCAATTATATCAGTCCTCATATATTCAACTAAATCTGCAATTTGATAGCACAGTGACCTACATGATCCGTTATATGACATCACCAAATTTACAAAGCCAAGTGTTCTAATGGTTTAGGATTAAAATGCTGACTGCTTTTTTATGCTCTAGAGTCTAGACAGATCAAGGATCAAGGCGAGTGTGGGAATCAACTGGGCAAGCTATTCACTTCCCAAGTACTTTTTTTCTATTGTTCTAACGTGAATCATAACAAAACAAAAAATTGTACTTACTGTTCACAGAATTATGTAGTCAATTGAGGGTTTTCTAACGTGAACCCTTTGTAAATTCATATAAATTTTATCGCTGTCATTGCTGCACACTACTATATTTTGTTTACTATGCTAAAATTTTAAAATAAAGCGGAAATAAATTTATTTTAATAACACAAACAATGCAAACCGACCGACAACACATCGGGGCTCGGGGACTCTACCTACCGTAGGCTGACACTGACAGCTTCTGTCATCCGTCAAATCGTTTCTCCTGTCATGTCTATTAATCATTAGCGCCTAACAATATTTGGGTCATCCGCCATCTTTATCACTGTCATTATCCATTTTTATTTATAATGTGTATTTATTGAATTTGTCCTTGCTATTAATTACTTGACATTGGCGAAATACTCGCGCTAGTCGCAGGTGATGCCATTCCTCATCTTATTCCATTAAATATCACCATTTCGCTCATTTCGTTAAAAAAAAAAAAAAAACAATATTTGAGAGTCATCCGCCATCTTTATCACTGTCATTATCCATTTTTATTTATAATGTGTATTTATTGAATTTGTCCTTGCTATTAATTACTTGACATTGGCGAAATACTCGCGCTAGTCGCAGGTGATGCCATTCCTCATCTTATTCCATTAAATATCATCATTTCGCTCATTTCGTTAAAAAAAAAAAAAAATGATAATTTATCGGCATCAGCGGTGGCCCTAGGGGGTGGCCGGTATCGCCTGGGCCCTCGCTCTTGCAGGAGCCTCGCGTCAAGCAAAAAAATAGTTTTTTTTAACAATTTTTTTTTAATGTTTAAAACGTTTGATTTTGATTTTTAATTATTTATTAAGGTAAACATAACGGTAAATTAAAATAAAGTTAGTTGACTAATTCATTAATTCAATTCATCTATACTTATAATAATAAAAAGCTGAAGCGGGCTCGGCGGCGGAGGCGGCTGAGACTCTGAAACGGCGGAAGTACGGGGTTATCGGCTCCGGGCTGTCGCTAAATACCTGTTCACACCTTTGATATCCATACCGTAGCACGGGTATGGCAGTGTATGTAAATATTCAGTGCACACTGAAAACAAAATATACCTTAGCCAACATAAGCTTAACTCCTAGGAATCCAGGAAGTCTAAAATTATCACTTTGAGCAATTCCACTTGATCGAACTAATTTCCTGAAACTTTGGCACAGCCAGAAATGCCGTACCTACGTACCTATATGAATCTGCTGATGACATTAAGTGTAGGTTGTGGACCAAGCATAGATATTATCTACGTAATTACCTGATCTGGCAGGTGGACCCTCCCTTCTGTTTACTAAGTTTCCATAGCGATCCAACAGATAACCTCTGGATCTGTAGATAAAAATCATATTAAAATTAGAAAAACAGCATCGCTATTACTATTCAAAAGTAATCGTATTACATAGTGGTGTTATGAAAGAACCTAATAGTTTAAAAAAAACACGTTGAGCACGTAAAGATGGACTATAAGAATAGAAAATGAATTGTTTCTAGTATTCGGAGCCGGAGAGGATTAACGTGTCTATAGTCGTTATCTCTCAAAAACCACACTTCATTAACAGTGAAGTTCAGCTGATGAAGCAGCTGGTCGGAAAAGCAACTGCTGATTTTACGAAGGTGGCTGACCCTCCGGACTACTTAGAATAGAGTTAAAACTCACCTTTCTTTTGTATCGATGAAGCAATCAGTACAGCAGACGATTGGTTCATTGCCCGCCGAAGAACCTAGCTCCGGAAATTGAGTAGCATCGTAACCGAAGTTGTACTGGAATAAGAAAAATAACTAAAATAACATGCTTGAAAACCAGCGTTTTACGTGTCCAATATGTCAATAATTTCCTTTCCCCGTCTTACCGGAAGACAGGTGCCCATGCAAGTCCATGATACCTAAAATCCTGCCTTTACTTTCGCTGTCTCTATAAACTTACCATGAGCTATATATTCTCCTGCTTTACTAAATCATGATATAAGTAAAACAGAAAATCATGAAGTGTTCATGGCTATGGCTTAAGTACCTGACAATGCATGCTTAGCTATGTGACGTCATTCTAATTCCAATATTGCGGATCAGCCAAGATGGCGGAATAGTTATTTTTTCTGCACTACCACAGTATGGGTATCAAATGAAAGGGTTTGCTGAGGAGAACACGAAAACTAAGGGCAATTAAATAAAAGCTTGTTTTTTTATGTGTTTTTACCAACAATTTTTATTATTACTATTAAAATCATCTCTAAAGGCAACACACTGTAGCCCTAACTACCTATGTATTTGAAGTTGCCGTTTATTGAATTTCTTGCCGGATCTTGTCAGATGAGGTTGTGCTTCGATTTATACTATTATGTAAACTTGACAATATGTAAGTGCCCCCGTAGGCCTATACAAAATAAATGACTTGACTTTGACTTTGAATATAATTGGTGGAATTAGATTTTAGTAGATAGTGTTAGTAGTATAGATACTTAAGTGGCTTACATATAGGTAAATTATCACAGCTGTAGAACATTTGTACAAATTGACACATGTGCCTTTTATATTATCTTGTCCGATGCACGAGGCCCCTGAAAAAAAGTTTTACAGGTCCGAAATAACAATTCATGTATCCACACATAGGTAGGTTCTGCAGCTGATATTAATGTAGGGATGCTTAGTGAAGACAGATTCTTCTCTTCCAAACAAAATCTGCCCCTTACCACCCCCTGTCTCTCAGCAATATACCTTCGGTTAGCAATATACCTGGCTCCACCTGCAATTAGCAGGTGTTTCAGCTAGTGTAAATACATATTATAAAGAAAAAATGGGTGATGAATGTGATAAAGATGGCGGATGAATTCCCTTTCCTCATTTTTACACACTCCAACTATCTTTTCTTGGGTATCTGACGAATAAAGAGGGATGAGATTATTATGAAAAAGACAAAGATAGAGAGAGACAAGGTGTGCTTTGTGCTCTGCTGTCCGATTCCTAAAAAACCGTTAAGTGACAAAACGTAATTTTGAGTTACAAGCAAAAATGCGAAAATTGAACTCGCCAGAAAGTATGAAGACACACAGATTTGTTTCCATTTATCTCAATAACTTTAAAGTTATGAAACTAAGACTAACTTATAGATAAAACGTTTAGTTTTTCGACTGCCAAGAAGCTATTACCCAATATTAAGATACAAGCAAATATGTAGATAGTAATGTCTTTAGAAATTGTGAAGGCATAGAGATTTGTCTCCACTTATCTTGGTAACTATGAATGTTAGAAATATAAAACCAAGACTGGCAGATGGAGAAAATGTTTGGCTTTCTTAACATACATAACATAACATACATACCTAACTCAAATTAGCGAAGATGTCACTTAACGCCCTTATAACGACTCCTCAAAAATTACCTTCTCAGTATTTCCCGTAGTTCTTCTCCGCACCGCTGACATTGCTAGTACAATGTAAACAAATAAATAATAATATTATTTCTATAAAATACATTACGTCACGTGGCACTAATCGTGTTAACACTACGGAAGACAGACGTTTGTGACGAAACAAACACGACTAGGTGTTGATGATGTAGGTAGTTACCATAATTATTATATCATATAAAGCAAAGGTTGTAAGGGTCCTAAATAACACCTCAAGGACCAAGTCATCCTCACCTGCACGTGGTACAACCTGCTGAACAACGAACGAGGCTCCGACGACCCGCCAACCCGCATTGGACTAGCGTGGTGGGTATATTTCCAAACCCCCCATTCATGATGGATAGTCAAGAATTAAATGGGGGAGACCTTTGCCCAGCAGTGGGACAATATAGGTTAATATAAAAAAATAAAATAAAAAATAAAGCAAACGGTCAATTAATTCACGCGTAACATATCAGGTTCCGTAGTCGTTGCACATGGCCCTATAGTATGACCGCGTAGACATAAGTTTTATCTCTTTCAACTGTCAGATTCGTCGAGAAAATGACGTCACACCGAGCCATGACCAGGGCAAAAAGCTCGAAGTGACGATATTTTCTCAACAAATCTGACAGTTGAAAGAGATAAAACCTATGTCTACGCGGTCATACTAAGCCTATAGGCTTGATATTTCGCTCACGCTGTCTACCAGTGGCATTACGTTGAAGAATGAGGTTTTTCCATGAGTCAATACAGTTCGTTTTGTGTTGGCAAACATTTTGATGTGCGATACATTTGAAACTCAGAACTTTATAAGTACCTAATTTGATTTGTTATCGAAATCTCCGATTGTCTCTAAATATTTATCAGAATCAGAATCAGAATATTTTTTATTCATATAAACCAATACAGGCACTTATGAATCGTCAATAAGTAGTAAAAATAGTAGCTCTACCCATTCGGAATGCATTTCCTATGGAGAAGAATGGGCAAGAAACTCCATGGTTGCTTTTTTTCAAATAAAGATTTACATTTTTGTGTTTTTCTTAATTAACAATTATACAATATAAAGTTAATGAGGCTATACATTCTCAAAACACAATTAAATCACTACAGAAACTACGTGTTGAACAAGATTTAAGGTAGGAAGGAGGAGGAAAACGGGACAAATAACTAAAATCCCTTAAATGAGTTCCTGTGGAGCCGGACCAACGCCTGACCAAGCGTGTTTATCCTCTAAATAATCACCTATTGTGTAGTATGCGCGCCTGCATAGTGTATGTCTAATGCAAGTTTTAAATTTAATTTCATTTAGGTTAATGACGTTAGGGGGAATTTTATTATAATATTTGACACAGTACCCCATAAAAGATGTGTGAATTTTCGCCAGTCGAAAGTGTGGTTGGTCTAATTTATCTTTATTTCTAGTGTTAAAACGATGGCCATCACCTACTTTTCGAAACAGATGTAAATGTTTCCTTACGTACATGATATTCTCGTAGATATATTGGCATGGGACCGTCATTATATTATTATCTTTGACGTCTAACTAGAGACGTCTCCCTACTTCTGAATATAGGTTTCACGTGAAGACAATTGAACCCTAAAAACGAGATTCACCTTCAGTGAGCCGGTTCTAACATCATCGCCGTTGCTATGAATATAATAATGCCATCCATAACAATTATTTTACCCACTACGTTGCATTTAGCAAGATTATTGCAACGTTCTTTATATACCAACAGTGGTACCTATAAGTTCCTACCTATAAATTCAATCTACTTAGTGTCTAGTCTACAGGGGCATTCTTCTAAAGACATTTAGTTCTTGCGTTGAATTTTCAGAAGTTTTCAGACAACACATTCATTGGTACCGTACAATGTACTGGGGGCCACCCCACTTACACCCAGACCAGAGAAAATTCCTAAAAGGCCATTTCCCGGGAACGGGACGGGAATCGAACCTCCCACCCACCTGGTGCAGTGAATCAAGCGGCCTACGCTTGAAACCCTAGACCAAGCTGTCGTATAAAAAAAAACACATTTCATATCAATAACTATTTCTTTATTTAGTCTTCATTTAAATATTCAGGTGCCTTGATGTGTGGCCAGACGATGCTCTCGATCCAGGGCACGTAGTGGCGCACCCTGGTGTACACGCCGGCGCCCCCCAACATCCCGCAGTCCTTGCCGAATGACGTCACACCTGTCACCGTGTACTGACAGTTCTTGTACTCGACGTGGATAGGACCACCGCTGTCACCCTATCAATAATACTATAACACATCTAGTGTCCGACCGAAGGTCGATTTCTGGCCTAGGCCGAAGCCGAGGGTTTAAGCTAAGCAATTCAGTTCATGATTGGCTGACAGTGAAATCATGTTTTTTATTTATTTTCACTGTTGCCTTGATGAACTTCTCATAAATAATTACACGATGGCGACCCGGGTTGCGAAAGGCAGCATGAACCCCGGTCATTCGACAACGCTCTCGCGCTTTTCTAACGATCGCTCAATTTTGGCGCCGGTTGAACCCTTCGGCGTCGGCCAAAACTTTGGCCAAATTTGGCCGAAGTCCGTCCCCATCGAAATATTTGATCATTTTTTTCCGACACCATAAATAAGAATACTTATTCATACATCATCATCATCATCACGCCTGTATTCCCCGAAGGGGTAGGCAGAGGTGCACTGTGGTGTGCCCACACTTCACACTGTATTTTGGTCCCAATGTAATAGGGGGCGAGCCTATTGCCATTATACCGGGCACATTCCCCCTCAATACGAGAGAGATTTGGGCCATAGTCCACCACGCTGGCCCAGTGCGGGTTGGTGAACTTCACACGCCTAGACGTGCAGGTTTCCTCACGATGTTTTCCTTCACTGTTCAGCAAGTGGTAATCATTGTTGAAAATGACATTCGCACATGAAAATTATCTCAGAGGTGCGGGCCCGGGATTTGAATATTTACAAAACTGAACGTGTGAATTGTTAATAAATAAAAATATTAATACGTTATTTCAAGTTCTTTTAAAAAGCGATGTAAAAAGTTGGAAATACGTATTTGAATTTGATGATGTTTCATGGAAACGTTAAACTATTGGATCGGAATTCTGAAAAATATACCTAAAACCTGTGTATACATAAAAAGACGTACGAGGATTCCGTATATATCATTCCTGCAGCAAAATGGTTATGGTTATCGCAGCTTGCGCTAAGACCACCCAATGTGCACTTCTATTTGTTCTTGTTTTTATCAATATATGTTGTGTAATTTCCATGTAGCTATTGGTGTACAATAAAGAGTTTTCTATCTATCTATATATGGTTGATGTCCCGCTAAAGTATCGCTAAAGTCAAGGAACTCACTTCACAAGTATCCACTATCTTATACTTATTTCCGTAGCACGTCTGTGTTTTGGTGTCGAACCCGTTCTTAAAGTTACGATGCGGCGGGAACAGCTCGCCACACTCCTCGTCTCTGAAGGAGTAGAGTTTGACCTGAAAATTATTTAAAAAGAGCTAAAACAGAAATTCGGATTATTTGAATTATAAATACCTAAGCTTGGGACTTTAAAGCGTCGGTGTTTCACGCCAGCTATGTGTTCTTTTACGCGGGTTTTTATTTATCTTTTAGTTTAACTGCTATTAGTTAACTAACTATTAGTTAACTAAAATATCAATAAAAATCCGCGTAAAAGAACACATAGCTGACGTGAAACACCGACGCTCCACGAAGTCTGCAATCTGTGAACATGTAGGTACAGGACTGAACCCGCCATTATATCAGATTTGATAAACCGCATATCCTCGCAAAAGAACACCGACTCCGACCAAGGATGATACATGAGGCCATTGAAATTAAAAAACATCCTAATTTCAATAGGGAAGATGGCTGTGTGCTACCACCAACTTGGGATCCAGTAATTAATACGATTAAATACAAAACCAAGCATACCATTGCAAGACCTCAAGACACTGTGAGTACTTTCTGCGTGGATCGGACCGCAAACAACAACTAAATATGTGTGTACCCAGTTATTAACTATGACATCAGGACGTCTAACACCTCAGTCCCCCCGTGACCATGATTGCTGTAAAGCAGCCGAAACGTCGGGAACATAAAATAGTAAATAAACGCGATAAAATCCGTAAAATAGTTTTATTTCAATTCAACCGATTGAGCTGAAATTTGGTATACACGCTTATTTTGGATGACAATGCATGCTTAGCTATGTGACGTCATTCTAATTCCAATATGGCGAATCATCCAAGATGGCGGAATAGTTATTTTTTCTGCACTACCACAGTATGGGTATCAAATGAAAGGGCTCGCTGAGGAGAACACGATAAGTAACTGAAAGCTTGTTCTTAAAAAGTTTTTTTTTACCATTAATTTATATCTTGTCACTTCCAACGCGATTGATGTGGCCAAATTCCTACAGAATAAGGTGTAGACTCAGAACTATTGACACGAAGGAAGAAGAAGTTTGTTTGCTCACTTATTGCCTGTATCCCTTACCACTTGGAGAGTATCAGCGAGGTCCTTGCGATGCCCCAGCTTACCCCAACCGACCCCTTGCACGGAGTCGTATGTGAAGTTTTCAGTCTGCAGGCACGCCGGGAGTACGTCCTTGCTGAATTCGATACTGAAACAGAATGATGGATGATTTTTGAAAAATAGACCATAATGTAAGTACTAAAGCTCCAGTAGGCTTAGCATGACCGTGTAGACATATGTTTTATCTATTGCAACTGTCAAATTTGTCGAGAAAATGGCGTCACTTTGAGCTTTTTGTACTCGACGTGGCTCGGTGTGATGTCATTTTCTCGACAAATCTGACAGTTGAAAGAGACAAAACTTATGTCTACGCGGTCTTACAAACTATCTGGGACCCCAATGTGCGCGTTAGAAAATTTGAGCCAAGACCACAACGAAGTCTGCGCCCAATTTTAATCAAGATTAAATGTCTATGGTAGAAAGCAATGTGACCACATATCAAAATTCGCTAGCGTCATCGTCAATAATGACTTTATGAACTCTATAACACATTTACCACCTTACATTACAATAGAAGAAAGAAGAAAAAGAAAGAAAAAAAACTTTTAATTGTCGCAGACGCAAACAAAGCACACAGAGAATATAAAACTTAAACAATACACAGAAAAGGAAAGAAAAAGAGCTCAGTGTGTACTGTGTCGAAAAGGTATTAAAAAAAGGTATTGCCGAATAGGTATAGGAGCGGCGAGTCCAGAGTGGAGTCGCACTCTGCACTCGCCGCTCCTCCGGTGAAGCTGTAAAGGCCACCTAAGGGCCAACAGCGTAGTCCTCTGAAGAAAAAAAAGCGCTGATTTTCAGCCAAACCCTCTTAACTAGTTTAACATACCTACTTATTTAATGTGTATTACAATGTGTATTTATTGAATTTGTCATTGCTATTACTATTTTGACACTGACCGAAATATCCGCTAAGCGCAGGTGGCGCCATTCCACATCACATTAAATATTACAATTATTTTTTTCGTATCGCAAACAGTACAGAACCGAACTTTATGAATGATACAGGTGATAATAATATTGGCAAACACTTTGCAGCGTTGTCTCGACGCCCCTGTCCTGTGGACCCGGGCCTCTAAACCAGTTGGGCCTGGTATGTATGTCGCTTCAAGTAATAGGTATATAGTAACAGTGTTAGCCGAGTGGTTGCACGCACGCTTTGCAATCAAAGTGCGCAGGTTCAAATCCCGGCTCGCACCTCTGGGTTTCATGCGCAAATCTCATTTTCATCCGACATTGTCACTTGCTAAGAAACGGTGAAGGAAAACATCGTGAGGAAACCTGCACATCTATAGAAAGGCGTGTGAAGTTCACCAACGCGCACTCGGCCAGCGTGGTGGACTATGGCCCAAATCTCCCTCGTATTGAGAAGGAATGTGCACGGTATAATGGTCAGCTCGCCCCTTATTACATAAGGACCAAAAATACATCGGCGAAGTGTGGGTGCACTGTAGTGCGCCTCTGCCTACTCGTTCGGGGAATATAGGCGTGATGATGTATTATCATTAGTAATAGTAATAAATCACCAGTCCTGTATTTGCCGAATAGGTAAGTTCTGCCTACACCAAGGCCTAAGAAGCTACCCTAGTTTAGCATCCTAGCTTACTTTTGCATATGAGTTAATGGACAAATAATATTGAAGTGATAGTAAACGGACTCACGGGCGGTCAACTTTCAAAAGCGCGATGTCGTGGTATGTGGATGGCGACTTGTACTCCGGGTACACCGTGATGTTCTCCACCTTGTATATCTGCCAGGTCTCTATGGGGTCGCTGCGTTTCAGGAGGCCCAATGCTGCATATGTTATAGGTCCCCTGGAATAACGGAACATGTACAATCGTATGCAGGCTTTGTCTAATTCCAGAATTAAATATTTTGGTGTCATGATCTTACAGCGTAGGTGCTGAGGAGCAGTGAGCAGCAGTGAGGATGTACCGGTCACTGATCACGGTCCCTCCGCAGAGCCACTGTGTGGCGTTCAGGTCCTCGCCGTAGCCAATCAGAGCCTGGAAACAGAATACATTAATAAATAGGCATAGAACACTGATTTCTTATTATTTTGTAGATGAGAGGACGCGTAACGTGTAGAGGCCAACTAGAGGAACCGACCATTCAACAAATAAATAAATATCGCCAGATTACAGACTGGGGGCGATCCCAGTTACACCCAGATCTGGACAAGTTCAAAAAAGGTCATATCTGAAATTTGCCACTAGCGGGAATCGAAACCGCAACCAGGCCAGCTCAAGCTACTAGACCAAGCCATCCATGTCGTTGAGACAGTGCCTTGTGATGGTATTGACTTACCAATAAAAGATAAGCTCTTACCATATGTGGAAATTCCCGCTTGTTGGCGTCTCGACCACCCACAGCGTAGGGCGCCGATAGACCCCATTGATGACAAGTTTTGTTCATCGCCAAATACTGGTTTACCCCTAAGCTGTCTCTACCTTGGCATGGGTATGGCAACGTCCGGAAATATTCTACACAAACTGTGAAACGAAACACACATTGCTAGGTACCGAAGCAAGCGAGTTAGCTTTGTTTTACTAATTAGTGTACTCTGTGTCTTTATTCATAAAGATTTAATTTCTGTGGGGAAAAGCTACATAACAACGCGTCATCGATAAAGACATTTTGTTGAAAAATGTACTTCTTATGTGAGTTTCAGCTCGTTTTGGTATTATTAGTCCTTGATAAGCTCGCTATTTGTAGATGTAAAATATTAATATGACAATAGTACAGCGAGCCGTATACTAAAAGAAACATAATATTTACCATAGATTAAGAAAGTTCCTATATACTTATTAGTCCATGATTTTACCTGCCCGAGCAGGGGGCCCCGTCCTCTTATTTACCAGGTTTCCGAAGCGATCCAGTATGTACCCTCGGGACCTGGAAATAAATACAATAAAAATATTTATCGCACGATCGACTACTGACCTAAAAACTAACTATAAATCACTATTAAAAGATGGACGGACGACCTCACCAGGGTCGCCGGGAGTCGATGGGCGCATAAAGCCCAAGAACGTAATTTGTGGCGATCTATGGGGGAGGCCTATGTTCAGCAGTGGACGTCTCTGGCTGATAGATAGATAGATAGATAGAAACATTAAAATGGTTTCAATTTTATTGATAGTAAAGTTGGATGTGACATTGTCTCTCATTCCATAGCTATGAATTATAATAAAGGGGCCCGTTGCGACATAATCCGGGATATAAACTGTATCTCGGGTTGTGTGCTAACCCTGCAAGCAAAATAATACTGTCTGATATCTAAACTGACCGGTCAGGTTGGATCAGTAGCAACTTCAAAAAGATAATGACTTACTTTTCTTTAGTATCGATGAAACAGTCAGTACAGCAGACTATTGGCTCATTGCCCGAGGACGAACAGACATTAGGTAGGTCAGGGACAGTGGTACCGTGGTTGTACTGAAATATTAATGTACAAAAACATAATTCTGAAAGTATGATCTTAATATTAACGTAAAAATCAATCACCTTCAAGGGCGCTCGTTTGAAAATAGAGACAAGTTGTAGAATATTGTGTATTATGTCTGCTCCTCAAGACCGTTCAAATTTAAGTGTTGTATAACCACGAACTCGGTCAAACTGTGGCTTGCACCGCCAAGATTTGAAAATACATCGCGAATAATTTAAGTAATTGAAACATAATTGTATCCACCGTGAGAAATCTCGCACGTCATACCTACAAAAGACCTGTGAGATTTGCGAACTAATAGTGTGCTGACTTCACTACGACGTGCACTAGTTATTGTTCGAATATCCTTTGCACTGAGGATGAGTCCAGTGTAACATCAATAAGCATGCCTGTATACTTAATCGTAAAGGTTACCTGAAGGACCTCCTACCTGCAGTAGATACCTACCTCTCTGCACTAAAGCGGGTTTCAGACTACGCTATAATATTTTGCTATATAGTATAGCAAAGAAGGATGCTATATAGTATACCACAGCATGGCGTTCACATTACGCGATATTATCGCAAGCATTTATAGTATAAAGCAAGCTCAGTTGACGGGACGGCCGGGGGTGAGGGAGGGGGAAAAGGGCGGCGCGTGATATAGCATAGCATGAACTCAGCGCATCGCACCAATTTAATGTATAGTGCACGATATTGTTGTGCTATATGAGCTATATACTATTATATTATAGCGTAGTCTAAAACCCGCTTTGTCGTAGGTAGTATCCAAATGACTTACGTATAGATAGATGACGACAGCCGAAGGGCATTTGTATAAATTGACGCATGTACCCTTGATGTTGTCCTTTCCAACGCAAGGGGATCCTGAGATCAATTATATCCACTTTAAGATTAGATATTTTTCCGTCAATATGTCGATTGTGGTTGACAGTGGTAGCCGAGTGGTCGAACGCACGCCTTGCAATCGAAGTGTGCAGGTTCAAACCCCGGCTCACACCTCTGGGATTTATGTGCGAATCTCATTTTTATCCGAGTTTATCGCTTGCTATGAAACGGTGAAGGAAAACATCGTGAGGAAACCTGCGTGTCTGAGGGAACTTGACTAGTTTTCGATAGATGTCTGAAGTCTGCCAACCCGCATTGGGCCAGGGTGGTGGACTATGGCCCAAATCCCCTTCGCATTGAAGAGAGGCCCGTGCCCGGCAGTGGGACGTTAAAAGGGCTGTAGTAGTAGTAGTAGGTCTATTGTAGTAAGGTTATAATAATACATGAAACTGTACCTACAATCATTTTAAAATTTGTCTACCTAACTTGAAACGCAGATTATCAACTATTGAGCGGTATGCACCTACTTTAAGATGTCTTGCAAAAACTGGTTGGATCTCGGTCATGGCGACATCCACTGTTTATTTAAAGGAAAAAATAATGATGTATTAACATATAGGTACCTACTTAATATACTTAGTGGAAAGAATAATGCATTCTTTAATGCTCAAAACAAATAATTATTGTAATTGATTAGCTTATAATTGACAATCTAATAATCCCCTTCTTCTTACAACCAAGAAAAACATAACAATGTGAGTTTGGTGTACAGTAAATAAACAATAATTTATTATTTTTTCTAAAAATCAGTGTTAAAAAAAAACTTTTTCTAAAAGTCAGTTTAAAATTTAATTCAAATTCAGGTAGGTACATTCTTTTGTTTTTCTTAACTGTCAAAACGAGCCCAATAGTTTGTGAGTTTTATGAACAATATAAATAGGTTCGTATTTATGACCTTATTAGTTAAATGTTCATTTGTGATTATTAAAAAGCATAAATACCTTCTCGTTTCTTCCCCGCTGCGCTTACATAGCTGGCACAACATAAAAAAATTAAAATAAAGATTTCTTTTAAAAACATCGCGAATCGCACGTGCTAACACTTCGAAAGATACAAGCGAAACGGCGACGATATACGAGACGGCTATGTATAAGTAGCAAAAAATAACAAGAATTTTATAATCAAACCAGTTATAACAACTTAGCTAGGCGATTATGACATTACGAGCCATCCATATCACGGTAGTATATTACCGTGTCACATCCTGTGTATATCCTGTATATGTTACATCCTGTATAGTAAAAGGTGCGATCGCCACTGGTGTAGTCCACTATTTATAGGGTTCCGTACCAAAAAGGAACCTTTAAAGAATCACTTTTTTGTCCGCCTGTCTGTCTGTCAAGACCGTGTTTCTCAGAAACGCGCGGAGACATCAAGTTGAAATTAATAACAAAGACTCAAGTCAGCGGTCCTATGAAGCTATAAAAAAATCAATCTAACTTCTAAGTTAACGCAATCAAAAGATACAGCGGTTTATGCTGCGTATTAAGTACATTTTTAAGGGAATAAAAAACCTATAGGGTACTTCCCGTTGGACACCATTTATTGGACGTTTGCTAGAGTGCCTAAGGATATTGAAAGACTCTTTACGCACAAACAAGTATTTTATTATCAGTCTTACACTACTATTTATTAGAGTTTGGATTCAACGAATGTAACGATTGAGCCGATTTTAGTTCCTCCGGAGACATCTTCCTCCCTCTGAACTCCTCCTCTATATCCTGCAAGGTTCTATCTTTAGTCTCTGGCAGTATAAACCAGGATACCACCAAACAGTACGTCAAAATACCAGCGTAGATGAAATAAGCCCCGTAAATTTCTACTGTCCTGAATAGAAGGAGTACAGTTTTCACAGTGATAAAGAAGTTTAATGAATAAAAGAAAGCGCTTACACCACCCGCTAAACTTCTGAATTGTAAAGGAAATACTTCTCCTGATATCACAATCGGAAGTGGTAAAGATCCGGTCACTACGGAGAAGGTGTGAATGTGTATAAGTATAGCACCAATGATGGGGTGGTCGAAGGGCAATAAGCCCTGGATCTTGGCATACGTATATCCTCCCGCTGCAGCCAAAGCGAGGATATTTAATAATGTTGTCATGAATAACATTGTCCGCCTTTTAACTCTTCGTATCACGAACACTGCTGCTGTATTCGAGATTATTCTCTGAACGTCAAGAGTGATGATTAACAAAGCATCGAACTTTTCTGTCCCTATCACTCTGTGGAAGGTATCCAGAGTATATGCGGATAAAAGGTTGATGCCGCCCCAATTTGCGATCATGTACATATGAATCACAATAATTATCGGTTTATAAAACTCTTTCTTCTTTATCGTAGCATTAAAATAACCTATATCTCTCCGTAACTTATTTCCAAACGTGTCTACGATATTGGCGTCTGTTTTCGACTCTCTCGCTACCTGACTAGCTTCAATCATCTTCCTCAGCTCGTCTTCCTCTGTTTCCTCTCTTAACCAATGAAATACTCTTTCACAATCCTCATACCTTCCCTGATCTGCTAACCAACTCGGAGACTCAGGGGAATAGAACACTATAATCAGATCAAGTATAGTTATGACAGTGCAGACCATAGCTGTTATTTTCCATGGTACGTATGATCCGACCGTGTGGACTATTAGGGTCCCTATAGACATAGATAGGGACATAGTTGACAAGAACGGTCCTCGGTTCTTAGGGCTAGTGTATTCTCCGACTAGAATTGATCCAAGTGATGTAATCATGCCCATCGCCAAGCCTTGAAGTAGTCTGGCAATGATAAGGGACGTTATCCCCTGAGCTCCGATTATGCAGAACCAACCGATGCAGACGATTGTCACGCTGACTAGGTTCGCTATCTTTCTACCATATCTGGACATCAGTATGGGTACTGCGAAGTTTCCTAAGATTAGTGTGAACCCGGGTACAGCCGCTGAAATAAGATAATAGTAATGCTATTAAAACCTTACACTGTAAACTTTACAACTGCGGTAAGAACTCTCGTACAAAATTCACTATTACTCAGTCAAGTAACAATGGAATAGAAGACAAAAATTGCTTAGCTCTAAGTTTACCAAAAGTTATAATCCATTTACAGTTGGTTTGCAGAATACTCTATTACCGATAATGTAATGGGGTTATCACGAAATTCAAGAGTCGACCTATGTCACGAATTCGCCTGTACGCTCTCTGTTTTATTTTATACAAGAGAAAGAGACAAAATCAACATATTCAGAGACATAAGACTAGTCTTGGCGCACATGCTTCAACTACAAGCTACGGTATCTGGTATGCATTAATCTCTTATCCCAAAAAAAAGACCCACCTATCCAAGATCCTGACGTATCATCTATGTGAATACTGGAGCCTGGATTTCGGAGCCTGGGCAGCAGGATTGCTGTGAATGCCATCACCATCCCAAACTGTCCCACATTGATGGCCACGCCTGCTGTCACGAAGCACTGAAACAACAATAGTCGTAAATTTGTAGCTATATAAAAGACTCGTTTAAACGGTAGTCTCTGCCTACCCCCTGAAACAGGCGTGAGTATATGTATGTATGCATAAAAGACTTAGCATCGATGTCAAACGCCTGGGCCCCAAGTCTACTAACACTTTTGTCGTGGAGTTGCTATGACTCCGTTTTAGGGTTCCGTACCCAAAGGGTAAAACGGGAACCCTATTACTGAGACTTCGCTGTCCGTCCGTCCGTCCGTCTGTCCCTGTCACCAGGCTGTATCTCATGAACCGTGATAGTTAGAGGGTTGAAATTTTCACAGATGATGTATTTCTGTTGCCGCTATAACAACAAATACTAAAACACAGAATACGATAAATATTTAAGGGGGCTCCCATAGTACAAACGTGATATTTTTGCCGTTTTTATAGATAATGGTACGCAACCCTTCGTGCGCGAGACCGACTCGCACATGGCCGGATTTTAAGGCATGAAAACAACATATTTTTTCAATGGTGCCACTGCAACCACATTACGTCGTACATTGGTCCCAATGTCATGTGATCCTGGATTATAGACATAAATATTCCTTACGGTAGCTAAATACATACAAAATTTGTAGTATTTTTCAATGTTGGCTGCTCTCGAAGCTAGTGATAAGAATTACGTCATATTGTAATCAGGGTCATTAATACATCATCACGCCTGTATTCCCCGAAGGGGTAGGCAGAGGTGCACTGCAGTGCGCCCACACTTCGCCGATGTATTTTGGTCCCAATGTAATAGGGGGCGAGCCTATTGCCATTATACCGGGCACACAGGTTTCCTCACGATGTTTTCCGTCACCGTTTCTTAGCAAGTGATAATCTCAGATGAAAATGAGATTCGCACATGGAACCCAGAGGTGCGAGCCGGGGATAGAACCTGCGCACTTTAATTGCAAAGCGTGCGTTCGACCACTCTGCTACCACTGTAATAGGGGGCGAGCCTATTGCCATTATACCGGGCACATTCTCCCTCAATACGAGGGAGATTTGGGCCATATTCCATCACGCTGGCCCAGTGCGGTTTGGTGAATGGAACACGCCTTTCTATAGACGTGCAGGTGTCTTCACGATGTTTTCCTTCACCGTTTCATAGCAAGTGGTAATCTCGGATGAAAATGAGATTCACACATAAGTCCCAGAGGTGCGAGCCGGGGTTTAAACCAAGCATTGCAAGGCGTGCGTTCGACAACTCGGCTACCACTGCTCCATTCATACCGTCTATAAATAAAATATAATTTGATTAGTAACATATAAAATTCATATAAAATTCATAACCATTCTCTTGAAGTGCAATAGACACAGAACTATCGTTGAATTAAACATTTCCTGACTTAATCTCAAGGACAGCATATTCGCAAAATATAAGTGTGTCTGCTTACGTCCTATCTATCTTACAATCATGATAATAAACTAAAATAAACTGTATTTTGAACACTAAACAAATCCCGTCAAAATATCTTTGTTAGTTTTACAGATAAGTGCAACTAAACACACAAACTTCTCTTATCAATCAAAGTTTTTTGCGACGCAAATTTAAAGTTTAAATTTAATATTTAAAGTTTGTGACGCAGATTTAAAGATAAATTTAATACTATCATTTTCGTTAATGGAGACAGGGCACCTACAGTTATTGCCAAATAACGCTTAGGCACAAAGAAATGACTGACTTTAGACGGATATTGTCCTTAGACCTGGGAGGCTATTGGGGGGCTACCTGGAATAAATTAATTTGAATATGAAAAAAAAAACTTACATCGAAACAAAACGAAAAAAATCGAAATATCTCGTATTAGAGATCACGTCGATCATGCGAGAATCGGGTGACTTTTTTTTTTAATGGACTACGCTGGTGGCCGTGAGATGGCCTTTATAGCTTTACCGGAGGAGGCTCGGGTGACAATGTCTGAATGTTTTAACTAGTCATATTTTAGCTAATATTAATTAAATATGTTGTTTTCATGCTATAAAAAATATAAAAATATATACGCGTCGTCTTGAGCACCTACTCCATTTTCGTCGGTAACAAAACCGGCCAAGTGTGAGTCGGACTCGCGCACGAAGGGTTCCGTACCATTTTATATATAAAAACGGCAAAAAAATGACGTTTGTTGTATGGGAGCCCCCTTAAATATTTTATTTTATTCTGTTTTTAGTATTTGTTGTTATAGCGGCAACAGAAATACATCATCTGTGAAAATTTCAACCCTCTAACTATCACGGTTCATGAGATACAGCCTGGTGACAGATGGACGGACGGACGGACGGACGGATAGCGAAGTCTCAGTAATAGGGTTCCCGTTTTACCCTTTGGGTACGGAACCCTAAAAAATGAAGTAATAGCAACTCCAAAACTTTAGTGTTAGGGGACTTGGGGCCCTGTGATGTTAGCACGCATGTCAAGACAAGATCTTTGTCACAGATATACTCGTTCGCTCTCTGTCTAATATCATACGAGAGAAAGAGACAACGTCTAGATATTCCGTGACATACGTCTAGTCTTGGCGCATATGCTACAACTACTGTTTAAGTTATAACTATTGAGGTTACCAACTTACTTGTTTCGTGAACGGTGTCAGCCATTTTCTATCCATAATTACATTTAAAAAGCTACGCAATATCACTAAATATTAACATACACGGTTTTTCAATAGTAAACACATGTTGCAAACAAATTAAAACCCGTTGTTATTAATACAATTGGTGTGGGCACGTCGTCACGCGAGCGTTGACGTTCTGATACTATTTTTTGCGTGGATTTTAGCGACCTTGGACGAACCAAATGGCTCCCGGAATTCTGGTTTCGATTGTCTACGACGCTAGAAGTTTGTTTTTAGGGTTCCGTACCCAAACGGTAAAACGGGACCCTATTTCTAAGACTCCGCTGTCCTTCTGTCTGTATGTCCGTCTGTCACCAGGCTGTATCTCATGAACCGTGATAGTTAGTCAGTTGAAATTTTCACAGATGATGTATTTCTGTTGCCGTTCTATAACAAAAAATACTAAAAAATTGAATAAAATAAGTATTTTAGGGGGCTCCCATACAACGAACGTGTTTTTTCTCGTTTTTGCTCGATATTAAATAACGGCAACAGGTAGACGGTTGAAATATTCACAGAATATTGAGTTGTATTATTCACTTTAAAAATAAATTTCTGAATGGCCCCCATACAACAGACATATTTTTTTTTGTCGTTTTATAGATAATAAATAGTACGGAACCCTTCGTGCGCGAGACCGACTCGCACTTGGCCGGTTTTTAATTATTATTAAGCACATTGAGGCGTCTAAGTTATACAGGGTGTATCAGAAGTCCGAAATAATACGTGGTACATATACGGTAGCTCATATGTGGATACTTAGTGAAGACAGATTATACGTAACTATCATAGCTTCTGAGTTATAGACCTTTGAATATTTGTCACAGGTGTCGTGTTCTCGCCTTTGGGTACTTCATTCATAACCCTATTCAATAGTGTAAACTACACGTATGAGGGGCAGTTACCAATATTCATAAAACAGAACATACTAATTTTACAAAGGACATAAGATATTACAAGTTATAGGAATGGACGACGAAAAAAAGATGAAAAATCATTGTCGAATTACGATAAAAATTTTGTCCTATTCAGTTGTACCTATACCTGATACTGATGCAAATGTCGAAGTATTATTTCGGACTTCTGATACACCCTGTATACCTACATAGAAAATACCACTGGTCACACAACTATTGAATCTGCCAATGTTGACGCGCTAATTTCATTTTTAATTAGTGATTTTATGCATTAAATAGACAATGAAATTGTTCATCATTGAAAATATTATCCATTACACAATGGGTAACTACAGCAACCACGGCGACGAACGAATGAAAAATATGAACGCCAAAAACAAAACAAAAATCGTAGACAGCGAATCTTATCAGAGAGTAGCGGCCTAGACGGAGAATTAGTCGCGCTGCGAGAGTCTACTGATAGTACCTCATACTACTGCCATTATTTATATGTAGTATGTAGCAGAGCGCATGACGTTGGCGCCTTATACCACGAAGTCAAGATAAGAAGTCGGTTAAAACTGTGATAAAAACCGCGGGTGGAACGCGTGCCGATAGTCATTCAACGGCTGACCGTAGTGGCAACCACACCGCTCCACGAGCGACGCTCAGTCAACAAACGGCATTCAACATTGACCGTGTTTTATCGAGAATAAACCAAACAAGGAACTTTGGAGCTTACTGCTACATAATAAGGTAATGATTACCAAATACTTGTTTTTATTATTTATGATTGGAACGACTAGGCGGCTGTAGTATCTCCAGCTCATTCTAAACTAATATGTGCATTCCTAATTAATTTATTATCGTTTCTAAATAAGGTTTTTAACGTATTAAGTTTTCCATAAAAATCTGTACAACGTCCCTGGATAATCAGCTGTTGAACATAATATGAACTTTCGACATAAACACAGCAAAAGGGAAACCCGACCTAGATTTAGGCTTTTTCGACTGAGCCCGCCACACATTCCAACCACTGTTACTCCTGTAAGCCAGGATTGACAGCGGTGTCCATTGAAAACACCGAGGTTTGACCCTCGGCGAGTCCCGGGGAAAAGCTAAATAGATTTAGGCTAGAACTAATAGATTTAGGCTTGCATAATAAATCGAAAACATAAGAAAATATAGACTTATCTTAGCTTATGTGTGTGATCACAAATCTATGCGAAACTATGTCCGCCCAGAGTAAAGTAACTCAGGGCGGGCGGGCGGACTCTACAGTTTACTTATAGTGCTTGCGCGCGTTTAGCTAGTTGACGCATTCATGAATATTTATTTAAACTGGAATTACAAAATAAGTTTGTAGTTACAACTTCTAAATCTTGTCGTTCATGTTTTTTTTAGTTTTGTTTACTAACTACAGCCCTTTTAACGTCCCACTGCTGGGCACGGGCCTCCCCTCAATGCGAGGGGGATTCAGGCCATAGTCCACCACGCTGGCCCAGTGTAGGTTGGTAGACTTCACACATCGAGAACTAGTCAAGTTCCCTCAAACGTGCAGGTTTCCTCACGATGTTTTCCTTCACCGTTTCATAGCAAGTGGTAATCTCGAATGTAAATGAGATTCGCACATGAAACCCAGAGGTGCGAGCCGGGGTTTGAACCTGCACACTTTGATTTGCAAGGCGTGCGTTCGACCACTCGGCTACCAAAAAAACTAAACAAAACTAAAACTTTTTAGTTTTGTTTAAAGGAAGTTATTTTATACTCAAACATTTAACTTTTTTAACCGACTTCAAAAAGGAGGAGGTTCTCAATTCGACCCGTATGATTTTTTTTATGTATGTTACTGCATATCTCCGGCGTCTATCGACCGATTTCGAATTATTTTTGAGGTTTGCTAGGGAATTCTTCAAGGTTGGTCCCATTTTCAAAATATTATCAGAAAGTAACCCCCTTGGGGGTGAAATGGGGGGGGGGGGAGGTCACATAATTTCAAAAATATTTGGGGTGTTTTTTTTTTGATGTAAATTTTTACTTTTTTAGGGCTGTTATATGGTGATAATATTTGCAAATTTTCAACGATTATTGACACTTACAATCGTGATAAAAAATTATTTTTAACAAAAAACAAAAACAGATATTTTTTTTTAATTTACATCCAGGAGTGTGGTAGCACTGCAGTGCACCTCTGCCATAGAGCCGCCACTTGATGTATGATGTATCTATTTATATTAACTTTTTTTAATTTTCATTTTCAGAATCATCAACCTTTGAAGTTCCTGAAAATACGCCTGAAGTCACAAATCGAAATGAATTCCATCAAAGATCCAACAATGCAATATTATTGCGTGATTGAGTTTGCGTATCGAGAAGCGAACTTGAAAAATCCCTTTGCCGTAGTACCCAGATCTTGGTTGGCTACGTTCTGCGGTTTCCATGAGAAAGGTCCAGCTCTTGTTAAATACCCCGAACAGAAAAAGAGAGTAACGGATGAACAAGTTAAACATTATGATGACTATTCTAACGATTGGAAAACCTATTTTGCTTATGTCCACGACTGTATGAGTAAGTTATAATTTCATTACACACATACACACTCACACTCACCAACACACACACACATACACACTCACACTCAGCAACACACACACACACATACACACTCACCAACACACACACAATTACTATTAAGCTTATTTCAATTTTGTTAATCTTTTTGGTAAATCTTTTGAATTTTAATTTAAGTTTATTTTGTAACTATGAATAATTAACCGAGTTTTGGAAGAGCGAGGAAGTCCACTACAAGTATTTTCATACTTACCGGAAGTTCTTAACCTACAGTTTTAAGGTATATTGTTAAAGAAAATAAACTTATTTGATTATGGCCTGCCCCCTTACCACCGCCTGCCCTGCAGCAATGTTTTTAATACATCATCATCATCATCACGCCTGTGGTCACCATCATCACCACCATCACCATCACCACACTGGCCCAGTGCGGGTTGGTGAACTTCACACGCCTTTCTGTAGACGTGCAGGTTTCCTCACGATGTTTTGCTTCACCAATGTTTTTAATGTTACTTTAAATTTTTGACACAGTACTTAATACAAAACCTATCAAAAATGTAAAGTTAGTATGACAACAACAAACAAAAACCGACTTTAAAACCGTAAATAGGCACTAAAAGCGAAAAATAAATTAATATAATTATTATAAGCGCTACCCACTCTTCTATTTGAAATCGGTGCCAGCCGAATATAGTAAGTAGTAGATAGTTAAGTATGTAGTTAGTAGTATCTACATACTTGTAGGTATTAACTACCTATTAGACTTGGCTGGCACCGACTTCAAATAGATGAGTGGGTACTAGCGCTTATAATAATAATATTAATTTATTTTTCGCCTTTGTGCCTATTTGTGGTTTCGAAGTCGGTATTCGTTTTTTTATAAATTTTTTTTTCACGATTTATAGTGTCAATAATCGTTGAAAATATGCAAGTATTATCACCTCATAACAGCCCCAAGAAGTAAAAAAATCTGCAAAAAAAAAAAAACAGAAACCTCACGTCCTACGAATTCAAAACAAACTTTGCATGAGAAAATACTAATGAATGAAAATCTTATGTTCACAGCGGAATTGGCAGATGCGAAGGCCATTCTTGGTATAAGGATACGCAGCAGAAAAAAGTATGGGGCTAAACTGGCTATGGCACAAAACCGTGACAAAGAAAAATATTATGATTCTCTTGACGAAGAAAGAAAAAGAACACAGGATTCTTTTGCAGCTTTGACGAAAAGAAGGCAAGAAAAAAATATTACAAGAAAAGAGAAAAATAATTCTTCTTCGATGAGGAAACGAAAAGGCAACGCCGATTCTTCTGACTTCATAGGAGAAAATAAGAAAAGAAACAGACGCCGACACGGTTCTACCGTTACTTCAACAAGAAAAGTAACACAAGGAGATGATTCTTCTCGTAGTTCCGCCGAACAACGTAAGGCAGATGCGACTGACAACAGAAATGATAGAACCTCTGCCACCCCCACAGACGAACGTGAAAAAGATACAACAGCGAGCATCGAAGAGGCAAAACAACTCCAAAGTGATACACCTAATAAAAACAGAGCAATAATTCGCGATGATAAAGATTTTCCGGTGAAAACACGAAGGGAAACCCGTGAATCTACAAGTTATAAGACAGATAATGAGAAGATTATCCATCCTCATGTCGTTATTCGACTGGATAAATACTCCACGAATTATGTATATAAACCCATAACGCTGTCCAAAGAAAGCTATGACAGATTGACAACATTAGCTCGGAATATTGTACGTGATATGTTGACGAAGAACTGACTGCATTGTTATTGTCGACGGTTTGATCTACTTGTTCGAGTGTAGGCCGCTCGGCCTATTGCTTCGGGTTCGATTCCCGACAATGGCTGATTGCTCTGTGCAACTGGGATTGCTCCCAGTCCATTGTATGGCAGTTGCTTAGTTTGGGTACATACGATGAAGTCTGGCGATGACAGACGATAATATAAAAACATAACAGCTTATTAGAAAACTTTGTAGCTCTACGTTGAATTTTACTGTCACTACTACTGTCTCTATGTGAAACATTTGTTTGAGTAAATATCAATTTGGTACTCATCATTTTACGTGTGAGAACTCTACCGATTTCAAGCAAACATAGATACGTCCATGGTAGAGCTATTGTTTATAATAAGGGTAAATTTAGATTAAATTCAGAACAGTAAGTAGGTAGAATATGTACATGGACAACTATTTACTTAAAATTCCTTATGTCTTCTCACGTTTATAAGTTTATTTTAGCTTAAATCAACTTTTTTTTAAATTATTATTCTACTTATATGTATTCTTTATATGAAAACAGTTTTTCTCCAAAAACAATATTTTTAGAATAAGAACAATCTTATTAAAATAATTTGTTCTATCAACGATAGTATAGATAATGTTCTGAAACTGCACAGCCCGTGTTCCCAATTGACCTGTAATTGACGGCAGCCGACTTTACCGTGTGAACTGATAGTCTTCTGAGTACTGAGCCTGAAAAGCGTGTTAAGCTATAGATATTTAACATTCATTTACTTGTAGCCAAATAAATTATGTAAGTTTATAAATTAAGAAAGGACCTTGAACATGTGAATAAATAATAATAAAAAACGCCTTTTATTTTTTAGAAACGAAAAGTTTACAACTGAATTAATTATATCGAATGTATATGTTTACATCTATTTATGAATGTACCTACTATCTAATTTTTATCTAGTTTTAATTAATAGCTAATATGTAAATACCCATACCAAATAATAATTTAATTGGACAACTATTTACAAAATATTTACAATGCAAAATAAAATAAGTTAAAACTAATAAGAAAATATTTTATTTATAAAATATGTAAAAAATTTGGCCCATGCGGAAGCGTACCCAAGACGCTGGCTGCATTCCCTCGCTGAATGGCTAAGGCCACTCGTTGAGCGTGAAAATGGCGTGCTCTTGGGTTGCACGTTGTGTCGACCAATTTTTTGCTTAGTAAGTTCATTAAATTTTGGGTGCTTGGACCCCATGGACCTAGGGTTTGGACTTATACAAGTATATTTTATCTTTAAATTGGCATAGAGTAGGAACATATTTGCTCAGTCCAGTATGTGCAGAGTATAAAGGAAGCGCACTGGGGTGTCGAAGTCTGACGTCAAAATGATAGCCAATACTAAATCTATCTCTGTTTATTCAATAAAGATTGAATTCCGGTGGCAAGAGCCACGACCCCACACGTCAATATTAGCTAGCTCTGTCAATGTCATTTCATTGAATAATGAACCTTTTCTTTTGGTAATTACAGTTCGTTTTGGTGTTGGAAAAAAATTACGCGCGATCACCGGCGCCCGTGTGCGGGAGGCCTAAGTTCTAGGAGCCTAGCTCTTTATATTTAGCCCTAGCGGAAAAACGTTGTGCACTGTACATTTATGCCTACACCTTATAGGAATACAGGCGTGATGATAGTGTAGTCGGCTGTGTGCGATTTTCATAAGTATTTTCCTGTTTTCATAAGTAGATATATAATAAATAATGAATCACTTCCAACGACATCTACCAATATACATTTGGGGCTATTGTGATCGGTTAATAGGTTATTACTTCTATTATTTTAATTACCTACCTTCCTATTGTGTAGTGAGTACATAGGCTTGGTAAAATATACATGTGACTAACACCTATTCTGTTTTGATAGGTACCTAGACTTAAATTAACAACGAAACCTACCCGGCAGGAAATGATATACTTCGAACTGTAAGCGCTATAACTTGAGAACGACTTTACCGATTTTATTCATCTTTTTTTTTTAATTTTCTAATACTTTGTAGAGGGTTCTTAAGGAGAACAAAATGGAATGTAATTACAGTTTCTAAATTTCGTGCTTTCAAAGACACGAGCTCAGAGATGTAGTGATTAACAAAAATCAACCATGGAGTTTCTTGCCCATTCTTCTCCAATGCATTCCGAATGGGTGGTAGAGATACTATTATTATTATTTATTGACGACTCATAAGTGCCTGTATTGGTTTACATGAATAAAAAATATTCTGATTCACGTTTGAATTTCAGTTAAAATTTGATAACATTCAGTTGTTTAGTGGCACTATTAAATAGTGTGAACTCCAATCACGAGGGGAGCCTACCGATATTCACAAAACAGAACATGAAATTTGTAAATAGACCTCGATATATTATAATTTTTAGAAATAGGTGTAAACCAAACAATTAAAATAACATGTTCGAATTTCGATTAAATTTTTATACCATTGATTTTATAAGCGATACACATAAAAACCGTAAAGTATTATTTTGGACTTCTGTAACACCAATAAACGATATTCTTGAAATGACCAAATACTTCTTAAAATATATCAATTAAACCCTAAGGTATTTCTAGATATATTTATAACACGTATAATGCAATAAGGTATTTATCTATTGATCTGGAAAATGGACATTTTAATCAATGAATGTTCATAAATGACTGAGTATTGGTACGATATTGCTTCAACTATGAATCAACATACAGGTATGTCGGTCACATCACCACTATCTAAAACTAAAACATCACCATCCTCACGCCTGTATTTTCCGAAAGGATAGGTAGAGGCGCCCTGCAGTGCACCCACTCTTGACTAAAATATTTCGGTCCCCATGTAATACGGGGCGAGCCTACTGGACACATTCCCCGTCAATACGACGGAGATTTGGGCCGTAGTCCACACTGGCCCAGTGCGAGTTGGTGAAGTTTAGGCGTGCAGGTTTCCTCTCGACGTTTGCCTTCACCGTTCAGCAAATGAAAATGAGATTCGCACATGAAATTTGAAAATCCCAGAGGAGCGAGCTCGGGATGTGCTTGCACCCCTTGAACGCAAGGGGGCGTTCTACCATCTAAGCATCTAAGCCGCTATATCTAGATTATGGCCTATAGAATCAATAGCCTGTCATAATAACCTATTGGTTAATTGCTCAATGAACATACCAATCATTAAAATGTATAATAAGCAGTCAGTAGCTACCTACAGAAAAAATAATGAGTCATTTCCTAGCAAAAAAGATGTTTATACTATGTTTTCGATAGGTTACTAAATAACAGCGTGAATGGGAAATAAATATGTAAAATGATTGAATGTAGTGTACAGATAGGTACCTATCATGAATTAAACTAATATTAATTACTTGTCTATTGTTCCATATTATTTTGATCAAATATTTCCTGAAATACATAGATGTAAACATGTTTTCGGTACCCGGTACCATGCTTGTACGATGCGAATAGGTTACGCTGGGTTATCGCTAATAACCCAAACTCGTGCTGCGTGATCCCAACCAATGCCTACCTACCTACGTGGATAATCGCACGTAGGTACAAGTTTGGTAATTGTTGACAATACTAAAATGAACTGTATTAACTTTTGGATAAAACTCATTTTTCAACGAAACGCCATTGATGTGGGCGAACTTCGAACTGTGGCTTTTATCACAGAAATTGAATCTTTAGGTGTATCAACATAGAGGTCGTTTTGGTATTGGCAAAAATATTTACGCCCCAGTTTGTTTGGGGTTACATTCCTAGAACTCCAGATTAAATACATCATCACGCCTGTATTCCCCGAAGGGGTAGGCAGTGCGCCCTCACTTTGCCGATGTATTTTTGGTCCCAATGTAATAGGGGGCGAGCCTATTGCCATTATACCGGGCACATTCTCCCTCATTACGAGGGAGATTTTGGCCTATAGTCCACCACGCTGGCCCAGTGCGGGTTGGTGAACTTCACAAGCCTTTCTATAGACGTGCTGTTTTTCTTCACCGTTTCAAAGCAAGTGGTAATCTCGGATGTAAATGAGATTCGCACATAAACCCAGAGGTGCGAGCCGGGGTTTGAACCTGCACACTTTGATTTGCAAGGCGTGCGTTCGACCACTCGGCTACCACTGCTCATGAATGCTCATGTTATTTTATAACGTTCAGTGTGGGCATTGTTTGAACTTTGACCCTCCAATTAGATGAACAGGTGTTTCAGAAATCCGAAATTATACTCATAACGTTTGTATGAGTATCCGGTATACAACTGAATGGTATAAAAAATCGTTCGAACATGCTTTTTTCAAATTGTTTTCGTCGTCTATTTTTAAACTTGTTATAGTTATCTCAAGTCCTATGTAATATTTTCATGTTCTGTTGAGTGAATATTGGTAGCCACCCCTCGTAAATGTAGCTTACACTACTTAATATGGTTATGGATTACCCGAAGTCCAGAACACGATACCTTTGACAAATATTCAAAGGTAGACTATATATCTCTGAAACTGAAATATTTATATATAATCTGTCTTCACTATGCATCTACATAATCAACTACCTTATATGTAAATAAAATATTATTTCGGACTTCTGATACACCCTGTATATATCTACAACATCAAATATCATTACATTATTTAGTTTATAAATTGTAAAAATCTGTCTTTAAAATGTTTGTATTTAAAATTAAATAGTATCTCATTAATTCCGAGAGCTTTTTCATATCAATTGTTTCAAAGAAATTATATCACTATAACAGATACCATATTTTGCCTTACCATAAATTCTGGACTGTGATTCTCAGTAATTGAAGTACCTATTGTGTAACAGTGTACATGTCAAAGTTCCGTGGAATTGTCCAACTTACTAAACAAACAAGTAGGTTGCTATGTGCTGATAATTGTAATGACTAAGAATTTAAGTCCTTATCATTATAATAAATACAAACCAATTATCATTTAAATAAAATTCTGGATAGTAGCTATGATTCACAGTACCTAAATAGGTATTTTATGTATTATGTCAAAGTTCAGTGGAATTTTCCAATTTAAAACGAACAAGTAGATTGCTATGTGTTGATAAGGGCAATAAGTATACGATCTACAAAAGGGGGCGTATTTGGCGCGTACTACTGAAATACACATTGAAATGTAGAGTCGAAATACGTCGCGTTTTGCCCCTTTAAAATACTGGTAAGAACATTATAACGATTGAACGTATAATTGATCGGTCAAAAGAAGTTTTAATAATATGTAGAGACTAGAGAGTAAAGCCCTCCGTACACTGTGGCGTTAATACACGCGTGTTGAATTTTTTACCAATAATGAAGAAGGCTGTATTGAATTGACTCATAGATAAACTTAAACAAAATGACATTGACAGCGCGAGCGAATACTGACGCGTGGTCGCGTGGCTTTTACCACCGACATTCAATTTTTAATATTTACTGAGAGGTTTGTTTTGGTATTGGTAAGAATTTGACGCCCCAGTGTAGCGCAGGGCTTAAAGTGTAAATATCAAATGTGATTAATACATACATCATCACGCCATACAGGCGTTGTAGATATATGATTCAATACAGTTAGTTATGGTGTAGCAAAAAAAATTAACGCCTGATCATTGGCGTCGTGTCTTAAATATTAATCACCCACGCGCTACTGTGAGACGATACTGTTGGCACGTGTCGTGTACCTGTTTGCTATGTTTTCTTTTATAGATAATTTGTCATGTGCGGGCGCGACCTCATATAATATTTGTTTGTAATTTCTCAGAAGTCATAATAAAAAGAAGTCTACGGGCTTGTTTATGTTTTAATGGGGCACGTGTGTCATTATGTAAATTCGGATTGAACGGTTGATGTAGGTACCTACATCAACTGTTCATTCCCAGTCAAGCAAACCCGTTGCTATTTTCGTGGGGATTTCCAAACACGGGATATCTACTCCAAAAGTTGTTTATAAAAAAAATATACGGGTCGAATTGAGAACCTCCTCTTTTTTGAAGTCGGTTATATATATATATATATATATATGTGTATATATATATATATATATATACACATCGAGGGCTGAAAGCTATTTGACTTAAACGAAATTTTTTTTAACTTTACAGGAGAGCATTCTCATTCAAAGCAGAAAAAATCGCTGATTCCAAATATTTCCATAATGTCCAAAAGTGTCGCTTAAGAAATAGCCTTTGTCCCTTTGATACGCCTGCTCCAATGTTGATGACGAATTGGTCCAGTATTTCGAGCGTAGGCCGCTCGGCTAATTGAACCCAGGTTGCGGGTTCGATTCCTGTTTGTTACAAATTTCGGAAATGACTTTTCGGAATTTACCCTGGTCTAAGTGTAGCTGAGATTGACTCCAGTACACTGTATGGTACCCATAGTATAAGCTTTGCTTAGTTTGGGGTCATACGATGAGTAGGTACCTATGTGTTGTCTAGCGATATGAATATTATTATAATTCTTCTATTACGAAAGTTAATGGAATGATTAAATAGTTTCATTAACAGAAACAAAGTTGAGGTGATTTGAAATAATTTACGTGATAATTGACGTTGATGGCATAGTAAAACATTAGTTCAAAATGTACATAGGAACCTTTTTCACCGTTTTCTAGAATTAATTGTAGAGATCTTGGCTAATGTGGGTATAAATAAAATAAACAACGAGGTTTATATATTGTTTTCTTATATTTACGCGAATACCATACATTGAAATTAAACTATTTTACGAAAATAAAATAGTAAATAAACGCGATAAAATCCGTAAAATAGTTTAATTTCAACGAGGTTTATTTTAAAACTATTGCTTCTGATTTTCAGTAAATTACATCAATACATAAATTCCATTATTTTTAACTAATAATGATCTTAAACCTTAACCTTTTTTTATTATTACAAGCTTTATATTAACTTGCAATGTATGTCCGGGTGGAATCTTGCAACTGAATTTTAAATCAGTTATCTTTGACCGATTGAACTGAATTTTGGTATACACGCTTATTTTGGATGACAATGCATGCTTAGCTATGTGACGTCATTCTAATTCAAAAATGGCGGATCATCCAAGATGGCGGAATAGTTATTTTTTCTGCACTACCACAGTATGGGTATCAAATGAAAGGGCTTGCTGAGGAGAACACGAAAACTAAGGGGAATTAAATAAAAGCTTGTTTTAAAAAGTTTTAAAAGTTTTAAAAAGCTAAGCATGCATTGTCATCCAAAGTAAGCGTGTATACCAAATTTCAGCTCAATCGGTCAACGATAACTGATTTAAAATTCAGTTGCAAGATTCCACCCGGACATACATATATTGCAAGTTAATATAAAGCTTGTAAAAAAGAGTTAACTGTCAAAACTAAAAGTAACATTCCAAACATTGCTGCAAGACAGATGTATAGACAAAGAATATTTGAGAGCTAATCTACTTCAATAATTATATTAGGTCGACTTTTCTTATGTTCCCGATCATTTTTCTTGACCAGTGTAAATTTTAACTGCGGGTAATTCTGTGGACTATGCCCAATGCTATCTATTGAGTTGTTTGCGCTGTCTGCTGTGTTAGATTCTAAGTTAACGTTCGGTCTTGAGGTATCAGGCGGAGTCCTCAAACTGGTTTGCGCAGGGTTTAACGCGTGCTGGACTTCATAGTTTCGGTTTACTACACGTGGTTGTTCATGAGCTGTGTTTGAGTTGGATGCAGTAATGTTTGAGGCGCTATTCGGCCTCATATGATGATTATTTCGGTCACCTGCTTGTAGATTGGATGAGCAGGAAGGTGCGGGCTCGAGTGTATGGGGTTGAGAACAATGAGTTGATGACATGTATTCTTGAATTATTGCCCCAATACCGCCGGAAGTTGAGTCCCACGGTCTTTTCAAGCATTTTATCATTGCGGCGATTGCTGTTGATGAATTTGGAGTGGCCATAACAGGATGAGTTTGCGAATTTTGTTTCCGAGGATTTTGCGGACGGCCATTTTCAGTGGTTGTCTTTAATGACGTAATTGCTATGTTATTGGGTGTTGTTTGGGTGTAAATGACTCTCGAGGTCGACCCACTGGGCGCCGTGTACTTGGAAATGTTGATATTTGCAGGACTAACGGTCTGACGCCGTGGTAAGCTTCGTAGGACCTCACTAGTAGCTTGCACCGTTGGTGATGGATTATGATCTGAAATTGAAATATTTATCATTAGTTTTATATTAAATTATTTATTTAATTTATTTATTATTTTTTTATATCATTAGATTTATTTTTTATATTGGATAGAAATATATTAAAAGTGGACGAAGTCTCGTTATCGTTCAATCCGTTATTAAAACGCAACAGGATTATAAAATCAATTGTCAATTGTTATAACATAACTTTTAATCCACACAACAGAGCATCTATAGGTAATTTACTTGGCAATGCAAACTTACTGACGTTTTACATTCCTTCCAAATGTTAAAAAAATGCTTTGTTAGAGTAATCGTGTTTGAAAACGATATCTACTCATTAAATATTTTACAGTTCTCTCGGATATTTTATTAAGATGAATATAATTACCTTGAGGAGTCCATCTCGTATCTGTGGTTGGTATAGCTTCACGATTTATACACCGCGCCCTATCGTCTGGGTAGTCAACATTATCTTCATTTTTAATTTTTACTGTTAGATTAGACTCTCTGTCCACAACTAAATTGTCAGATTCACGTATATAGCGAATTTCGCCGAACTCAAAACGATATTGTCCCATGTTCGCTTTCTTTATTTCATGAAGTAGGTTTTCAACGACCGCTGGTAGACAAAGAGCGATCATACCTCTTTGTTTGTCATTAACATTAAAATGAATTTGGTTTGGTGATGAGGACCCGTTGTCTTCTGATTCTTCTGATTCAACTTTGATGCGTAGTGGTGTAAACAGAACTGGTTCGGTTCCGGTGGTCACTGTCTCTGGTACGTCGTACATCCGACTTGTTGACGGGACTTGTTGATCAAGAGATTGGTTCCCCTCTATCGAGATGTCCTCTGCGTTGTTTGAATTCTGAAGCATTTGCAGATTATGGTCGATAATTTTCTTAAACCATTTCATGCAGTTGATCCATCCCATTGCTCCAGCGTAATTGCCTATTAACAATATGTTTTATCATTCAGAATAGTGTTTTTAAGTCATGTCTCATAAAATAGGTACGTTCCCATCAAATTAGAGTTAAAATATGGGAAGTGCGATTAGTTGTAATATAGTTTTTGCTGTTTGATATCATCCTTAACCTAACTATAGATAATACATGTTTTTTTAAGATTACTCCTAGGTACAAGTAGTCCCTTTCAACTAAACTAAGTTGGCTTACGTAAATAGTCTAATGGGTATGGTGGATATCGCAACCGGAACCCATGAGTTACGCGGTCGGTCCGTCTAACCACTGGGCTATTACCGCTTGAAGTTGAGCACGCAAGTACTTGTTTATCTACCTATATATTCGACAGTGGCCTTGTACATCCCCCATCGGGCACGATCTGGATCCTCCCGGTTGTCCACTCGAACGCTGGTGATCCTAGGCGACTCGAGGGGGTACCACACGTAGACAGATCTGGAGTGCGTGGGGTCGAGAGATTCTCCATCAGTTGGTCTGGTCCAGGATACGGGCACGCAAATGTATTTGGCCAGACTTTTCTTAGGTGGGTGATCGAATCTTATGACAAAATAGTCAAAAGATTCTTGGTCCATCTGTAGGTAATAAAATATAATTATTTACTCACTTTTTTAATATCTCTACCCTAACAAAACAATACATTCTAACAGTACCTAACGCGATTATAAGGTCATACTTTTAGAGCGTGATTTTTTAGTAGTCAGGTTTTTTTATTTATTAATAATAAACATTATATAAATGCATTTAGGTGAGTAATTTTAGTTATTTGTTTGTTATTATTCATGTCCCAGTAGATGTTCCACCTATTATCATTTAAAAATTAGGTAAGTAAGTATATATGGGCAAGTACGGGCCTATTTTTTAATATAGTTACGTATAGGGAATACGTAACTATATTAAAAAATAGGCCCGCTCAACGAGTGTCCCACGCCAGTCAGCGCGGGAATGCAGCCAGCGTCTTGGGTATACGCTTCCGCGTGAACCAATTTGTTATATATATAAAAATATTTTAACTCATTAGTTTAAACATATTTCAACTTTATTTTGAAATGTAGTAAATTAATAGTTGTTGTAGATAAATGAAATATCGTTACTTAGATATATTATAATATTCACATACATTTTTATTATATTTTGGTCTTAATTTTAGTTTTTTAATTCACATTCCCCCTCGTATTGAGGGGGAATATGCCCGGTATAATGGCAATAGGCTCGCCCCCTATTACATTGGGACCAAAATACATCGGCGAAGAGTGGGTGCACTACAGTGCACCTCTGCCTACCCCTTCGGGGAATACAGGCGTGATGATGTATTTATTTTATTTATTTATTTAGTTAGGTAAGTATACCTACATACTTATATTTTTTATTATTACGTCTGTCCTTTTCTGTTAAAAACAATTAGCTTACCGTATCAACACACCCATTCATTTGTGTAACGTAATACCTTGAACCCACTAAACTAATAAGAATATTTAATAACAACTACAACGCGCTCCGTAATATTATTTCACATGTAACCAAGTACAAGTTAAAACACTGACTGAGTAATACGAATTTCAATGGTACGAACGACGTTTATCAATGAACAGCCGCGGCACACTGTCAGTGATACCATCCAATGACATTACACGAAAACAAGCTTTATCAACCACTAGAAACGCACCGTTTTGTACGCAATGATGTTTGGATTGTCGGATTTTCCATCGGGTTTGTTGATCGGCGCACGCGCAGATAATGCGTGGGTCAGGAGATATTTTAATACAATGTCGAATCACAAGTGTGTTCCCCCGGGAAATGGATTTACCCATCAGAATTTCCGGATAAACCCATATCGTAGTTTGTATCGTCGTAGTTGACTCTATTTATATGTCTGTAATTTAGCTACTTATTTGTTTACACATAAACGTTATAAATAAATATTAAGCGTGATGATGGTATTGATAGAAGACACATCGACAGGTACCTAAAGAGCGAAGTCGTAAATGTCGTTGGAATCAGCAAATTTTACTCCGTCTTTTAAGCTGTCACGTAGAAAGTTACCAAAATGGCGCATGAGTACGTACTAAATTCAGGCTGAGGCAACTTAAATATCTCTATTACAGTGATTTCGTTTACCTATACAGCTTAGACATAGCGAACACAGTCGATATGAAACAAAGATCTCTCGCCAAAACAGGGACCAATGCCACAGTTTTCCAGTAAGTAGATATATTATATATTTTACTTTTCAAAAATACTTTTTGTATTAAATATGCGTTTACCTAGTAGGTAAATATACGGGTATTTTGGAAATATATTAGAGTTTATTATGACTTACTTTGAGTAGGTATTCATGCAAAGGATTGTAAATATTTAAGTAGGTAAGCGACGAATAAATGATTAATCGTACTATATGTGTGGTTTTAGTGGTATATATACATTTTATATAGCATCATATTTAGTATGGAAGGGGGAGAGGCAGCTGCGCCTCTTGTGACTATATTCTACTCGATAGGCGTTTAGCATTATGTTGGCAACAGTAAGTGGGTTCGAGCCTGCATTCTGATTGGCTGGCCGTATCGCAGGTCTAGATGCGCGTGCGCCTGCACCAGTAAGCTCCGCCCCTTGCATCATTTTGTACAGTCAGCGTCTAAAGTACCTACCGAATAATCTATACTACTAACAATATATAATATAAATATTATAAAGAGGAAAGATTTGTATTTTTGTGTGTAGCGAATTAACTTAAAAACTACTAGACCGATTTCAAAAATTATTTTACCGTTAGAAAGCTACATTATCACTGAGTAACATAGGCTATATTAGAAACCCGTGCGAAGCCGGAATGGGCCGCTAGTACCTACATTATATTTTTGTGTTCACAATAGAGACGGAACAGCTTAGTTATACCATATACCACACATTGGTAAGTACTAAGTAATATAAAGTTTATATTGCTTACCTACTTAAGATTATTAACTGATTTATTGACAACTATGCATATCTTAGATGTATAATATAAATAAGTATAATTTTAAATTTTATATTGTTTTAAAAATACGTTGCTAAGCAATATTAATAAACATTATGATGTTGTGAATATTTGTACTTTGACTTTACCCATAGGTAATAAACCAGCAAATTTATAGAATTAAATTTCAATTGGGGAACGACTCGCATTTGAAAATTCAAAAGTGTTCAACAATGCCACTATACAATGATTGTTTGTTTAGGGCGATTGTTTAGTTTGGGAGCACGCGATTTGTCTGGATTTTCTAGCAATTAGAGAACATCGCATTTGGCAGATCTAATTCGTGGTTTTCCTGTTCGTCATCCGCGCTCATGGGTACTATCCATAACTACTATTACCGATAGGGAGGCGATGTGCGATACGTACGCGCTACTTCAATCAGTCCACATTTGTTGATCGTTGGCTCAGCACGCGTATCATTCGCGCAAAAATCTCGTGATTAATAATCAACTATAGACACATATTAAATTGTAGTCATGTAAGTAATATCCACATTGTCCTGTTGCTTATTGCTTATTTTTTTTATTTGATTAGGTATTAAATTAAATTAAATTATTTATTAGAGACAACAGTACATAAAAATTAACAAATGGTATTACAAAAAGTTATCTAAACACAGTACAGTCCACGGCGTTGTCCACGGATTAATTACATAAAGTTGCCGCAATATAGACTAATATTATACAAATAAGTAAACATAACATTATACGTATACGTATTGATACTTTGGCTCCTTCCCATCTCTCGGGAACCACTCAGAAAGCGGGCTCGGCGGCGGCTGAGACTCTGAAACGGCGGAAGTACGAGGTTATCGGCTCCGAATATATTTTCATTCCTTTTGGAGTCGAAACCCTAGGTCCATGGGGTCCAAGCACCCAAAATTTAATGAACTTACTCGGCAAAAAATTGGTCGACACAACCGGCGACCCAAGAGCAGGCCATTTTCTCGCTCAACGAGTGGCTCTAGCCATTCAGCGAGGGAATGCAGCCAGCGTCTTGGGTACGCTTCCGCATGGGCCAAATTTTTTACATATTTTATAAATATAATATTTTCTTATTAGTTTTTACTTATTTTATTTTGCATTGTAAATATTTTGTAAATAATTGTCCAATTATATAATAAATATATCAATTCATTTATACGTATGATTTTAATTATTTATTTTTTATTATAATTAATTAATTAGATTGTTGGTTTTCATAGAAAACTTTATTTATTCTACAATTTATAAAAAAAAAAACTGTGGGGTATATAATTTTTTAATTATTATTTCTTTTCTTTTTCTCTCGAAGGTAGGTACTGTTTGTAAATTGTTGACTTAAATTAATACCTGATATGGTAGAGTCTGCTACAATTCACCTTAATATTATTTTTATATCTGTGGTCTAATATATTTTTAATTTTATCCATCGTCTTAAATAATAATCGATAATAGTTTACCTATATAATACTAAGGTGTGTCCATTCGTCTTTGAGCTTTGCAAATTACGGTAGATACCTATAATTTCTTAAAATAGTCCCTAGTCCACAAAATTAAAGAAAGTTTTAATTAAATGACAATGGCATTGCTTGAATTTTATATTTCGAAGTATAGGTACATTTTTACGATCGCTTGCCGTTTCCCGTGTATAGATTAAAACGTAACTTTATACGTGACTTTACTTGCTTAATGAGTCTCTAGCGGCCGCTCGCAAACACCGGCTTAGAATCCCGTATAGATCAAAATATCTAGGTACGCTGAACTGTATCTTAAATGCACTACTCTAAAATTTAAATTTAATTGTCCAACAGAATTTGAAATAAAATGGACCGGAACCATGGTAGCAGTGATGACTCGTATCGTTCGATGAGTACACAGGAACTAGAAGTACTGAGCGGCGTTACTTACCCCTCTACAACCCAAACAGCTACAGATAGACACGGCGAGACTTCTGAGACCACATACCAACATGACACTGCAGTCACAAGTTTCTCACCAGTTAACACCTTACCAATGGTTGATGACGTTGAAGAAATTGATAACTTAATGGCAGCACTCGTTGTTGTATTAGAATCTGTGATCAAAGAAGTAACAATAGGGACAAATGACAAAATCCGTTTTGAGTTCCACGATATTCGTATCATACGCACTCGCGATGAAAACACTTTAGTTAGTAAACCCCTGAACTTGACTATTGAAAGCAAAAGTACCGACAGAGAGAATGAAGAATCAGATGAGCGAGAGGAAAGCGAGCAAGGACTGACAGAAACAGCGTCTTTATACCGATATGTGAAGCCGACAAGTACACTCAACTCTTTTCCTACGTATTATAATACACAGTCAGCGTGGCAGAACCTGCCTTATCAAGCAACAATAGACTCTAAGGCCAACATATTCGATACAAAGCTCTTTCAAAGTGGTGAATCATCGAGCTGCGTTTCACAATCGACTTGGGAAACAGCTGCAATACCTGTCTTCATGCGACCTTCTACTTTCACCCAAACAGATGAACCCTTGCCTAGTCCGCCTACTCAATATGACGCCCGTCCCTGCTTACCCCCGGAGAGAAACCCCACACAAAGCTCGGTTTATGATACCCCGGCAGGTAATGAAGATGTATGTCAATTATCGCTCTCAGCTACTGGTGGAACTTGTAACTGTGGGGCGTGTATCCTTACAAACCTACAGTTGTTATCAAGTTTAATCGAAAAGACGGAATTAAACTAAATGATTCATAAGCGCAAGGGAAACAATTATGTATGTGATAGCGGAACAGCAGGCTTTTCTAGGATTGAACACAGTTTCAGAGAATTTCTTTAATGTTTCGGATAAAATAATGTATAAAGATACGCCTATTTATATTTTAGATGGTCCTTTTGTATAAATATATTTGTACTTTTTATAATAATTATTATTTATGTCACAATAAAGTCAGATAATTATTTACAAATGAATAATGCAAATATTTTTTTTTCTTTAGCCCTCACCCTTTTCTGGTAGATAATAATCTTATCCGCACAGGACTCCCGGAGTCTGATAGCACATCTGATCGCGCAGGTATTTGGGGATTTACCACCACCTTTTAAAGTATTTTTGTTTCAATAGTAACTTTATTTTTTTTACAGATTTTGTACCTACTGAGTTAACTGTCGAAAACTGAAAGTAGATAATATTAAAAACATTGCTAGTAAGGGTTGCTGGTCTGTGCATCGCTCACCCACCAACGACGGCTTGGTCTAATAGTTTAAGGGTACGCCTCTTGAATCAATAACTAGGTGGTTGCAGGTTTGATTCCCGCCGTATGGGATCAGTTTTTTTTTAATGGACTAAGCTGTTGGCCGTGAGTTGGCCTTTACAGCTTCACCGGAGGAGTGGCGAGTGCAGATTGCGACTCCAACCAAAGCCTTAAGGGCGGAAGAGGAGGGCAACTAGCTCAGGGGTGCCACATGGGGCACGACCTCGGCTTGGGCAGTTGCCGTGAGGGGAGAGGTAATGACTGCGCTCCTAGGTGCAAAGAGGTGCATCTTTGTGTGTTCATTCTTTCTGTGTGAGCAGAAGAGGGGGTTCCTCGACCTCGGTGTCTGTTTGAGGGGATCCATACAAGCTTGACTTAGATTTAAAAAAAAAATGCAGTGCTTGTGTTGACGCCTTCATGGACCCATGGTTTAAGGCATGACAACGCTAATTGCAAGGCATTACGACGCTCACATTATGTCGTCACGACACTAACCACTAGGCGTCGCGACGCTCATTACTATTACTACATTATATGCTAAAAATGCTAAATTTGTATTTTCTAATTTTAAGATCTGTTAATTCTTTGGTTTGTGGTGAGAAATAAACGATTTTTTCATTTCATTTTTCATTTCATTGTATATTTTAGGTGATCCGTTTCTAGGTAAATTAGGTATAAATCATTACGCATTCAGATGGGTTAAACAAGAAAAAATAAATACACGAAACTCTTGATAGTAAAACTTATTTCTATATATCAATTCAAAATAAAATAGGTTAAAACTTAAGAAAATATAGACCTATTTAAAAAAATATGTAAAAAATTTGGCCCATGCGGAAGCGTACCCAAGACGCTGGCTGCATTCCCTCGCTGAATGGCTAGATCCACTCGTTGAGCGAGGAAATGGCTGTTTTCTATGTATATACTAATTAATTATTTATTTTAATTATCTGTATAGATTTATGTAATATTTGCAATATTATGTATATCTTTCTCTGTGGACACATAACAGAAAAAAAACGCATGAGTAAGTATAAATTTTTAATAATGACTTACTTGTTCTTCTAAATTCGGTAAATTAAAAATCTATTTACGCTTAAACTACACAATGAACACATGGCTAATAAAAATCACCGTTGTAAATGGTTTGTACAAGCATTCAAATGTCTAAGAATTAATGAACTGTAAACAGAGACAAGCTGTAGTACTACTGGCAGCGATTAGTTAATGCTTCACATATGCTCACCTTTATTCAGCTAACATTAGCACTATTTTTAACAGCTTGTTCGTATTCGTACTAACAGTTCCTATCTTTTATAGACCTAGTAAGCATCGATAAAAACAACAGTATAGTCGGGTCCTGGCAGTTCCGTAGGCTAGAGGCTATTTCAACAGTCCCTGGTGGTATTGCAGCAGCCCCTGTTGTTTCAATAGCCCCTGGAGCTGTTTCAACTACCGCTAGCGCTGTTACATTGTTCAAAGTTATCTGTACATCGTCGCCGGAATAATTTTGAAGTGTATCCTTCTTTTTCATTGGTACTACTAATTCGACATCACCTGAACGTTTTCTTTTCTTTCCGTTGCTCATACGATGTGAATCTTCTGTCATCTGTGCACTGGTGTCATTATTGTCCCTTTCTCTAGGATATTTTATTGTGTCTTCTTCATCAGATAGTAAAATTACGTCTTCTTCAATGGGATTAATATTCGAATCTTCGATAGTATTGGTATTATTGACTTCAATTGAGTTTATTGTGTGTTCTTCTTTGTCTGTTGTCTGTGCGGTATCATTTGAATCGACTAAAACTGCATCTGGATAATTTTTAGTTCCCCCTGTTTCTGATTCATCAGCATTCTCAGGTTCCTTGGTATTATGTTCTATAACAGTAGTGGCATCACCATTTTGACCTGTTGGGCTATCTGGTTCCATTGTTATCTGAGTTTGACCACTCTCCAAATTAGCAAACTTTGAAATCAAATAAGATAACTCAGTAAGGTGTGTAAAATTTTGTTTTAGATTTTCAAGAGCATTTGTGTTTCGTGCTATGGCCGCCTTCATATCTTCAATTATTGGATATAAACGATTGGAGTGTTCTGTCATAATAAATTGCTTTAAATTTGTCATTTCTTCTGCTGTAGTTTTAAGAAAATTTGTAATTTCATTATGCACTAATAAGGTTCCGTTCTTCCTATTGCTACTACTGGTATGAGCATCAGCTGAAGAAAATGATACCTCTTTTATCGGTCGCTTAGAGTTCTTCTTAGATCGGCCGTTCTTAGGAGCCTGAGATTGTTTTTTAGTCCTAAAGTGGCCAGGGCTTGTAGTTGCTATTGGAGTTTCAGGTCGTATATCGCTGTGATTCTGTGACAACAATTTCCGTACACATCTGTCTGCGTCTTCATATACTCCTGAGGACAATACATGGATATTTAAAAATAATCAAAATAATTTAGGTCAGATGGGCTGCAAAATTACGGATTAAATTCAAACAGATATGCAGACAACACATACTCATCACATGATCCCAAACTAAGCAAGCTTGAATTATGGGTGCCATACGATAGTCTGCGGGAGGTTCCAGTTACATCCAAACCAGGGTCAATTCTGGGAAGGCTATTTCTGAAATTTACCACTGGCTGGAATAGAATCCGCAACCACGGGTGCAGACAGCCGGGCGACTCACGCTCAAACCACTAGACCAAACTATCCTAAATTTCACAAAAGGAAGCTTGGTGATTGCACATTGGACTTGAGATACTAATAAAAAAGAAAAATGGCAGGGTCAACAACTTGAAAAATCATGTTTGAATTTCGATAAAAATTTTAATCTTATACTCAAGCAGGTAAAGGTGAAGGAATTTTTCGGACTTCGGATACACCTAATATATGTAAATAGTTTGCTACTTACTGGTTTTATATTTGAGATATACATCGTGTAGCCCCCAGTCCATTTCCCAGTCCGCGTAATTTCTGACTAGCCTTTTTACTTTACCCTGCGCTTGCATAGGGTAACGAGTCTGAAGCAGAACCGTTAATTCGTTATGACACGGTATGGTTATCCAAGATTTCGGTACACACACGATGCGATTGAAGTCCAATATAGGCGGTGTCACAAATTCAACGATGTTGAACTCGCGGTCCTCCATTATAACTCTAAAACAAAATAAATAGATACAAATATCACCAGACAACACATAAGCATTGTTTGACTGAAAACTTAGCAAAACTTGTACCGTGGGTATCGTGCAATAGACTGGGGGCGATCCCAGTTACAACCAAATTAGGGCAAATTCCGCATCATTTCCGAAATTTGTCCTTTACAGGAAACGAATTCGCAACCACCTTGGAGCACTGATCCGAGCAGACCGCCCGACCCTCATAGCACTAGACTAGGTCGCGGTAAATAAAGCTATAACACTTTACCCGCTTACGCCTCGGGGACGGACAGTTAGTTTATTCTTATCACAATAAATTTATTGTTTTCTTATATTTACGCGAATACTATACATTGAAATGTTTTATTTTGTTTTCCCGACGATTCGGCTGCTTTACAGCAACCATCGGGAAAACAAAATAGTAAATAAACGCGATAAAATCCGTAAAATAGTCTTATTTCACAATAAATTTATTTAACTAAGTTGGTATGTTTTTTTTATCTTAATAGATAAAAAAAAAAACCAACTTAGTTCTAATGAACTACTACAATAAATACGAAAAAAAGGAAATAAACTGCTGGCATTATTTTTGTATGTTTAGTTGACTAAAATATCATTTGAATATTTTCCGGATACATTCTTTAGAGGCTTACTTGGAATTAAAACAGACGACCCATTAGAACCCTAAAAGCGATATAACTCGAACCTAGAATCTCCTAATATACTTAGAAAGTTCGTTTGCAAACACTTTTTGAAATAATTATATTTGAAAATTTATTTTAAATAAGTACCATTTAAAAAATAAAATAATCATACCTTGAATATTAGATACACACAATGAAGAACAGAATTATTTTCTTTGCTTCCAACGCGTATTTTACTAAATGTAATTTTTTTAAATTTAAACTATGTTATTGTTATAATATGTATATGTTATTGTTTTTCACAGTAGGTACTTATAGGAGTGTGAACTACTCGCTCTCACCGTGCAACACTGACTGACCGGAGTGGATTTGATCACAGATCACCACTATAATATTGGTTAGAGGGCCTAACATCGGTTGACCCGACGATGTAAATGACGTTAATATAGGTGGGAGATCCTATCAACTCGTACGCCCGAAAGAGATACATATAGAATGCCGGCCGAGACAGAAAGAGATGAAAGACGTCGCGTGCGAGTCGTACGCGCATGACGTATTTTCCACACATGATAGTCGAATGAATATTGATGATAGTGAGTGTACAAATAAAATAACTTGTAGCGACATCTATTATCTCAATATAGTACTTAGATAACTGTGAGTGAGTGAGATTTTATTTTCATTAAGTCACAATAATTCCCGCTTTGTTTAACAGAAGGGAACGCCTAAATATTCAACAGTTGCGAGATGAAATTTACTTATATTTAGGAATCGCGTTAAGGAGTCTCCTAGTAATCCTAGTGTTACAAAACAGGTATAAATTTAACTGTTTAGCTTAAGTCCATAGGATGTCATAGGGAGCGAATTTTAGGTCTGCCGTCTGGTTTAGTTTTTCTGTGTGAATGGAGAACAGGAATAAAGTCTGATTACGACAGCATCTTTATGACCCAAATAAATTCTTCTTCCTTCTCTTTTTTTTAGGAAATGAATGAAATGATGATAATTTAATGCAATGGACTGCACCCGCGATTAACGGTTGCCAAGTAATTAATAGCAAGGACAAATTCAATAATTACCAGTACGAACAAAAATGGGTCATCAATTTGATAAAAAAGATAGCGGATGAATCCCGCGGAGGCAGTTACCGCTAAATAAATGTCTGCGTAAAGCTGAAAACAAACCATCGGACGTGGCTGACAGCCGCGACTTATATGGTATCGAGATAGTGTATGGACACTGGGGTGTGCAAACTATCGGACGTAAGTCGTGGACGTAACCTTGAGCGTTCGGACGTCCGACAGAAATCTGGCGCGCTGGATGTTTTCTTCTGTGCACACTTCTCAGTCGCGGCTGTCAACCGCGTCCTATAGTTTGTTTCCAGCTTTAGTGCGCGGTATCAAAGCGCCTGATAAATTATTTAAAGCAATTACGTCGGAAGACGCGAGGTACAATAAATTACTTGTATTAGGTATAAAAAATCATATAGGTAGTAAACTTTATTTTATTGTGTAAAAATTACAATTAATAAAATACTAATCATTATAACCCTTGTAGAGTTCTGGCCACACGACGCTCTCGATCCAGGGTACGTAGAATTCAACCTTTGTGTACATGCCCGCAGAGCCGATATTGCCGCAGTCCTTGCCATATGACGTCACACCATAGACTACGAACATACAGTCGACTACGTGTTGGAGAGGTCCACCGCTGTCACCCTGAGGAGATACAATGAACGATGTACGGGACGCGCAGGGTAAAATCTGTTTTTCAGCCTAAGGGCCAAAAGGAACCGTCTGCCTAATTTCAAGACATCAATTCAGAGGTTTTGGGATAATGAGAACACTTCTTGTTGGGAGAGAGATTTGTAATAGGTCAGGCAGTCACATTGTTATGAAAGTGAGGAAAGAGAGACTTGCCTCGCAGGTGTCCGTGATAGCACTTTTAGTCAGGGCTCCAAAGCATGCCTGCGTGGTGTGATTATAGCCCTGCTTCAGGTGCCGGTGCTCCGGGAAGATAGCTGAGCACGACTTCTCATCAAACTCTTTGAGCTTCAACTGGAACATTAATAAAGAAAACGCTTTTTCAATAAACATGAAAAAGAGTTAATAAGTTTTAAACTACAATACACACCAAATTATCTCAAAAGGGCTTTTACAAAATCTCGGATTATTTCATGTGATAATCAGATAAATCCGTTTGTGCAGGTCAAGGACAAAACAAAAACCGGCCAAGTGCGAGCTGGACTCGCGCACCGAGGCTACCGTACCTACACTGTGAAAACACCGAGCATTGCTCTAACGAAAAGATAAACTGGTTAGAGAGACAAACTTAACTTTGCCTTTGTCAACCCCATACAAAATAAAAGATAAAATACAAAGTAACTAGAAAATAAGTGTGTAGTCACAAAAAAAAATCTTACAATAAATTTACAGTTTTCAGTTTTTACCTTTACAAACAGACATGCACACAGCTAGACAGACGGACAACAAAGTGATCCTATAAGGGTGGTAGTAAGGTAGCAGATATCGGAATTTTGGTACAGCAATAAAGAAATATGAGACATAAAATATAAATAGGTTGCTCACGACTTGTAAGACGTCTGCTATAGGCTTATTGTGTCCGAGTCGACCCCACCCCGGGGCTTCTCCTTCAGAACCAAAGTCGAGCGAAACTACAGAGACCAGACAGGCTGGCAGAAGACCTCTACCGAAATTTATCCTGAAAATAATTAGGTTGCTATAAAATAAATTTAACACGCTACATTTCTCTTGTACGGATACTGTTTTAATAACAAAGTCTTAATTGATAAACTGGTAACATTACACGTATGTCTTTATTCCCTGTGACCTCAAGAGTCATTTTAATATTTCGAACTACGCGCTCGTACATATCCGGAATGTTGAACGATAAAGACAAACATCGTGAACAACCTGAAAATCTATAAAAAAGAGTGTGAAGTTCACCAACCCAAACGGAGCTAGGGTGGTGCATTATGGCCTAAATCTCCCTCCTATAGAAGGGAAATGTGCCCGGTGTAATGGCGACTGACACGCCTCCTGTTACTGCCTCTTCTGGGACTATAGGCGTGATGATGGTTAAGTATGGTATCGTTGCAGATAGTATGTTTATTCTTGGTACAGGTCAATGTGAAAATGCCACTATTCAGTATAAACAATCACTCACTCATTGTCCGTCTCCAGAAGTGCGATGTCATGGTACTTGGAAGGCGACTGGTACTCCGGGTATACTATGATCCTTTTTATTTTATACACTTTCCAGAACTCCTTGAGGTCACTGCGCTTCAGTACACCCAAAGCTGCGAACGTTAAGTTACCCCTGTAAATACATAAACAACACATAACTATCGTATGTAAACCTTGTACTATGGGTATCATATAATGGACTAGGGCGATCCCAGTTACACCCAGACCAGAGCAAGTCTGAAAAGGCCATTCCCGAAATTTGCCGCTGGCGGGAATCGAACCCACAACCACCTGTCTCGGTGAGCCCAGCGCCATATGCTTAGACTACTAGACTATGCCATCGTTCAAGTGCAGCTGTAGTAGAAATTATTAGGAATAAAAGCGTCCTAAATAATACGCACGTTAATTAAACTTTGAGCTTAAAAACAGACAATCACTGCTAAAATTATAACATTTGATAATTTACCTATGTTAATGTAAAGAAATTCCCCTGACGCTATCGTTGTGGTTTTAATATGACTAAATTTTTTGGGCATGAGAAAAACTTGGGGCCCTGTCTCAAGTCTTCTTACACTATCGTTGTGTTTATTAATATTATTAAGTATTTTGTAACGAATAACAGTATCTGTCATCATTGGTAGCAAATATATGTCCAGTGCAGGCATGTCTCCTTGAAACCATTAGACTAGTCATATTCTAACTACCATGGATGAAAGATGTTGTTTTCATACTAAAATATTTGAAAAAAATTTTTTTTTTAAGAACAAGCTTTTATTTAAATGCCCTTAGTTTTCGTGTTCTCCTCAGCAAGCCCTTTCATTTGATACCCATACTGTGGTAGTGCAGAAAAAATAACTATTCCGCCATCTTGGATGATCCGCCATATTGGAATTAGAATGACGTCAATAGCTAAGCATACATTGTCATCCAAAATGAGCGTGTAGGTATACCAAATTTTAACTCAATCGGTTAAAGATAACTGATTTAAAATTTAGTTGCAAGGTTCCACCCGGAGATACATTGCAAGTTAATATAAAGCTTGTAAAAATGAAGTCATATCAACTCCACAACAAGATGTTAGGGGAGTTGGGGCTCTAGTCCATTGCCGTTCAATAACTCCCAAAGGTCTCAATAGACTCCCAGTGGTTAGATATTGAAAGGAAGATGATAGATGTTCCGTGTAAATATTGGTAATCAATCAGACCAAGGCAGACTAAAATACTCAAAACAAAGTTATTGAAAGAACCGGATGTAAGTAGTGTTGGCTGGTGGTCTGTAACATGTAGGTATACCTTCTTAGTGAGTAGCCCACTTTTACTATGTACCTACATAAGGTTTTTTATTTTACTAGCCTGCTATAGATGTCACTAGAATAGTTTAAGAAGGCAGTATAATTTGGTTCGCATAAAATATTTAAGATGGTATTTTTTTTTATACAGAAGAATATTATACACTTATACCGAACCGGGCGGCGAGTTTCAAAGTTTCAATTGAGGACTTTAGGACCTGAAATGTTCAAACAATATTATTAGACTTTAAGCTATTCAATTGCGTTCCACCACAGAGCTTCACTAGTGATGAGCTATAGTTTTGCCAGTGATGTTTTGTTGGGTTGCCAACAAGTATTAAGTTTATCAGCATTTTGTGAGTCACTCACAGTGATGGATAGGAGGTGCAATGTGCTGCGGTCAGGATGAATCGCTCGCTGATCACAGAGCCCCCGCACAGCCACTGCGCCGAATCCTGATCAGCGCCGAACCCGAGAAGCGCCTGAAACATCCATAGACACTTTTAAATTTCCATGTAAAATTTACTTTATGAGTGTTGCTACCATAACCCTCGAACACGCTAGGGCGTCAAAACTCGCCCGGAAAAATAAGGTCAAATGAAATGGGTGTCAATATATAGATAAAGCTGTCCCGGCGAACTTCGTACCGCCATAGAATTTATAAATTTTAATAGGTGACATACGAAAGCAGCGCCGCCTACCGGGTAAAATTGTGAATCTAAACCATCCAGGGCGCCACCCAAACGCATACTAAAAATATATTCAAATCGGTGCAGCCGTTTAGGAGGAGCTCAGTGACATGTACACACGTACAGTAGAATTATATAGATTAAGAAGAGAGATTGGATATCGTGTGCGGGTGCTACTACGATGAATAGAGCAAATGTGCCTAGCAGTCTTAAACCTTCTCCGCATTATTGCCTTTCTAATGAAACCAGTTTGGGGTACATCATTTGGATGGTTTCAAAGTCTTTTTTATGTTCCTACTTTGTTACATTATAAATAAAGGTTGAATGTCTGTGGCCAGAGCCACGTGGCCAGCGGACCACCTTACTGTGGTCTGCATAGCATCAAAATTTTGGGTTATAGCCCTGATAACTGTATTGTAGGCTTAGGAGTTCAGAAGCTAAATGGGCACAGCCTCTGTTGAAAGTGGAATTATCAGTTAAGGAGGCTTTGCATGAGTCGTGGGTTGCAATCTATGATTGTTTGATTTGGAACTAAAGGGAAGATCAGCTTTGCTTAGTTTAGGATCATACGATGGGTATGTGTTGTCCCGCGATGTACTATGCTTACCATATGCGGGAACTCCCATCGATCCGCGTCGCGACCTCCGGCACCATGGCCTGTGGCAACTTGGAAGTTTCGAAGAGAGTGGCAGTTGCCGGTTTCATTTAAAGTCAGGTAAAATCCCGCTACTCCAAACAAACTATTACCCCGACATCGGAATGGAAGACTTTGGAAATAGTCAACGCATTCTGGAAAAGGCAATTGAAAATAATGTCATTAGCGACACGAGGTTCAAAATAGGCTCAAACTATGCAGCTTTAGCCTTTCCTATATATTGAGAAATCATATTATGAATAAATCGGTGCCAATTCATGTGTGTATTTGCCGTAGATTGGCACCGACTTCAAATGTAAGGATTTATAAGCTTATTTCTAGCTTTTTAGTGCACCTAGGTTTTTGAAGTCGGTTTTTGTTTTTTGTTATTTTTTTTTACGCTTTTTAATGTCAATAATCGTTGAAAATATGCAATTATTAAAAACTAATAATCAACCTAAATGAAAACTCCTTAAAAAGCCGTATACAACTACATCATCCACGTAAATAATGATCATAATAAACATAAAAATTTTCATAAAATGAAAACTGCTTGGCCGTACAATTTTAATTTTTTATGGAATCAAATGGCATCTATTCCGCATCAAACAAAAAAAGAATCACGTAAATCGGATCATAACTCGCAGCGTAATCCTACACGGGTTACGCTGCGAGTTATGATGACACTTTTGTAAATGTGTGTGTGAGAGTAAAAGTTGTAACGACACTTTTGTAAATGTGTGTGTGATTTCGGTTTCGGTTTCGGTTACGTATTCGGTTTCGGTTTCGATTTCGATTTATATGTGTGTGTGTGTGTATGTATATGTACAATTTTTTAGCTTTTTTATTTGAAAAGGGACTTCGTTCCATCCGGGTGTCCCTCACACCTCCACACCTCTCAAGTTTTTTTCTACTTTTTGGCCCAAAATTAAGCGAGTTATTTAAAAATGTATATCTATGATACTATTCATAATTGGCACACGGGAGATCTACTCTATCATTTCAAATATTAAATACTACCTATCTTATTCTGGAATAAAAATACCACATCCGGAAATCAGGTCAACAGTACTTCAATGTTTGTGTAGTTATTTTAACAAAGATTTCGTTTTGGTAAAAATTTAAACGCGCGGCTCTTGACGCCCCTGTGTGCTCGTCGCTTAACTGTCATTTTTAATTACTTACTGCTCCAAGATATTGATTTTTCCCTTTGGACTACATCTCCAAATGGTACCACCACATAATCCTTTAACCTTGAAAAGGCAGAGAGATGATTAGACTGAGTAGATACAAGATATAATTTTCATTAGATATGTCAAAGATACATTTGTCCTCGATGTCATTCGGACCAAGATTCACAAGAGAATCGGGAGATTTTTATCACCAGATAACACCTTTATATCGTACGATCCCAATCTAAGCTACGCTTGTACTGTGGGAATACTACAACTTTGGGCGATCCCAGTTACACCCAGACACGGACAAAATAAATAAACCTGGACCCCAAGTCCTCTAACACTATCGTTTTAGAGTTGCTATCAATTCATTTTATAAGGCATGAAAACAACATCTTGTATGAATGGGGACTAGAACATGACTAGTGTAATGGCTTCAATGTGATAATGTCAAATATCTACAATGGTAATTTTCAGCTACCACTGATAAAATAAATATTTGTTATGCCTTAATCAAATTATTTTTTATACTCGTGCAGGCCAAAAAGCAGTCACAAATAGTCAGATTCTACCACCGGTTCGGAATGCTGCTTCCACTGAGAAGAGCCGGTAAGAAACTCAATCGTTACTCTTAAAAGATGAAGGTATAGTAAAATAGCAACGATAGTGTTAGAGGGGACTCGGGGCCTGGTCCACTGAACCGAGGGGCCTAGTCTCAAGACTCTCTGGCTGGAGAGCCTAGCCGTCGTCACATTAGACGGGTACTTACGACTCCTCTGTATCTATGCCACAGTCGGTGCAGCAGTAGATTGGTTCGTTATCTGCAGTGTACGAGCATATCTCCGCCGGCATCCCTGGGCCTTTGTCGTAGCCCCCTCTGGTCTGAAAAACAACTGCAACTGCTGAAAAACATCCTAATTTCAATAGGGAAGATGGCTGGGTGCTACCACCAACTTGGGATCCAGTAATTAATATGATTAAATACAAAACCAAGCGTACCATTGCAAGACCTCAAGACACTGTTATTTTAATACCAAAACATACTTTATTAACTCATAGAAAAAGTTCATACTCCAACGTAAAGACACTGTCAGCGCAAGCAAATTTTAACGCGTGGGGGCGCGCGCGCCTGGCTTTTGCCACAGAAATTATATCTTTATACATATTGTAACAGAGTTCATTTTGATATTGACTAAAATGTTGATTCGCGGATTTTTACGTAACAACGTGCTTAGAGATACAGTTGATGTGTGTTTACAAGTAGGTACTCACGAGTAAAGTATTCAGGGCCGCTGAATAACATTTGTAAAGCGTAACGCAAGTACCATTCACTCCATTGGCGGTGCAAGCGGATCCTGAAACAGAAAAATCAAAAATTTGATTTTAATTTCTGTTTAATAGAACTCTATTTACCTGATTATGGCGAAGCCAAAGGGAAGGGTTATGATTTTAGCTGTCTATGTAGTATGTATGCATGTAAGTTTGTATTTACGTATGGTACTCCGTAGCGCCTAAATTATTTATCCGATTCTGATGAATAATTTGTTCTCGAGTGTCTTTGTAAAATAAACCTTCTCATTACAAGGCAACTCACGAAATAATTACTACCTGTAGTAATTACTTTGCCGTATTAAAAACCTCATAGCCTCCCCCACACTGCGGGCGTCAAAAGCGTCGCGACAACATGTGTGCCAATACTAAAACGCACTCTGTGACAATATACACTATGGTTGAATTTCGGTGGTAGATAACAGCCTCGTCCCCACGCGTCAACATTCGAGCGCGCTGTCATTGACATTTGGTGGAAGAATGAGCTTTTAATGTAAAACATCTAATGACGCGCTTGGCGAGTGAGAGCAACTGTTGATGCCGCGATGCCGTGATGAGAAAAGTTCGAGCAGCTCCGTGGCTCCTCGGTTCTTTCCGCCGCTTAGATTCCGCCCACCGGCTGACTCCGCTCACTCGCCGCTACGACGCTTCTCTCTCCCTACTCTAAATAACATAATGTTTCACATCTGCCAGGCGTCCCGCGACGGCTACTATAAGTTAATACAGTTCGTTATGGTAATGGCAAGGTTTTTAACGCCCCAGTGTGCGGGAGGCTTAAATCGTGCCTTTTATTTATCATACAATTCAAATACCAGTTATTCTTGTTAGGGTGCCGTGAGACAGGAAAATGGAGAGAATTTATAGCGACCTCACTTGCTGTCGTATTATTATGGTTCCTACGTAAGTTACGAAGAAAAACACTTTACTTCTTAATACAAAGGTAAATTTAATTAGTTTAGATTAATCACTGTACTTAAAAATGTGGTTATTGGTGGTATTGTTATTATTCATTGTAACCAGCATGTAGACTCTTAGTGAAGGCAGGAGACTATACCTAACTATCATATCGTTTCGTTATCATTTTGATATAGGAAATAATATTACTAACTCGCGAGCATCGACGCCCAGTGTGCGGGCGGCCTAATGTACAAAAATTCTACTTACCCTCAGGTAAATTTAGATCACATTCCACATCGCATGCACACAATAATAAAAACAAAACAATTTTGTTATAAAACATTATTATTTTAGTAACACTTGTAAATAATAAAATAAACGTATGTGCTATCCGCCCCCGCGCCACCAGCACACTGATATTTTGAGAAACGTCTGAAGCACTACACAGACAGGCGCGTCAAAGCGCACACGTTAACGTTTTCGCCAATACTAAAACCCACTTTATTGACTCTTAATAGAAGCACATTTTTCAACGAAATCTCATCGAAACTTTATGTTTATCAACAAAGAGTATAGGTATTTACAAAATAAAATAAATCGAATCGTCACCTAAATTACGAAGGCTTCGGCCGAAGGACTAAAAAAAAAACGATTAATTATAAAATAAAATTTATTACAAATGCAATTACAATTAGAGAGCTTAAGATATTGACCCGTTCGATGTATGTATCTAAGTGACGTGGAGCGGTCACGCAGGCAGGTCCGTGGAGCCTCGTGGTTGGAGTCAGCACATTTCCCCACCTTGCTGTTTCTATGTGGCGATGCGCACGCGTTGGGCGAATGGTCCGCGTCAGCACTTTACTTAATAGCGCTCGGTATAACACCTATAAAATATTAATTTATTTATTTTCACAAGCACAACTTTTACATAGCGAAACTCCAATACAGTAGTGATGCCGTTGACCACTTGTACAATTTTAAATTATAAATATATCCTACTACACATATACATACATATATGTTACTACCTATAACATATGACCACACTAGCCATTCGGGTGAATTCACTCAACGTACAGTGGAAAACATCTAATTCCGTATCTATTTGGTTAAGGGTGCTGATAGCGCGAGTCAGTGACGGTTCTTTCAGTAGGTTAGTGCGAGCCGATGGCACCACCAGTAACTGCGGTCGCCGGCGCCGCCACACATACCTGTCCGGGACAGCTATCCCATATGGCCCTATGTAAGGAAAATAGTTGCAAACAGATAAGTGGTACTCCATCAAGGTTAACAACTTATCTCATCTAGTACCTCGGTAATGTGAATGCAAAGAGGTTGTGTAATTATTAAGTTTTTGTATTTATTTTCCTTATACAGGAACCTACATAATGACGCTATCTGGCTCTGAATCATACACTGTGTTCGGTAGTGAGATTTATTTATTTATTTATTTAAGGTTCACCAATAATTGTTACACCAAAAATAACATAATGGAAACAAGGTTTTCTAAAACTAAGTGTACAATTCTCTAAGGTAAACACATCATGCAAAAACTACATAACTATTTAGGTATGCGAGAGAACATAAAGATAATACAATTTTTTAAAATAGGTAGGTAAGAAGTAAAAAACGATCTAACAGTTAGCTCAAAAGTGCAGAGCATGCAGTTTAAAAGTAACACAACATAATATTAAATCTGTGACGTATTGCTGAAACCAGCCAGTAGGTAGAAAAAATAATAAATTATTAAATAACACTATAATAATAAAATTAAAAACAAAAAATAATATACAAAGCAAATCAAACAACTAGCTAAGGACTTGGTACTTAAGCTTGTATAATGACGTGTGAAATATGTCAATGTTTTCCATTGTGTTTAAAAGCTTACACAGCCTGGGTACAGGGGAATTAGAACCATGCACAGTTTTACGGAGAGGTGGATTAAATAGTCTGATACGATTTCTAGGGTATTTGTACGGAATATTAAGCTTAAACAATGTCAACAGTTGGGGACAGTCAATGTTACAACGGAATAGTTTGAAAACAAATTTTAAATCAAGAAGATTTCTACGGCTTTCCAGAGACGCCAATTTATAGGTTTTAAGTCTTTCCGTATAGGAAGGGAGTCTTCTAGCAGCACCTGTCGAGAAGACTAAATGCCGTATGAAACGTTTCTGAATACGTTCAATTCTCAAATTATGTGTTGCATAGTGAGGACGCCACACAACCACGCAATACTCAAGAATGCTACGAACAAGGCCATTGTAGAGAATAATTTTAGTGTTGACATTAAAGGATTTGGCATTTCTTATTATAAAACCTAACATTTTTGACGCTTTCTTTATAATGTTATCAATGTGCGGGATAAATGTAAGTTTCTGGTCCAGTAAGACTCCAAGATCGCGAACAACATCGATTATTTGGAGTTGTGTACCGTCTATGTGGTAGCTGAAACGAATGGGATTTAATTTACGCGTGAAGGTAATTTGCGAACATTTTTTGATGTTCAGTTGCATATCATTGTTTGAACACCAACTTAAAAGCCTGTCAATATCGATCTGAAGTAGTATAGCGTCGTTATGTGTGTCAATAACTCTGGTTACCTTTAAGTCATCTGCAAATAAGTAAGGCGTCGAGTGGACAAAACAGTACGGTAGGTCATTGATGAAGATGTCGAAAAGTATTGTGCCTAAATGTGATCCCTGTGGAACTCCAGAAGATATGTTGAAAATATTAGACTCATATCCGTCAACTACAACATAAAAGCATCTATTGCTTAGATAAGATTTAAGCCATTCGAGGAACGGACCCGCAAACCCATATGCATAAAGTTTCTGAACTAAAATAGCATGTGAAACTTTGTCGAAAGCTTTACTGAAGTCAGTGTAAATTACGTCAACTTGTTTATTGGAATCCATTGCCTTCGCAGCATTTTCGACAAAAGTAACCAGGTTACTACACGTAGATCTGTTAGCAATGAAGCCATGCTGGTAATCAGAAATATATTTTTTGAAATAATTTTGTATGCTTGGACACACTAGCGCTTCAAAAACCTTAGCTAAAGTTGTGAGAATGGATATGGGTCTATAGTTTCCCACATGTTCTTCGCTATCCGCTTTATGAATGGGAATCACTTTCGCAAGTTTCCATTGCGCAGGAAAAATTCCAGCCCTGAGTGATTTGTTGAATATGGACTGAAGCGGGATAGTCAAGTTATTGGCACATTTCACAAAGAATACAGGAGGTATTCCATCACAGCCTGGTCCTTGTGATGTATCTAGATTCTCAAGATATCTAGTTATATTTTCTTTATGAATGCTGAATGTGGAAAAACAGTCGGAGCTGCTAGACAAATTGTATAAATAAGGATACATTGTTACTACGTTATAGGGTTGTATTACAGGTGGGGAATATACTGACGAAAAATAAGAACCAAACATGTTACAGATGTCAGTACCATTGTTAGCTTTTTGATCTCCGTTGGTAATAGAAGTGGGGAAGGCACTGGTTTGCTTTCGCTTAGCCTTAATATATAACCAAAAGAATTTACAATTGGCACCAATTTTCTGTTCAATGTTGTGTAAATAGGCATTGTAACATTCTTTTGCAAGATGTTCACAACGTTTGCTGCAAATGATTAGGGATACTTTGTCCATTGGGTTTTTGTATATGTTATATTTTTTTCTGTATCTATTTTTTTCGCGTATTAACCTCTGTAAGCTTTTGTTGAACCAGGGTGGGGTTGAGTTGGTCCTGATTTTAGTCGATGGAACATATTGCTTTATTAGTCTGTTTACAATGTTATAAAAAATATCAAGCATAACACTTGGATCGTCAATGTCCAAAAATAATTTACACCAATCTGTTTTTTCAAGCTCTTTGTTGATGGTTTTATAATCGGCTTTATTAAAGTTTAATCTGGATGTCATATTTTGCTTTAAATAATTTTTAGGTTTACATGGTATAAATATATCCAGTGGGGGGTGGTAGGCATCCATTTTAGATAGACTATGTGAAGCCTCAGTTACATTACAATGAGAAAGATCAACAAGTACCAAGTCCAGAACTTTATCGATTTTATTAGTAATTCCGTTACATTGTCTAAGGTTATTCATGTACGTAAAATCTAAAAACTCCTGACACATATTCGAAAGCGAGCGCAAAGAAGGACCCGTGACACTGTTTATGTTGATCCAGTCTATTTTACTCATGTTGAAGTCGCCAATCAAGACAGTATGACAGTCGTTTACCTCCAAAATAGAATTGAATTTGTCCATGAAATGTTTTAAATGATAGTGTTGCAATGGTGGTGGTAAGTAAATTGCACATATTGCTATTTTGAGGCCTGGCGCGATATCGACAGTTATCCACAAATCTTCACACTTGCTTTCCCAATCAAACATTCTATTAGCATTAAATCTTTTGGAAACTGCTACTAACACACCGCCTCCCTCCTTCTGATTATGAAATCCTGAACATTCTCTATCTCGCCTAAAAATGTTGTATCTATGATCAAAAAGCTCACTGTTCAGAATATTACTGTTGAGCCAGGTTTCAGTTAATATTAAAGCGTCGTAGTTAAAACAAGCTAGATTACAATTAAATTCTTGTAATTTTGAACGCAAACCTCGAGTGTTTTGATAATATATATTAAAACCGGCGAATTTTAAAAGTTTACAACTATATATATTGCTTAAAAATAGATATGAAGTTAAACTATCTTATTTAAAGAGTCAAGATCCTTGATTAGTATATATTCAGAGTCATCAGCTTTTCTAACGAAGATACGTCCTCCTCTTATCCAAACATACTTGTAACCCTTTTCTTTTGATCTCAAACGAGTAGCTGCGTGTAATGCCTTGTTAGTTGGACTCAAATGCTCCACGATAAAAACCGGAGATTTCTCGCCTGCAAAGCCGAGATGGGATGTGTTTAATTTTTCGTTAAATGATTTCAATTTGTTAAAATTAATCGATGCGGCTAAAAAAGCATCGCGACGCTTTGGTGTGCTGAACTGGACTACTATTGATTTTGGACGATTATTGCTGTTATTAGACTTCATAACGCGAGTGCAATAGGAAATATCTTCATCCTGCACTTGATAGCCAATGGTCTTGCTCAGTTGATTTATGATGTTAATCAGGTTTTCATCCTTTTTCTTTTTCTTGACTACGTGGATTGGGCTTGCCCATGGACTGTTCGATGGCACGCAGATACCCATATCCATCATTCTCTCGAACTCAACTTTGGCCGCTTTGTGTTTGTCGGGCGGGAGAGGGCGCGGTCGAGAGTAGATCGGCGGGCCGGTTGTTTCAATGTGGTGTGTGACGTCATGCTTCGCCGGAGTTTTCAATGACATGGGTCGAAGAACATCTGGGTATCGTGACAGGATGTGGTGGTACTCATGGTCGTGGCTAAGTAGGTATACCACTGGTTCGTTGTTGCGTGCCGCCATTGCATTTACCGCAATATCCGTCGTGCTGTCCAATAATTTCTGGCGATGTAGGTCGACAAGCAGTTTGTAGTGTCGAAGGAAATCTGCGCCCAGTATAGACACCTTGAAGTCCGCGATGATGAAGCGCCATTTAAAACTTCTGCCTAACCCTAAGTTCAACTCGATGGTGCGCTCCCCATAGGTCCGAATCGGCGTATTGTTTGCGGCGAATAACGTGTAGGGCGTTTCTTCATTGTTGAGCGCGTGCCTCCTTTTAACGGCTAACGCCGATATATCGGCACCGGTGTCCACCAAAAATTTTTCTCTCGAGTTGATGTCGATGATGCATAGGCGGTGGTGTGAAACGGGTACATCGACTTCCGCCACGGTCGATGTACGTCTTAGTTTTTCTGCACCAGTCTTGAGCAGGGAGGTACGCAACGCCGAGCTTTGTTGCCGAATTTGTAGTGGTACCAACATTTGTCTTCCTCAGTCCTCCGGTGAGTATCGTTTGGTGACGGTGACCGTGGGCGCCCATGGAAATGATGTGGGAACGGCGAGGAGTCACGGCGGCGGTGGCGGCGGCGATCCGCTTGCTGTTGAGTACGGAGTTTGGCGATTTCGATCGACATCTTCTCTAGTTGTTTGGTTAGGTCTTCGTTCGCTGAGGCGGAGGTGCTCACGTTGCTTGTGAGTGCGGCGATGTTTGGACCGCAGAGGTGCTCCAGCATTTTGTCGGCCATGGATGCGAGAGTGTCGGTTGACGAAGTTGAATCAATGGCTAACACGGCGCGTACCTGCGCGGGCATTTGTTTTAATAACCATACGACCCGGAGTGCTTCGTCGGTGAGAAGGTCGTGACTAAGCCCGAGCATTTTCCGAAGTAGTTGGGTAGGCTTATGGTCGCCGAGCTCGATCCCGTTCATCAGTCTATGGAACTGTTGATGTTTAGATTCTTCGTACACGGAGATCAGTCGTTCTTTCGGCGCCGCGTAACTTCCAGCAGCGGGTGGTGAGTCGATTAAATCGCAGACTTGCTCGATGTCCGACTGCAGTAACTTCGTTACAGCGATGTTAAATTTGTGCCGGTCGGCGATCTTCTGTGCAACGATAGCGGCCTCGAACTGCAGGAACCACAGACGAGGCTTGTCCCGCCAAAACTGTGGTATGGTGTTTTGCAGCGACACGGTGGAAACCTGGCTGAGATTTTCTTCGCTGGTGGGGGCTTCCCGGGAGGTCTTGTCTTCAGACTGCATGGTGATGCGATGGTTTCTTCATCGGGGTCACCAATAAGGAGGCGATGGCTCCTTGTGTTTGGTATTGCAAATAATAAGTGCGTTGAGTATATAACACCATAAATTTATTTTATAAAAGCAAAATATATATGTACAAAAATCATCTTAAAACTAGTGATGAAGGAAGTCTGCACGCTAGACGGAGAAGGCGCTCGCTAGACAGAGAAGACGCGCGTGGAACAGAGACAGCTGCGCGCGAGACAGAGAGCGCGCGAGGCGCGTTCTACGTAAATAGGCTGCGTCCGCGGCAGCCGTCTTTATTATCCAACGGACTCGACGCAGTGCAGACGTGTGGCGCGGAGTGGCAGCAGTAGAACCGAGGAAGACTCCTCTGGAAGGCACCGAAGATTACGTTTCCTGTTTCTATTCGACGGATTGATGTCGGTAATAAGGTGCTGGTAATGTGGTTTTGGTCTTGTTAATGTGGTATGGTTCTTCGGTAATTAGGTACGGTTCTTCGTTAAGGTACTTATTGCGAGTAGCGGGTAGGTACGCTACAACTTACTACTAACGCTACATTTTTTTTTTGTTTAATTTACTTATATATTACTATTTATCTATACAGATCGTATCAGAAGTCCGAAATAATACTTGGGGGCCATATAGGACAGATGATAAGCAATCAACACGTTCAAGCAAAATATACGTAACTAATTTAGTTTCTGAGCAATTTGTGTCCAAAGTTGGTGTCAAAACTTACGCACCGCGACCCTAAAAATCAGCTGATGAGGCGAATGAACTCGCTTTAAAATGATGAGGGAGTGATAGATATGACACAAGGTTTTTACCTACGAGCATAGTTCAATACAGAAATAAAAATCGGTCATTGTAGTTACCTAACTATGACAAAAAAATCATACTTCATTTAAATCGATGTAAAGTAAAACTTCTACACAAGCAAATAATCCATTTTTGTTTTAGTTTTCGTGAACGGATTTCTTTTTAAACTGAAACATAGTGAGAGTTGATTAAAAGAAAAAAAATATTATTTTATTATTATTATTTGTCTTTATCATAATCACTACAATTCTCAGAATACAAGTAGGTACCTAATGATGTAGACAATTATTAGAATTGGTCTGGCATATCTGAAATACTTTAATCTTTGATTACTCTAATAATCATGGCCGCGAATATGTCAATGTAGCGGGCGGAGATATCACACAGAAGGACAATTTTCGTCCAATGACAAATCATCGGCCATATTGCATCAGCGGTGATTGGCCCAGCGTTGCAGCGCAGTAAAACACTGTGCCTTCGTGCAATGTCGGAGCGGTCCTTTGATATTTTTATTTAATAAAAATAACGTAAATCAAAATATTTATTTAGTTCCTTGCAATCTGTCAAGGCGTTAACTTGTGTTCCGAAAAATGTCTCGTTCTCCGCGTAATAGTGAAGTTTTGAAGTGTTTTCAATCTCGGAAAACTATGAGATGATTTTGTGCATTGGTGCACCTAAAGGGAATACCGGTAACAGTTTTGTGATTTCTTTTATGTCCTATAAAAACGTGAAAGTAATATTTACTCAAGTGTGCAGGTGGGTAGGTACCTACCTAGCTCTTTGTGATATGTGAGAAGTGAATAAATTCCAATTAAACCCACGGATTGATACACTGCACACATGGCCACGGGTAAATACTTACCTACTATTATTATCTTTATAGCAGTTTTTACTCGGACGATTGGGTCCTTTAATTAAGTAAGTGGTTACCCAGATACCTACTTACTATTACAATTAGTGAAGAAAATCTGTTAAACGAAAACTTACGTACCTACCTACCAACTAAAAACTTCGTTATGGTCGCTAGTCGCTACCCAGATACCTATTTACTATTACTGTTAGTGAAGAAAATCTGTTAAATGAAAACTTACGTAGGTACCTTCTAATTTACAATTTTAATAACCTTACCAACCAACCTACTTCTTAAGAACGTAGTTATGTAATTAGGTAGATACCTAGACACCTGTTGTAAAAAAAAATGACATCTTATTCATTAGTACCTAAATAGTGTTTGTAAGGTAGGTAGGCCGTCTGGGATCCTAGATAGATACCTACACACTAACCCAAGTTTCAATAGCACAAACCCCCTACGGTAAAGCTGCCGCTCACGGCCAACAGCGTAGTCATTATCAAAAATAAAACAGCTACCAGGTTCATTTTGATAGAAAGCTACCTACCAAACCACAAAAGATTTAATAATGTTTGCTATTTAGCAACAAAAAATAAAATGTATGAATGCGTTTTACAAAAGGTGTCTCGATACCTACCTAATTACATAATTACCTTCATTAAAGGAAGCTTGGTTCTCGGCGGTTAAATTTTACAGTAATTAGTAGTACCTAGGAATATCAAAATTACTGTCAATTACAATGACCGACGAGTGCGAAAGAGAGGCGCGAGTGCGAAAGAGACCGCTGCGGGCGAGTTGGCAACGGGCGACCGACACAATCAAAGCCGCTCAAAGACACCGCTGTGCCGCGCGCCGGCCGGCCGCGTGCCGCCGCCGCTTCACCCCTGTACCCCACCCCCGCGCGGCTCGTGTGATAGAGTACTAGTACCCGCTGTGGGCGGGGTTTGTCACAATGGGTGTGAAGCATTGACCTTTAAATAAACAGCTGGTCCACGTTTTGCGAAGGGCCGACCGAAAATTGTTTAAAAAATGAATTTCCTAGATTTGTATGAAAGAATAAAGTTAAGAATTTTAACTTAATGTCTGGGCCATATAGCTCCACTCCTTATAGCGATATACAGGTTCAATTATTATTTCGGACTTCTGATACACCCTGTATATATTTACAAACTAATTTTGATAATGATCGGCTAATGTTAGTAGATATAAATATACAACAAACAGATTTATTATAAAATATTGTTTAAATATTTTTTAATTTTCAGTTAATTACATAAATACGTCAATTTCATTATTTATAACTACTAATGTTCTTAAACCTTAACCTTTTTATGCTTTATGTTAAGCTCATGTTCAAGTGTATGGTTTTATCTTAAAATTTAAATAGAATTAAAAACAAACAAATTCTTAATAGTAAACACTATACTAAATTGAAACAGTACTTTACATTTGTGCTAAAAATTAAAAAAAACTCGGAATATCTCAGATTCTTTACGAAATATTTCAAGTATTTTTTTAAGAAGATCACTTATCTGTTAAGTATCAATATCGATGGGTGAAAGGCTTAAGCGACCAATAACAAATAGATGGCGTTACTTGTTAGTTTACGTTTCTATTTTGGTACATATTATTAATATATACAACAATATCTACTGTAAAGTTTCATCGATATCCGTTCAGTGCTTTTCGCGTAAAAGAAACACAAAAACCCATCTATCATAGGAAGTAGGAAGTAGGTTATTGCAATAGAAAAAGATGAGGTGATTTGAAATGAAGTCCGAAATAATACTTTGGATACGGCAGGTCATATGTGTCATATAGTTTCATATAGTTATATATAGCAGGTCATATAGTTTCTGAGTAAGAGACCATTGAATATTTGTCATAGGTATCGTATTCTGGCCTTTAGGTACATCCATAACCCTGGTCAGCCGTGTAAATTACACTTATGACGGGTTACTACCAATATACACAAAACAGAACTTGAAAATTTAACATAGAACTCCAGATACTACAAGAAATAAATTCGCGACGAAAAAAAGTTGAGAAAACATGGTCGAATTTCTATCAAATTTTTATACCATTCAGTTGAATACCCGATACTGATGCAAACGTCGAAGTATTATTTCGGACTTCTGAAACACCCTGTATACATATTTGAAATCAGCGAGATTTCCTGCGTCAAATGAGTGTAATAATAATAATGCAGCCCTTTAACGTCCCACTGCTGGGCACGGGCCTATCCTCAATGCGAGGGGGATTCAGGTCATAGTCCACCACGCTGGCCCAGTGCGGGTTCCGGCATCTATCGAGAACTAGTAAACTTCCCTAAGACGTGCAGGTTTCCCTTTACGATGTTTTCCTTCACCGTTTCATAGCAAGTGATAATCTCGGATGAAAATGAGATTCGCACATGAAACCCAGAGATGCGAGCCGGGGTTTGAACCTGTACACTTTGATTGAAATGAGTATGCTTTCTTGTAAAGTTAAAAAAATGTCGCTTAGGTCAAATAGCCCTTCACCCCTCGAAATTTTTAAAGTAATTTTAATGTTTCTTTTTACTGTTTTTTGTTTGTTACTACTAAAACATTAGACTATTTTATAGCAATTTTTAGGATTTAAAAATGTCCTCTACAACACATTAGTTGTGAGGCCTATCTACTGTGGCGCACCACTTTGGCGGAAAAGGGAAGATTTTCCTGCCAGGCGCGTGGTATGCCTGGCGGGGTCCGCTACGCCCCCGGTGATATTGTCGGGGAATTCGTATATATAGTTCAGATCGTCGAACACACCAATACCGCGAGCTAGTATTTTCATAGAACTTTGTATGGCGGATAATTTCTTGTACGCGTAGAATTGCGATGTGTCTACAGTCGCGCCATCTAGTAGCGACTGGCGGTAGTTCTGTTTCGTGGCGAGATATAGGGTGCGCCACACTACTATCATTCTATAACTATATGTACCTATCTTAAATAACATTGCTGGAAGACAGGTGGTGGTAAGGGGGCTGTATAGACAAAGAATATTTGAGAGCTAATCGAGTTCAATAATTGAACTGCGTCGATTTTTCTTATGTCCCCGGTAATTTTTCTTGAACGGTGCGTTGTCTGCTGTGTTCACCGTGTGCTGGAGTTCTAATTTTCGGATTACTTCACGTGGATGTTTATGGGCTGTGTTTGAGTGGGATGCAGTAATGTTTGAGGCGCTATTCGGCCTCATATGTTGATTATTTCGGTCACCTGCTTGTAGATTCGGTGAGCAGGAAGGTGCGGGCCCGAGAGTTTGGGGTTGAGAACAATGAGTTGATGACATGTATTCTTGAATTTTTGCCCCAATACCGCCAGAAGTTGAGTCCCACGATCTTTTTAAAATTTTCCTTATTGAGGCAATTGCTGTTGATGAATTTGAAGTGGCTGTAACAGAATGTGTTTGCGAATTTTGTTTCCGGGGACTTTGCGGACGGCCTGGCGTGAATATGTTTATATTTGCGGGAGTAACGGTCTGACCCAGTGGTGAGCTTTGTAGTACCTCACGAGTAGCTTGCACTGTTGGTAATGGATTAAATAATAATACAATACACATACATTATCACGCCTGTATTCCCCGAAGGGGTAGGCAGAGGTGTACTGCAGTGCGCCCACACTTCGCCGATGTATTTTTGGTCCCAATGTAATAGGGGGCGAGCCTATTGCCATTATACCGGGCACATTCTCCCTCAATACGAGGGAGATTTTTTGGGCTATAGTCTACTACGCTGGCACAGTGCGGGTTGGTGAACTCCACACGCCTTTTTATAGACGTGCAGGTTTCCTCACGATGTTTTCCTTCACCGTTTTATCATGGATTATAAGCTAATATTTAAACAGTTATCATTAATTTTACACGCTAGTTGCTAAATATTAGGACACAATGATGCAAATGATTCTGAGATATTATTAATAATTAATCCACCTTATTTTTATTTCGGATAGGAATATATCAAAGTGGACAAATTTTCGTTATCGTTCAGTGCGTAATTAAAACGCAACGGGATTAAAATATTAATTGTCATAACCCTTAATCCACATAACAGAGCATTTACAATTTTCTTGGCAATGCAAACTTACTGAAAATAATGCCTCGTTAGAGCATCGTGTTAGAAAACGATACTTGCTTATTAAATACTATTTTAAAATGCTGGCGGATCTTTTATTAAGATGAATTTAATTACCTTGAGGAGTCCATCTCGTGTCTATGGGTGATATAGCTTCACGCTTTATCCACGCCGTCGTATCGTCTGCGTTGTTAACATTATCTTCGTTATTAATTTTGACTGTTAGCTTAGACACCCTGTCCACAATCAATTTGTCAGATTCGCGTATATAGCGAATTTCATCGAACTCAAAACGATATTGTCCCAATTTCGCTTTCTTTATTTCATTGAGTAGGTTTTTAACGACCTCTGATAGAAGGGTAGCCATCATACTTTGTTTTTCATTATCATTCGAATGAATTTGGTTTGGTGATGAGGACCCGTCGTCTTCTGATTCTTCTGATAATCTTAATTCTTTTTCATTATCATTCGAATGAATTTGGTTTGGTGATGAGGACCCGTCGTCTTCTAATTTTTCTGATTCTACTAATTCTTCAGGTTCCACTTTGACGTTTAGTAGTGCTTCGCATATCTGACTTGGTAACGTGACTTGTTGATCAAGCGATTGGTTCTGCTCTGTAGAGGTCTCTTCTCTGGTGATTAAATACTGATGATTTTTTTTCAGATGAAAGTCATCAACTATCTTTTTACACTTCATGTAGTTGATCCATTCTATTGCATCAGCGTAATTGCCTGTTAACAATATGGTTTATTCAATCAGAATGGTGTTTTTATGTCATGTCTCGTAAATAGGTACGATCCCGTCAATTTCAAGTCAAAATATGAGAAGTGCGATTAGTGGGAATATACTGCTATTTGATATCGCCCCTATGGTCAGTTACCATAACTTATTAATGTTTTTATTTTTAAGATTACTCCTACTACCTCTTTAGCTCCTCCAACTGAACTAAATGCTTGTGCCAGGAGTTCGCTCACGTAAATACTCTATTGGACATGATGTCGGTCTGTCTAAACACAAGGCTATTACCGCTTGAAGTTATGCACGTGACAGATAATATAAGTATTGACATGAGAAGTATTTTGTATAAATAATTGTTATAAATAATGTAGGGTAGTTGTCATTTCCTTTGTTCGATTGTCGTTCAGAAAACAGGAAATTAATCATATTATAAGGTATAACAAATAGCGATTGTATTCTAGAAATATTTAAATGATATTGCAATATTTTAAGATCAGTTTTACAATTTATTTTATAATTCATTCAGTCATTTGACTAAATACAATGATTGTCTGTATGGTGGGGAGTAGGCCGGTAGGCTATAAAAACGAAACGAAATGTTTTAGCAGGGCATTCTGAATCCAACTGGCAGACCCAACAGACGTAAGTGTTTCTCTTGTATATTTATAAATACTAGGAATCATCCCAGTAGGTTACTGATAAATTGTATTGTTATATTATTTGTGTGTTATATTATTCTTATATATTATATATGTAAAAAACCGTATAGCCTATAATATTAATGTAATATTAATATGTGTAATAAATATCGTAAGGAAATTTAAAGACAACTCATAAAGTTATGTCATGATTTTATTCCAATCTCTGAACAAGGGAGTTATCAGTATCATACGTTACTAAATAACACTTTATGGATTTTAGAAGGTTAAACTATCACAGCTGATTAATAGTATAAATTTAACATCAGAAGTGGGATATAATCCGGCTTTATTATTAACATAAAAAGACAAGTTTCAGGATGGATGCTGAAGCAATCAATGGTCCTCTCCAAGCAATTCGCGATGCTGTTACTGCTACACATCGGAAGGATGACGACATCGCGCTACCACTGTTCGACCCCGAACAGAATAACTGCGGAGCTACTAGCTGGTGCAGCAGCGTGGAGGCCCTCTCTAGGGAGCTGAAGTGGAGCAGCATCAGGACGCCTGACAGAGCTGGTAAGGGAAAATCTCAGCCGAGGTATTGTTGATGCTTATCCCTAAAAGAGGAATCTGAAAGACTATCTAAGGCGGTTCTTTACTAGTCTGACGCAGTGGATTCTTATAGTAAATGTTTCGCAATACAAAAATAACTTTTACGGTTGATCAACTGATTGAGCTGGTATGTGGTGGCATTAGTGCAGCACCTGTCAACATACAAGAAACTATCAGTAGATAATGGTAATAAGAATAATGGTGGTTCCGGACCCAGATGAGCCAAAAGACCTAAATTTAGCACAAAAAAAAAAAAAAATCAGTTTCAATGCCAAAAATTCTCAACTTCAAACAGGCCAAGCTCGACAGGTTCCAAAACATAATTATTCTCTTTTAAAATCGTGCACTTACTGCAAAAGGGTTGTTTCATAAGCAGGGAGCTGATTCAAAAAGATCTGTATCTTTTGGTCTCTACAAACAAGTAATTTCCTTAAGAAAATCCAATAGAACTTCACACCAGTTTCTATTAATGGTTAAGTCCCTTGTAAATACTGGGGCGAATCCATAGCAAGAAAACTGGGGTGTCGTTGAATTCCAATACCCTTTTATTTAAATGGAATAGGAAAAGTAAAATTCTTATATTATCTGTCAACGTTGACTCTGTTGAAATAAAGGACAATCTTTCTTACATTGCGATAAAAGCGGAATTTTGAGGTTTAGGAAATTTGAGAAATATCATAATAGTAAAAGATAAATTAAGGCTATCGCCTGGTCATTAGAAAGATGAAAATACATCTAAACAATGATCAATAATTGTAATACATAATTATAATTGATGATACATAATCCTACAATTACTCTATTGTTAGATTATGTAGTTTATGTGGATAGTTGTCAGATTGGCCGAACGAATTGTGAAATATTATATGATTTACGTATACTTACTTTATTCTACTTTATTGTTGTATTCAAAGCAATGACCAAAATGATCACTATACTACTGACATGATTGTGGCTGACTTGTCAACCTAATGTGAGAGGTATGACAGTAGCTAGATGGAACTGCTGAAGTCCTCTGCTTTGTCTAGGCTGTCTCATGCGCAGCAGGTGTGGGGCTAGACGTTGTTAAAGCATTTGACCGTTGTTACTAACCCTATATGTGACTGGGAAGGTAACAATGCGCTATGTGTAGAGATTAGCTGACTTGTCAACCTAATGTGAGAGGTATGACAGTAGCTAGAGATTAGCTGACTTGTCAACCTAATGTGAGAGGTATGACAGTAGCTAGAGATTAGCTGACTTGTCAACCTAATGTGAGAGGTATGACAGTAGCTAGAGATTAGCTGACTTGTCAACCTAATGTGAGAGGTATGACAGTAGCTAGAGATTAGCTGACTTGTCAACCTAATGTGAGAGGTATGACAGTAGCTAGAGATTCGCTGACTTGTCAACCTAATGTGAGAGGCCTGACAGTAGCGATAAAATTATATAATAATTTTAAAAATGTATTATGGTTATTCAATATTATGTATATAATTATAGTCATATGTTTTGTATACTTCGAGAGCGAAGTATAGTCAGTATGGCCGTGACAGATAATATAAGTATTGACATGAGAAGTATTTTGTATAAATAATTGTTATAAATAATGTAGGGTAGTTGTCATTTCCTTTGTTCGATTGTCGTTCAGAAAACAGGAAATTAATCATATTATAAGGTATAACAAATAGCGATTGTATTCTAGAAATATTTAAATGATATTGCAATATTTTAAGATCAGTTTTACAATTTATTTTATAATTCATTCAGTCATTTGACTAAATACAATGATTGTCTGTATGGTGGGGAGTAGGCCGGTAGGCTATAAAAACGAAACGAAATGTTTTAGCAGGGCATTCTGAATCCAACTGGCAGACCCAACAGACGTAAGTGTTTCTCTTGTATATTTATAAATACTAGGAATCATCCCAGTAGGTTACTGATAAATTGTATTGTTATATTATTTGTGTGTTATATTATTCTTATATATTATATATGTAAAAAACCGTATAGCCTATAATATTAATGTAATATTAATATGTGTAATAAATATCGTAAGGAAATTTAAAGACAACTCATAAAGTTATGTCATGATTTTATTCCAATCTCTGAACAAGGGAGTTATCAGTATCATACGTTACTAAATAACACTTTATGGATTTTAGAAGGTTAAACTATCACAGCTGATTAATAGTATAAATCTAACACACGCAAGTACTTGTTTACATACCTATAAGGTCGACAGTAGCCTTGTACTTGCCCCATCCTGGATCTGGGTCCTTCCGATTTTTCACTCGAATAATTGTGAGGTTCGCTGCCTCGAGGGGGTACGCCACCTGGACATATCTGGAGCCCGTGAGATCGAAGGATTCTCCATCAGTTGACCTGATCCAGGATACGGGCACGCAGATGTGTTTTTCCAGACCGTTCTTTGGTGGGAGTTCGAATGTTATGACACAATAGTCAAAAGATTTTTGATCCATCTGTAGGTAACATAAATAAATTATTTACTAACTAAACTAACAAAACAATACATTCTAACAGTAGTAAGCGATTATATGCTCTATGGAAAGTAGCATAAGACCATGGCTGAATATTTTCTTGTTTAATACTAATAAATAATACAAATAGTTTTATCACAGGAACCCAACATACAGGCAACGCCTAGTTTGGGTTCCACAGTAACTCGTTGTATAACAGTTTTGGTGGATAATAAATTTTATTTTATTTATTTTAATAGAGCATTATTGTTTAGTAGTCGGGTATGCATTTTAAAATTTATTATTAACCAGCCATCCCCGCGGTTTCATCCGCGCTTATACTAGTGTCGTAACGTGATGTTAAAAAGTCAATAGCTTTCCTCAATAAATAGGCTGTACAGTGCAAAAATATTTGAATGTTGTATTAAATTTCGTGCATAATCCGAAGTAAAATGCCTGTTTGTGTAGTGAAACTGTGTAAAAATAATACTACAAGAATAAGAAGGACACTGGAATCACATACCATCAGTAAGTGTCGTATAATTTCGAAATTTCAACATAAATTATCATGAAACCTAAACGCCGTCCAGTGTTGCCGCCTATACAAGAATCAAGTTCCCCGTGGTTGAGGTTTTTATAATGTGAATCTATTGTTACTATATTTTATATACTATACCTTATACATATATACTTCAACCTATTTCATTTATCTAACCTAGTTATACTTAACCTAGTTCTATATTATTTAATGTCATAAGGTTGGCTGACACTATTTCAAGGGGTGATTCTACCCATGCAACTGAACAACTTTCCCCAGAAAATATGGGTCGAAAAATGACAAAAATTAATCGTCTTCCCATACGCGCAAAATATTTTTTCCATTAACTCCGGTAACAGTTGAGCAGCTGACAGCACAATTCTTCACATACACTAGCATCCTTGCAAATTGTCTTACACACATTACAATAACGAGTTGCCGCATTCACGGAGCTGTTGTTTCTATAGAGCGCGGTATCTAGTCAAGCGCAGCGAGACCAATTATTCATCTTAGGATATCTCCTAAGACATTTGTTGAAATTAAGTACTTTCACGCGCAATTTTGTTACAAATTAAATACTTATGATGAATAACGTATTTATTTGGATAAGCATTATTATCATGTTTATCAAAACACCTCCGCATATATTGCATTATTTTAGAACAATACAATACATCATCATCATCACGCCTGTATTCCCCGAAGGGGTAGGCAGATGTGCACTGCAGTGCGACCACACTTCGCCGATGTATTTTGGTCCCAATGTAATAGGGGGCGAGCCTATTGCCATTATACCGGGCACACAGGTTTCCTCACGATGTTTTCCGTCACCGTTTCTTAGCAAGTGATAATCTCAGATGAAAATGAGATTCGCACATGAAACCCAGAGGTGCGAGCCGGGGTTTGAACCTGCACACTTTGATTCGCGAGGCGTGCGTTCGACCAGTCGGCTACCACTGCTATAACCACTGCCATAACCCTATATAATAATGCAAAATACATAAGCGAGAGCCGACTAGTAATATTCACAAAACAGGACTTGATAATTTCGCATAGGAATCGAGATATTTAAAAATTTTAAAATTGATGACAACTTTTTTTTTAAAATCATGATCGAAGTTCAACCAAATTTTTATACCATTCGGTTGTATACCCGATGCTCATGCAACCGGTAAAGTATTATTTCGGACTTCTAAAATAAATGTAGGTATCACTATTACAATTCTTACTTTATTGAAAAAAATACATATTTTAATAATTAAAAGCAAGCATCCCGTACAAATCGCAAAAATACGGTTCTAATTGGGCATTTCTTCCCTTTTAAAGTCGGTTATTAACAATAATTGTGGAATGAACTTCCTGCAGCGGTGTTCCCTGACCGATACGACAAAGGTACCTGCAAGAAACGAGCATACTCATTCCATAAAGACCAGCAACGCATTTTCGATGCCCCTGGTGTTGCAGGTGTCCATGGGCGGCGTTGGTCACTTACCATCAGGTAAAACGTCTGCTCGTTTGCCTCCCTATAAATAATTGCTTACCGTATCCACACAGCCGTTCATTACACAAACGACGCAAAACCCTAAACTTAATTAACAATATTTAATCACAACTTTTTTTGTATGCTACGCTCCGTAATTTACTTCACATGTAACAAGCAAGTAGAAGTTGTAACACTGACTGAAAAATTCGATGCTACGAACGACCTTTACCAATGAACACCCGCATCACACTCACACTGCCAGTGATATCACCCAATGACATCACAGGAAAACATAATCTTTCAGCCAATAGCAACGCACCGTTTGCCACGCAGTAATGTTTGGGGTTTCCATCGAGTTTGTTAATTCGGCGCTCGCGCAGATAACGCGTGATAACCTTCAAAACCTACCCATCAAAATTTCTGGATTAACCCGTATCGTACGATAGAAGTCTATTTAGATTTCCGTAATTTAATCATCTTACTTGTTTACACATAAACGCTTTATTTTAATATTAAGTAGTGGTAGCCGAGGTTATTAAGTAGTGGTAACACTGTTGGATCAGTTCATCTGGTATCTTTCACTCCCCAACGAATGAACGAGAAATGAACGGTCTGAACACTGAGAGAACGTTCATTCGGGTTCGGCTATTTTGTCTCGAGCCCTGTAGCTGAAGGACGTCACGATTTGCACGACTTCATTCGATGGCATATTGAAAGAAAAGAACAGTGAAAAAAACCATTAGTATAGATAAATATAAATTCAAAACACTTAAACATAGACGTATGCACTATAGATATGACTGTATTCCTTTAGTATTAATAACTTATGGTATAGGTACTTACTTTAGAGGTCTCTTCTCTGGTGTTTAAATACTGATGATTTTTTTTCAGATGAAAGTCATCAACTATCTTTTTACACTTCATGTAGTTGATCCATTCTATTGCATTAGCGTAATTGCCTGTTAACAATATGGTTTATTCAATCAGAATGGTGTTTTTATGTCATGTCTCGTAAATAGGTACGATCCCGTCAAATTCAAGTCAAAATATGAGAAGTGCGATTAGTAGGAATATACTGCTATTTGATATCGCCCCTATGGTCAGTCACCATAACTTATAAATGTTTTTCTTTTTAAGATTACTCCTACTACCTCTTTAGCTCCTCCAACTGAACTAAATGCTTGTGCCAGGAGTTGGCTCACGTAAATACTCTATTGGACATGATGTCGGTCTGTCTAAACACAAGGCTATTACCGCTTGAAGTTATGCACGCAAGTACTTGTTTACATACCTATAAGGTCGACAGTAGCCTTGTAATTCCCCCATCTTGGATCTGGGTCCTCCCGCTCTTTCACTCGAATAATTGTGAGGTTCGCTGTCTCGAGGGGGTACGCCACCTCGACAGATCTGGAGCCCGTGAGATCGAAGGATTCTCCATCAGTTGACCTGATCCAGGATACGGGCACGCAGATGTGTTTTTCCAGACCGTTCTTTGGTGGGAGTTCGAATGTTATGACACAATAGTCAAAAGATTTTTGATCCATCTGTAGGTAACATAAATAAATTATTTACTAACTAAACTAACAAAACAATACATTCTAACAGTAGTAAGCGATTATATGCTCTATGGAAAGTAGCATAAGACCATGGCTGAATATTTTCTTGTTTAATACTAATAAATAATACAAATAGTTTTATCACAGGAACCCAACATACAGGCAACGCCTAGTTTGGGTTCCACAGTAACTCGTTGTATAACAGTTTTGGTGGATAATAAATTTTATTTTATTTATTTTAATAGAGCATTATTGTTTAGTAGTCGGGTATGCATTTTAAAATTTATTATTATCCAGCCATCCCCGCGGTTTCATCCGTGCTTATACTAGTGTCGTAACGTGATGTTAAAAAGTCAATAGCTTTCCTCAATAAATAGGCTGTACAGTGCAAAAATATTTGAATGTTGTATTAAATTTCGTGCATAATCCAAAGTAAAATGCCTGTTTGTGTAGTGAAACTGTGTAAAAATAATACTACAAGAATAAGAAGGACACTGGAATCACATACCATCAGTAAGTGTCGTATAATTTCGAAATTTCAACATAAATTATCATGAAACCTAAACGCCGTCCAGTGTTGCCGCCTATACAAGAATCAAGTTCCCCGTGGTTGAGGTTTTTATAATGTGAATCTATTGTTACTATATTTTATATACTATACCTTATACATATATACTTCAACCTATTTCATTTATCTAACCTAGTTATACTTAACCTAGTTCTATATTATTTAATGTCATAAGGTTGGCTGACACTATTTCAAGGGGTGATTCTACCCATGCAACTGAACAACTTTCCCCAGAAAATATGGGTCGAAAAATGACAAAAATTAATCGTCTTCCCATACGCGCAAAATATTTTTTCCATTAACTCCGGTAACAGTTGAGCAGCTGACAGCACAATTCTTCACATACACTAGCATCCTTGCAAATTGTCTTACACACATTACAATAACGAGTTGCCGCATTCACGGAGCTGTTGTTTCTATAGAGCGCGGTATCTAGTCAAGCGCAGCGAGACCAATTACTCATCTTAGGATATCTCCTAAGACATTTGTTGAAATTAAGTACTTTCACGCGCAATTTTGTTACAAATTAAATACTTATGATGAATAACGTATTTATTTGGATAAGCATTATTATCATGTTTAACAAAACACCTCCGCATATATTGCATTATTTTAGAACAATACAATACATCATCATCATCACGCCTGTATTCCCCGAAGGGGTAGGCAGATGTGCACTGCAGTGCGACCACACTTCGCCGATGTATTTTGGTCCCAATGTAATAGGGGGGCGAGCCTATTGCCATTATACCGGGCACACAGGTTTCCTCACGATGTTTTCCGTCACCGTTTCTTAGCAAGTGATAATCTCAGATGAAAATGAGATTCGCACATGAAACCCAGAGGTGCGAGCCGGGGTTTGAACCTGCACACTTTGATTCGCGAGGCGTGCGTTCGACCAGTCGGCTACCACTGCTATAACCACTGCCATAACCCTATATAATAGTGCAAAATACATAAGCGAGAGCCGACTAGTAATATTCACAAAACAGGACTTGATATTTTCGCATAGGAATCGAGATATTTAAAAATTTTAAAATTGATGACAACTTTTTTTTTAAAATCATGATCGAAGTTCAACCAAATTTTTATACCATTCGGTTGTATACCCGATGCTCATGCAACCGGTAAAGTATTATTTTGGACTTCTAAAATAAATGTAGGTATCACTATTACAATTCTTACTTTATTGAAAAAAAATACAGATTTTAATAATTAAAAGCAAGCATCCCGTACAAATCGCAAAAATACGGTTCTAATTGGACATTTCTTCCCTTTTAAAGTCGGTTATTAACAATAATTGTGGAATGAACTTCCTGCAGCGGTGTTCCCGGACCGATACGACAAAGGTAACTGCAAGAAACGAGCATACTCATTCCATAAAGACCGGCAACGCACTTTCGATGCCCCTGGTGTTGCAGGTGTCCATGGGCGGCGTTGATCACTTACCATCAGGTAAAACGTCTGCTCGTTTGCCTACCTATCTCATAAAATAAAAAAATAATTCCTTACCGTATCCACACAGCCGTTCATTACACAAACGACGTAAAACCCTGCACCAACTAAACTTAATTAACAATATTTAATCACAACTTTTTTTATATGATACCACAGTATGCTACGCTCCGTAATTTACTTCACATGTAAGCAAGTAGAAGTTGTAACACTGACTGAAAAATTCGATGCTACGAACGACCTTTACCAATGGGGTGTTCATACACTACTCACACTGCCAGTGATATCATCCAATGACATCACAGGAAAACATAATCTTTCAGTCAATAGCAACGCACCGTTTGCCACGCAGTAATGTTTGGGGTTTCCATCGGGTCGGTAATTCGGCGTTCGCGCAGACAACGCGGAATAACCTTCAAAACCTACCCATCAAAATTTCTGGATTAACCCGTATCCTACGATAGAAGTCTATTTAGATTTCCGTAATTTAATCATCATACTGTTGTTGTTTACACATAAACACTTTATTTAAATATTAAGTAGTGGTAGTCGAGTGGTCGAACGCACGCTTTGCAATCAAAGTGAGCAGGTTCTATCCCCGGCTCGCACCTCTGGGCTCCATGTGCGAATCTCATTTTCATCTGAGATTATCACTTGCTAAGAAACGGTGAAGGAAAAAATCGTGAGGAAACCTGCACGTCTGAGGGAACTTGACTAGTTCTCGATACATGTGTGAAGTCTGCCAACCCGCACCGGGCCAGCGTGGTGGACTGTGGCCTGAATCCCCCTCGCATTAAGGGGAGGCCCGTGCCCAGCAGTGGGACGTTAAAAAGGGCTGTAGTGTTAGATAGAAGACACAGCGACAAGTAGAAGGCGAAGTGACTATATTGAATTAAGGTTAGACCGCACTAAGCGACACTTAGCGACACAGCAGCGGCGCGACGCGACACTTCGCGGCAAAATATTCTTTGTAAGAAATTGTATGCGGTATAACGCACTACGCAGCAGCGTACTACGCGCCGCGACACTGCGCGACAAAGTTGACCTACTCATCAAATCTGCCGCGCCGTGTCACGTCGTGTAGTGCCGCTGCCGTTAAGGTGATATCAGACGGATCATTTTTTGTTCATTTCCGTTTTTCATTTTGCATCTTTCACTCCAAGTGACGCATCTAAACACAAAATGAAACATTAGTGCCGAATGAATTAATTAGTGAACCTTTTAATTAGTTCATCTGGTATCTTTCACTCCCCAACGAATGAACGAGAATTGAACGGTCTGAACACTGAGAGAACGTTCAATCGGGTTCGGCCATTTTGTCTCGAGCCCTGTAGCCGAAGGACGTCACGTTTTGTACGACTTCAGTCGATGGCATATTGAAAGAAAAGAACAGTGAATGTTCTTTCCTATTCCATTCTTTCTAAATCGTGTGAACATAGAATGAAAGAAAAATGAATCGTTCACTCGAGTGCACGCAGTGCGAGTGCTTTACAGGATAGTGAATAATTTTTAATATTTTTTGTGTAACTGCAAATGTAAAGTAAAAAACATATTCAATATCAATATCAATATACTTTATTACTCGAAGTTACAGTTTGACTTATAGCTATTACACAGGACATAATTGCTAAAGAACTGTTTGCAGGGTTTTTAACTCTGTCTCTTAAACTAGGGAAACCCTGTATTCTAAGAGACAGTGTTCGGCTAAGTACAATTATAGGTAACAGTTAACTAAGTGGACAGTGTCGCATTGGGATGCAAGATTTGTAAGTACGAGTATACATGTGTGTTTCTGAGGAGTGTGTGGGTGTGTGGTGTGTGGTGTGTGTTAGTGTGAGTGTATGGGTGGGTGTTCGATAGGTGTGTGGGTATGCTTGAGAATATTGAATGGTCTTATGGAACTAAAGTTTTGTTATGTGATGTATTCAAGTAGTGCCAACAGCTGTGACTATAGCTTTTCTCATCACTCCAGTAAAGAATGTAACAAAAAATACCGCACTTTGGATGGCTTCTTTATACTTCGGTCTCCGTAGACTCCAATCACCTTATTATTAATTAGAAAGAAAGAAAAAAGGTTTATTTGACACAGACACAATGATACACAAATGGATACATACATGACAAGGTAAAAGTAAAGAACACACAAAGATACAAAAGTGGGTACATAAATAAGAAGTAAAGAGCTTAGAGTACATAATATAAAAGGCTAGGTTGTAGTGAGTGGATATTGTGTATCTCAGTGCAAGCTGTGCCGAAAGGCGTTTGGCTCAGCATGAGCTGGTGGGGAACGGGTTCTCCTCCAGCGCTGATTTTCAGCCAAAGCCTACTCAGTAGCGTTAAACTTTTCGCTAGGTCACCAAAAACGAACGCAATCGCAAATACTCTCAATAAATGTATAATTATAGAATAAACGCATAGAATAAATATGAATGGATAGAATAAAAAGATACATATAACATGCTGCATATTATAATAGTAAAAATAAGTAAATTATTATTGATTCAAAATAAACTGTTTTCAATGTGTGACATTTTATCTCATCACAACATTAATTGTGGTACGAAAGACGATTGGTCTGAAGGGTTAATAAAAAAACTAGGGATTGAAATAAAACTATTTTACGGATTCTATCGCGTTTATTTACTATTTTATTTTCCCGACGTTTCGGCTGTTTTACAGCAACCGTGGTCACGGGGGGACTGAGGTGTTAGACGTCCTGATGTCATAGTTAATAACTGGGTACCCTCATATTTAGTTGTTGTTTGCGGTCCGATCCACGCAGAAAGTGCTTACGGTGTCCTGAGGTCTTGCAATGGTACACTTGGTTTTGGATTTAATCATATTGATTACTGGATCCCAAGTTGGTGGTAGCACCCAGCCATCTTCCCTATTGAAATTAGGATGTTTTTTAATTTCAATGGCCTCACGTATCATCCTTGGTCGGAGTCGGTGTTCTTTTGCGAAGATATGCGGTTTATCAAATCTGATATAATGGCGGGTGCGGTCCTGTACATGTTCACAGATTGCAGACTTCGTGGAGCGTCGGTGTTTCACGTCAGCTATATGTTCTTTTACGCGGGTTTTAATTGATCTTTTAGTTTGTCCTATGTAAGAGAGCCCACATTCACAATCGAGTTTGTATACCCCTGCATCTTGTAGAGGAATGTGACACTTGACAGGTGGTAAAAACTGACTAATCTTCTTCGGTGGCTTGAAGTAAGTTTTGATTGAAGCCCGTTTCAAGATGTAGCCAATCTTGTCTGTGACACCTCTTATGTATGGTAGTACAGCAGGTAGACGCTCAACTGTGGCTGGTTTCACTCGGTCACTGTGATGGCGGCGTGGGACCCGAAGCTTGTTGTCATGCAATACTTGCTTGACGTGGTGGATCTCGGCAGCCAGGTGTTGCTCATCACAGATCCCTTGTGCTCTCTGAAACAAAGATTTACCCACGGTAGCTAACTGTGTTGGATGGTGGTGAGATTCACCGTTTAAGTACCTATCGGTATGGGTCTTTTTCCTATACACGGTGTGGCCTAAGGTGTTATCAGGATTACGGATGACTAAAACATCTAAGAAAGCTAGAGTATTGTTGGCCTCTAACTCCATTGTAAATTTGATTTTAGAGTGTATGGAGTTAAGATGGTTTAGAAATGCTGTTATTTTGTCAGATGGTATTATTGTGAAAGTATCGTCTACGTACCGCTTGTAGAATCTTGGGGTCACAGGTGAAGTGCGAAGGGCTGTCTCCTCGAAGTCTTCCATGAATATATCGGCGACAACGGGAGAAACAGGAGAGCCCATCGCTACACCATCTACTTGCTTGTAGAACTGTTCATTCCACAACAGATACCCGGATGTGAAGCAATGTCTTAAGAGTTAAGCATATTCCTCAGGCATGTTATTCTCTGCTAGCTTCTTTCTGTTACTTTCTGCGTGGATCGGACCGCAAACAACAACTAAATATGAGGGTACCCAGTTATTAACTATGACATCAGGACGTCTAACACCTCAGTCCCCCCGTGACCATGGTTGCTGTAAAGCAGCCGAAACGTCGGGAAAATAAAATAGTAAATAAACGCGATAAAATCCGTAAAATAGTTTAATTTCAATGTATAGTATTCGCGTAAATATAAGAAAACAATGAAGGAAATTATGTTCTAGTATGGAACAAGTAAATTTATCCATGTTAACATTATAAAATAAGTCGGTCAGTGCTACATGCTAGTAGCTCCTAATGTAAGAGATAATTGTTAATGATACCTTATATTATGATGACGATGAGCAAGGCACCTTTTGACAAGACTTAATGATGCGGTTACTTGCAGAATTATTTGAGCGAGTTGTACAGATATAACTGAGCCAAGCCATGCTCTGGCATGGCTTCAGAGGATTTAATGCGAACAATGGGCCATTAAACATTTGTACGAAGAGCTTGCAAGAAGGAATATATATGTATACATGGCCCTGGCTAACAAGGCCCTGAGTGGTCTCAAGATATAGTGAAGGAGAGTAAGAACTTTCAGTTTGAGGTGGAAGTCGTAATTATCAACCTTGACGGTAAATTATTGCTAATTCTGGTTGTGACAATATCCATACAAAGTTGCCTTAGCCATCCTTCCCACATTTAATGGGAACATATTAAAGTGGCAGTTATAAGCAAGTGTGAGCAAGCAAGCCCTACCAAGAGATGATAGGCTTGCATATCTTATACTATCCTTGCCAGATACTGCGCTAGAGGTTGTCCGTGGCTTGGGTACTATTGCACAGAATTACAAAATTGTTGTGGACGGAAGGTCGATTTAGAAATAACAATATATTGATTCAGTTGGGGCTATTATAGAATAAACTGATCATAGCAGCTATGAATAGAGTTGTCGCAGACTGTGTTTATTTTAGAGGGTTTATTCACTAAAATAGTTTAATGAAGTATCTACTTCTGATGTTATGTGTAAATGAAAACATCGGTTAGGCCAAGAAATTAAAGTACGCAAGAAGTTTAAAGCTTGATTATAAAACACCTGAAAGAGGTTGTAAACACTGAAGAAGGTACCTATCTAGTTGCCTGTTTTGTGAAAGACTATGTTATAATTATAAAAGTCATATAAAATATCAGACTAAATACAAGAAATAATTAACTGGGAGCAAGATGACATCTATGCAGTATTTTAGAAATTTCTAGCTAAAGAGGAATGTTATCATTGCAAGGGCAATCATAATTGTGTTGTGTCCTAAGGAATTTGCAGATAAGGACAACTGCGTTTTCATTGATATTAAAGTAAAGGACAATGAGGAAATTTAGACTCTAGCTTTATAGTGGTTGCCAACCCAGCTATACTATGTTAATAGTTACCTACCTAGTGGTTTATGTTTTAAAAAGGCTAAAGTACATGAGTTAGTAGGTACCTATATAATACATCATCATCATCACGCCTGTATTCCCCGAAGGGGTAGGCAGAGGTGCACTGTAGTGCGCCCACACTTCGCCGATGTAATGATATGATCTATATAATGAAGAGTTATAATATTTTCCTTTGGTCCAGAGGGAGCTACAAGGAAACTCGATTTATTTTATATTTTTTTAAATGTCATAAGGGATATTCATGCTAATGTTGTGTGTAGCACACCGGTCCAGTAAAAAGTCCAGTATAAAGTTATTCCATGGCAGAAAGGAAGTAATGACTGGTTTAAATAAGTATTGATCATTTTTAAATTGCTTTAATGAGATCTTTTCAGCTACAAAAATTTTTTTTTATTAATAGCAGTTGAAGTTGAATGGACAAGAATTGATAAGTCCAGAAGCTGAAGTTACAAATGCGATTTTCTGACTGCAGAAGTAGTTGAGATGCCGCAGCATGGGCAATATTGTCTGGGGGAGTATGTATTGCATTATTTTGTTGATGCTGCGGAAAAATGCATATGGCGCTGAAGTATACCTTCGGGTGACAGACCCGAGACAACAGTAAATGCTAGGGCTGGACATGTCAGGGAGGTATATATTGCATTATTTTGTTGATGCTGAAGAAAAATGCATATGGCGATTTAAGTATACCTTCGGGTGACAGATCGGAGACAACAGTACATGCTTGGGCAAGACATGACAGTGGGATCCACATCTTTGATTTGATAGCCCAATTTTATTTTGATTTTTTAATTTGAAAAAGAAATTGCCCACTTAGATAGATATGCGAAGATAAGACTTTCTGTTTGATTGAGGAGGGTCAGGATGTCATGACGGACAGTCCAGACTTAATAGAGCATGGTCACCTAGCAGAATTAAAATTTAAACAGAAAAGTTCTTAAAAAGCTGGTAAAGTGTATGTATAGTAGTAGGTATGTATACCTAATGAATAAGTTTTTGAATAATGTTTATTATTTTGATATATGTAAAGTTTCAGAGTTACAGCTGGAGGCTTATACAACCTACAGTAACTAGCTACCATAATATTGCCATATGTTGGTGATGTGAGTAATATAAAGAAAATGTGACATGAGCAGAAATAAGTGAAAACTTGCTAAGATTGGTGAATGGAGCTGATGGTGCATATCGTGTATCATTATTAAAAGCAGATGAGACAGAATTTAATGTTTGGTAAGATATCTTTATTGTTTAGAGATGGAGAGAGTCGACATAAAGAGGTTATTCCTCAGTGATAGCAGGTCTGATTGGTCCAGACAGTACTTATGTAACTTTAGGTGAAAGTCTGAAAGATTCAGTTGAAGTAGAGGCAGATGTAAGTCCATGTGAAATGGTGCACAAAGATGTTTAATAGATGGCTTGCTCCGTAGCCAGACAGAAATGGCTAAGTAGACACCTGTTGATGCTTCTGTGACTTCTCCTGTGGTTGGGGAGTGTCGCGGATTTCATCGCGATTTATTATCTGTTATTGTCATGTCAATGTTTGACAGTGATTAGTTTTTGACAGTGCGCGAGCGCGTTTATATAGAAAAAGGGCGTAGGCGTGGGAACGCTACGATATGTGGGTGGTGGTAGTAAGAGCAAAGCGTGGTAAAATGGTTCCACATCTACCTACAGTGGTTAACAAGAAAAGTGAGTGTAGTCTTCATGGAGTGAAGACCGACAAATGGTTGTAAGTTATGCATTGCTACGATGGAGGTAGTAATGCAGTAGGTACAGAGAGCGTGTAAGTACAAAGTAAATAATTGCGTGCAAGGCGTGGAGTCACGATGCAAGAGGCAATGCTACCTAGAGTATCGGGGTGAGTCCCATTACTATTATTACGACAAAGATTATTCGAGATTATTAAATAGTAATACGAGCACGGACTCGTCATTACGGTAAATGTGCGATTGAGTTTGTACTCGAGCTATAGTCTTTTCTAGAGGGGCTATGGTTAGAGATTTGAGTAGGCCGCCTTGCGTAGCGAGTATGCGCAAGGGGCAGCCGCCTTCGTAGCTAGTATACGAACGGGGCACAGTACCTATGGGCATGAACACCCAAGTAGTACCTGGTGGCAAGGTAGAGCTGTAGCGGAGTGTGTGGAGGCTCAGCTGCGGGTCCGGATGGGCCGCAGTGGTGTTCAGGTCATGTTATGGAGGGCCAAAACAGTGGAAGACCAGAGGGTTGGAAACTGTACCCATTAACTTGGGCTCCTAAACATATGAGTGGAGTAGCAAAACAGTGAACGACCGTAGGGTTGGGATCTGTACCCATTAACTTGGGCTCCTTTTAGTGGTACACGAGATTGAACAAGTAAAATCAGTAAAGAGAGTCAGTCGCACAGTTTCCATGGTGATGAATTGGTGACGTTAAATTATTATGCTGATTATAGAACCACAGGCGCCGCGACAGATGTGTTATCGGCACAGCAGGCTATCCTAGCATTGAACACACTTTTAAAAACTTTTTATCATTTTTCGGACAAAATAATGTATAAAGTTTATTAGTAGATACTTATATTAATATTATAATTGTTAATTTTGTATGGATCTATCATTGATAATTTATTCAATTATAAATATTTATGTACCGTGTACATGTACAATTCTTTAGCCCACTCCCTTATTTAAACGTTAAAGTATTATTTCAGACTTCTGAAATAGTCTGTAATGGTATTTCGCATCGTCTATGTTTTTCCAATTTTTTACCGTCGTCAATTTCTATAATTCGTAATATCTTTGGTCCTATGTAAAATTTGCATGTTCTGTTTTGTGAATATTGGTAGTCGCCCCTCATAAGTGTAGTTTACACTACTGAACAGGGTTATGGATGTGCTTTAAGGTCAGAACACGATACCTGTGACAAATATGCAAAGGTCTATAACTCAGAAACTATGACAGTTAGGTATAAATTGTCGTCACTAAGCATCCACATAATATGAGCTACCGAATATGTACCCAAAGTATTATTTCAGAATTCTGATACAACTGTTTATTTTTGGAATAATTTGAGGATAATGACATGGAAGAATTGATAAGTAAATTTATATATATTAAATATTCATGTTAGGTACCTATCTGTACACTAAATTTAAATATATTTTATACTTATTTATTTCCCGTTCACGCTGATATTAAACTACGTATCGAAAACACACTATGCACATTATTTTTGGTAGGAAATGACTCGTTATTTTTTGTTTATTATAAATTAAAATGATTGATATGCTGATTGAACAGGTAAGCAATAGGCCATTACGACTTCCTATTTTATTTTATACGACATAGTCTAGGTATGTAACTATGTAGCAGTGGTAGCCGAGTGGTCGAACGCACACCTTGCAAATCAAAGTGTGCAGGTCAAACCCCGGCTCGCACCTCTGGGTTTCATGTGCGAATCTCATTTACATCCGAGATTACCACTTGCTATGAACCGGTGAAGGAAAACATCGTGAGGAAACCTGCACGTCTGAGGGAACATGACTAGTTCTCGTGAGGTGTCGGGCGTAATACATATTATATCTACATACTACACTATACTATTACACCTCCGGGGGCGAAAGAAAAAAAATATCTAAAAGTTATATTTTTTTATATACTATTAGGAATAGGTAAAGTAAGGACGTAAATATAGTTTACACTGCTTAATAGCGTTATATAGGTACTCGAAGGCCACAACACGATACCTGTAACAAATACTCAGAGGTCTATAGCTCGGAAACTGTACCTAAAGTTACGTATAATCTGCCTTCACTATGCATCTACATAATATGGACTGCCGTATGTGTACCTAAATCATTAATTCGGAATTCTGATACTACAATGTCAATTATATATATATTTAGTTTATAAATTTAATAATGTCAATAATAATAAATTTACCAACAATAATAATTTTAATGAAATCATCCGTCGTTCTCTTGCCACCGCCAACGTACGTACCGGCCATTTTAGAGCCGCAAGGTATCGAGGCGTGACGATGGTAAGAGACCCGACGGAATGTCCCTGGTTCCTTGGAGCATAGGACGACCCATGGTATGGGATGCAACCTGCGTTGATACTTTGACTCCTTCCCATTTCTCATGAGCCACTCGGAAAGCGGACTCGGCGGCGGAGACGGCTGAGACTCTGAAACGGCGGAAGTATGGGGTTATCGGCTCCGAATATATTTTCATTCCATTTGGAGTCGAAACCCTAGGTACATCGGATCCAAACACAAATTTGTTAATGTTTATAAATTGTGAATAATATATAATTATTTGGGTATAAAATTAAAGTATAATTAATCCGAGAGTTATGTTTATCAATTGTTTCACAGAAATTATATCACGATAACAAATCATGCCTATCATTGAAATTCTCAGTCATTTAAGAAGGTACCTACTATGTTATAAATGTCAAACTTCAGTGGAATTTTCCAACTTAAAGTAGCTTGGCTATGTGCTGATAATCGTAATGACTTAGCATTTAGGTCGTTATTATTATAACAAATACTAACCAATTATCATTTATATAAAATTCTGGTTAGAAGCTGTGATCCACAGTGGGTACCTAAGTAGGTACCTAATGTATAAATATCAATGTTCAGTGGAATTTTCCGAATTAGTAAACTAACAAGTAGGTTGCTATGTATTGATAAGAGCAATGAGTGTTTAGATACAACAATAGGGGGCGTATTGGTACCTACTTTAATTTTAATTACTTAAATAAGCATTTAATTTTAACGTCGTAAAGCTCCGAGATTTTGTCCCCTAAAAAAATATGGGAAAATCTTTTAGATACTTCTTCCAATTCGGCAAATCGTGCTCGTCTTCTTGCTGTCTCTGAATGGGAATCGCGCCAAGCCACAGCTTCAGGCTCTACCATCAGCCAATCTTGGAACTCTATTAGACCCAGCTACATTTTCTTTTTCTCTCTCTCTTTTATATAAATTGTTAACTACATCAAAACGGTACGTATAAACTCATAGATAATAGTAGATTGTATTACAAGGGAGCAAAATAATATTTTTACGGCGAGGGCGCTTTTTTGAATCCAGAGCGATGTGAGGGATTCTAGAGTAGAATCCCTCGCTACGCTCGGGATTCTACTCTAGAATCCTGAACGTAGCGAGGGATTCAAAATACGTCGCCCGAGCCAAAAATATATTTTGCGCCCGAGAGATATACTCTACTTTACATCTTTCATCATCATCGATAAAAGGCGCCTCATATTTTATTGTAATATTATTATTTAAAGAGTAACAACTAATTGGAAATTAAATAGTATCTCATAATAAAACAACTAAAAACTTATAGTTACATTCGAGTCATTTTAAACAAAACCATGAATTTCTAACAATCCGTGAAAATTGACGAAAACGTGGGCTGTAGTTCGCGCGTTGCTAATTTGATTTCTTTTTTTTTATTCAGCTGGCGACGTGATTATGGGCCGTCGTACCAGCCAGTCTTTATTCAAACAATATTTGCGTTTGATTTCTTTGGCGCTGAACACTAAGATGTTCCAAATTCAAAAAGTGCGCGGCAAAGTAAATTGCGGCGCTCTTATAAAGAGGATTAAAAACTCATTACTGCAAGCTAAAAGTTTCTTATAGAAAACACCACCTTTGGGACCGGAGTGAAGTTGGCGGCCAAAAGTTGGCGGCCTTTTATAACCCGACCAAATTAAAATGTTCATAAAAATTATTTAAAATTATGCCCAGAAAATGCTTTTTATGCTTAGAAAATGGTTAAATAAGAATACTTCGACGGCCAAGGTCACATAAATTCTTGCAAAAATATTTTTCAAACAAGTTTTGGTACGGAAAATTATATCTCACCTATTGAAATGGTCCAGATGAACATGAAGGACGGATTCCAAGGAAGTTGGCTATAGCTCATTTTATAGGTCTTGGGACAGGCTATGCGCTGTCAAAAGTCTACATTGATACCCGACCTAGATTAAGAGTAATTCTTCCAGACATATCCAGTGGCCGATTTTTTTCATACAAAATGGTCCAGATGAACATGAAGGACGGCTTCCAAGGAAGTATGCTATAGCTCATTTGATAGGTCTTAGGACAGGCTATGCGCTGTCAAAAGTCTAGATTGATACCCGACCTAGGTTAAGAGTAATTCATCCAGACATATCCAGCGGCCGATTTTTTTCGATATAAAATGGTCCCGCTGAACATGAAGGACGGCTTCTAAGGAAGTTGGCTATAGCTCATTTTATAGGTCTTGGGACAGGCTATGCGCTGTCAAAAGTCTAGATTGATACCCGACCTAGATTAAGAGTAATTCATCCAGACATATCCAGCGGCCGATTTTTTCGATATAAAATGGTCCAGATGAACATGAAGGACGGCTTCCAAGGAAGTTGGCTATAGCTCATTTTATAGGTCTTGGGACAGGCTATGCGCTGTCAAAAGTCTAGATTGATACCCGACCTAGGTTAAGAGTAATTCATCCAGACATATCAAGTAGCCGATTTTTTGATACAAAATGGTCCAGATGAACATGAAGGACGGCTTCCAAGGAAGTTGGCTATAGCTAATTTTATAGGTCTTGGGACAGGCTATGCGCTGTCAAAAGTCTAGATTAATACGCGACCTAGGTTAGGAGTTTTTCATCCAGACATATCCAGCGGCCGATTTTTTCGATATAAAATGGTCCAGATGTATATGAAGGACGGCTTCCAAGGAAGTTTTCTATAGCTCATTTTATAGGTCTTAGGACAAGCTATGCGCTGTCAAAAGTCTAGATTGATACCCGACCTAGGTTAAGAGTAATTCATCCAGACATATCCAGCGGCCGATTTTTTTCGATATAAAATGGTCCAGATGAACATGAAGGACGGCTTCCAAGGAAGTTGGCTATAGCTCATTTTATAGGTCTTAGGACAGGCTATGCGCTGTCAAAAGTCTAGATTGATACCCGACCTAGGTTAAGAGTAATTCATCCAGACATATCCAGCGGCCGATTTTTTTGATACAAAATGGTCCAGATGAACATGAAGGACGGCTTCCAAGGAAGTTGGCTATAGCTCATTTTATAGGTCTTGGGACAGGCTATGCGCTGTCAAAAGTCTAGATTGATACGCGACCTAGGTTAGGAGTACTTCATCCAGACATATCCAGCGGCCGATTTTTTTCGATATAAAATGGTCCAGATGAACATGAAGGACGGCTTCCAAGGAAGTTGGCTATAGCTCATTTTATAGGTCTTGGGACAGGCTATGCGCTGTCAAAAGTCTAGATTGATACGCGACCTAGATTAGGAGTACTTCATCCAGACATATCCAGCGGCCGATTTTTTCGATATAAAATGGTCCAGATGAACATGAAGAACGGCTTCCAAGGAAGTATGCTATAGCTCGTTCTAAAGGTCTTGGGACAGGCTATGCGCTGTCAAAAGTCTAGATTGATACCCGACCTAGGTTAAGAGTAATTCATCCAGACATATCCAGCGGCCGATTTTTTTCGATATAAAATGGTCCAGATGAACATGAAGGACGGCTTCCAAGAAAGTTTTCTATAGCTCATTTTATAGGTCTTAGGACAGGCTATGCGCTGTCAAAAGTCTAGATTGATACCCGACCTAGGTTAAGAGTAATTCATCCAGACATATCCAGCGGCCGATTTTTTTGATACAAAATGGTCCAGATGAACATGAAGGACGGCTTCCAAGGAAGTATGCTATAGCTCATTTTATAGGTCTTAGAACAGGCTATGCGCTGTCAAAAGTCTAGATTGATACCCGACCTAGGTTAAGAGTAATTCATCCAGACATATCCAGCGGCCGATTTTTTTCGACATAAAATGGTCCAGATGAACATGAAGGACGGCTTCCAAGAAAGTTTTCTATAGCTCATTTTATAGGTCTTAGGACAGGCTATGCGCTGTCAAAAGTCTAGATTGATACCCGACCTAGGTTAAGAGTAATTCATCCAGACATATCCAGCGGCCGATTTTTTTCGATATAAAATGGTCCAGATGAACATGAAGGACGGCTTCCAAGGAAGTTGGCTATAGCTCATTTTATAGGTCTTGGGACAGGCTATGCGCTGTCAAAAGTCTAGATTGATACCCGACCTAGGTTAAGAGTAATTCATCCAGACATATCCAGCGGCACATTTTATCGATATAAAATGGTCCAGATGTATATGAAGGACGGCTTCCAAGAAAGTTTTCTATAGCTCATTTTATAGGTCTTAGGACAGGCTATGCGCTGTCAAAAGTCTAGATTGATACCCGACCTAGGTTAAGAGTAATTCATCCAGACATATCCAGCGGCCGATTTTTTTCGATATAAAATGGTCCAGATGAACATGAAGGACGGCTTCCAAGGAAGTTGGCTATAGCTCATTTTATAGGTCTTGGGACAGGCTATGCGCTGTCAAAAGTCTAGATTGATACCCGACCTAGGTTAAGAGTAATTCATCCAGACATATCAAGTGGCACATTTTATCGATATAAAATGGTCCAGATGAACATGAAGGACGGCTTCCAAGGAAGTTTTTTATAGCTCATTTTATAGGTCGTGGGACAGGCTATGCGCTGTCAAAAGTCTAGATTGATACCCGACCTAGGTTAAGAGTAATTCATCCAGACATATCCAGCGGCCGATTTTTTTGATACAAAATGGTCCAGATGAACATGAAGGACGGCTTCCAAGGAAGTATGCTATAGCTCATTTTATAGGCCTTAGAACAGGCTATGCGCTGTCAAAAGTCTAGATTGATACGCGACCTAGGTTAGGAGTACTTCATCCAGACATATCCAGCGGCTGATTTTTTTCGATATAAAATGGTCCAGATGAACATGAAGGACGGCTTCCAAGAAAGTTTTCTATAGCTCATTTTATAGGTCTTGGGACAGGCTATGCGCTGTCAAAAGTCTAGATTGATACGCGACCTAGGTTAGGAGTACTTCATCCAGACATATCCAGCGGCTGATTTTTTTCGATATAAAATGGTCCAGATGAACATGAAGGACGGCTTCCAAGGAAGTTGGCTATAGCTCATTTTATAGGTCGTGGGACAGGCTATGCGCTGTCAAAAGTCTAGATTGATACCCGACCAAGGTTAAGAGTAATTCATTCAGACATATCCAGCGGCACATTTTATCGATATAAAATGGTCCAGATGTATATGAAGCACGGCTTCCAAGGAAGTTGGCTATAGCTTATTTTATAGGTCTTGGGACAGGCTATGCGCTGTCAAAAGTCTAGATTGATACCCGACCTAGGTTAAGAGTAATTCATCCAGACATATCCAGCGGCCGATTTTTTCGATATAAAATGGTCCAGATGAACATGAAGGACGGCTTCCAAGGAAGTTGGCTATAGCTCATTTTATAGGTCTTGGGACAGGCTATGCGCTGTCAAAAGTCTAGATTGATACCCGACCTAGGTTAAGAGTAATTCATCCAGACATATCCAGCGGCCGATTTTTTTCGATATAAAATGGTCCAGATGAACATGAAGGACGGCTTCCAAGGAAGTTTTTTATGGCTCATTTTATAGGTCGTGGGACAGGCTATGCGCTGTCAAAAGTCTAGATTGATACCCGACCTAGGTTAAGGGTAATTCATCCAGACATATCCAGCGGCCGATTTTTTTGATACAAAATGGTCCAGATGAACATGAAGGACGGCTTCCAAGGAAGTATGCTATAGCTCATTTTATAGGCCTTAGAACAGGCTATGCGCTGTCAAAAGTCTAGATTGATACGCGACCTAGGTTAGGAGTACTTCATCCAGACATATCCAGCGGCTGATTTTTTTTGATATAAAATGGTCCAGATGAACATGAAGGACGGCTTCCAAGAAAGTTTTCTATAGCTCATTTTATAGGTCTTGGGACAGGCTATGCGCTGTCAAAAGTCTAGATTGATACGCGACCTAGGTTAGGAGTACTTCATCCAGACATATCCAGCGGCTGATTTTTTTCGATATAAAATGGTCCAGATGAACATGAAGGACGGCTTCCAAGGAAGTTGGCTATAGCTCATTTTATAGGTCGTGGGACAGGCTATGCGCTGTCAAAAGTCTAGATTGATACCCGACCAAGGTTAAGAGTAATTCATTCAGACATATCCAGCGGCACATTTTATCGATATAAAATGGTCCAGATGTATATGAAGCACGGCTTCCAAGGAAGTTGGCTATAGCTTATTTTATAGGTCTTGGAACAGGCTATGCGCTGTCAAAAGTCTAGATTGATACCCGACCTAGGTTAAGAGTAATTCATCCAGACATATCCAGCGGCACATTTTATCGATATAAAATGGTCCAGATGTATATGAAGGACGGCTTCCAAGGAAGTTGGCTATAGCTTATTTTATAGGTCTTGGGACAGGCTATGCGCTGTCAAAAGTCTAGATTGATACCCGACCTAGGTTAAGAGTAATTCATCCAGACATATCCAGCGGCCGATTTTTTCGATATAAAATGGTCCAGATGAACATGAAGGACGGCTTCCAAGGAAGTTGGCTATAGCTCATATTATAGGTCTTGGGACAGGCTATGCGCTGTCAAAAGTCAAGATTGATACCCGACCTAGGTTAAGAGTAATTCATCCAGACATATCCAGCGGCCGATTTTATCGATATAAAATGGTCCAGATGTATATGAAGGACGGCTTCCAAGAAAGTTTTCTATAGCTCATTTTATAGGTCTTAGGACAGGCTTTGCGCTGTCAAAAGTCTAGATTGATACCCGACCTAGGTTAAGAGTAATTCATCCAGACATATCCAGCGGCCGATTTTTTTCGATATAAAATGGTCCAGATGAACATGAAGGACGGCTTCCAAGAAAGTTTTCTATAGCTCATTTTATAGGTCTTGGGACAGGCTATGCGCTGTCAAAAGTCTAGATTGATACGCAACCTAGATTAGGAGTACTTCATCCAGACATATCTTTACAGATTTTTTAAATTATTTTTTACATTCAATTGCCCGCATATGACGTCATAATCATTAGGTGACCGTCGGTATGACGGGGGTTTATCTGGTAAGTGATTCATTTTAAGAATATTAAAGACTTGCTCTACATTGAATGCATATTTCCTGATTAAATTATTCTTTTCAGATAAAAACATTTTAAATTTAATGGGATTTAAAACACGAATAATAACACTGGGAAACCCATATTTCGTTCCTTTTAAACGCTTTACAATGTTTTTGATTAAATCTGGCGATGGTGTTGAAAAGCTATGGTACATGAAATTTTCCCTTAAAACCTCTACTATCCTCTCCTATACATATTTTTGGCTAAGCATCATATTTATTAATGTACAGCAAAAAGTGATACAAAAAACTATTGCCAACTAAAGGAAATACAAAATATAACAATAAAAAATACTAATTTTAACCTAGGTCGGGTATCAATCTAGACTTTTGACAGCGCATAGCCTGTCCCAAGACCTATAAAATAAGCTATAGCCAACTTCCTTGGAAGCCGTCCTTCATGTTCACCTGGACCATTTTATATCGAAAAAAATCGGCCGCTGGATATGTCTGTATGAATTACTCTAAACCTAGGTCGGGTATCAATCTAGACTTTTGACAGCGCATAGCCTGTCCCAAGACCTATAAAATGAGCTATAGCCAACTTCCTTGGAAACCGTCCTTCATGTTCATCTGGACCATTTTATATCGAAAAAAATCGGCCGCTGGATATGTCTGGATGAATTACTCTTAACCTAGGTCGGGTATCAATCTAGACTTTTGACAGCGCATAGTTTGTCCTAAGACCTATAAAATGAGCTATTGAAAACTTCCTTGGAAGCCGTCCTTCATATACATCTGGACCATTTTATATCGAAAAAATCGGCCGCTGGATATGTCTGGATGAAGTACTCCTAATCTAGGTCGCGTATCAATCTAGACTTTTGACAGCGCATAGCCTGTCCCAAGACCTATAAAATGAGCTATAGCCAACTACCTTGGAAGCCGTCCTTCATGTTCATCTGGACCATTTTGTATCAAAAAAATCGGCCACTTGATATGTCTGGATGAATTACTCTTAACCTAGGTCGGGTATCAATCTAGACTTTTGACAGCGCATAGTTTGTCCTAAGACCTATAAAATGAGCTATTGAAAACTTCCTTGGAAGCCGTCCTTCATATACATCTGGACCATTTTATATCGAAAAAATCGGCCGCTGGATATGTCTGGATGAAGTACTCCTAATCTAGGTCGCGTATCAATCTAGACTTTTGACAGCGCATAGCCTGTCCCAAGACCTATAAAATGAGCTATAGCCAACTACCTTGGAAGCCGTCCTTCATGTTCATCTGGACCATTTTATATCGAAAAAAATCGGCCGCTGGATATGTCTGGATGAATTACTCTTAACCTAGGTCGGGTATCAATCTAGACTTTTGACAGCGCATAGCCTGTTCTAAGACCTATAAAATGAGCTATAGCATACTTCCTTGGAAGCCGTCCTTCATGTTCATCTGGACCATTTTGTATCAAAAAAATCGGCCACTTGATATGTCTAGATGAATTACTCTTAACCTAGGTCGGGTATCAATCTAGACTTTTGACAGCGCATAGTTTGTCCTAAGACCTATAAAATGAGCTATTGAAAACTTCCTTGGAAGCCGTCCTTCATATACATCTGGACCATTTTATATCGAAAAAATCGGCCGCTGGATATGTCTGGATGAAGTACTCCTAATCTAGGTCGCGTATCAATCTAGACTTTTGACAGCGCATAGCCTGTCCCAAGACCTATAAAATGAGCTATAGAAAACTTTCTTGGAAGCCGTCCTTCATATACATCTGGACCATTTTATATCGATAAAATCGGCCGCTGGATATGTCTGGATGAATTACTCTTAACCTAGGTCGGGTATCAATCTAGACTTTTGACAGCGCATAGCCTGTCCCAAGACCTATAAAATGAGCTATAGCCAACTTCCTTGGAAGCCGTCCTTCATGTTCATCTGGACCATTTTATGTCGAAAAAAATCGGCCGCTGGATATGTCTGGATGAATTACTCTTAACCTAGGTCGGGTATCAATCTAGACTTTTGACAGCGCATAGCCTGTCCCACGACCTATAAAATGAGCTATAAAAAACTTCCTTGGAAGCCGTCCTTCATGTTCATCTGGACCATTTTGTATCAAAAAAATCGGCCACTTGATATGTCTGGATGAATTACTCTTAACCTAGGTCGGGTATCAATCTAGACTTTTGACAGCGCATAGTTTGTCCTAAGACCTATAAAATGAGGTACAGAAAACTTCCTTGGAAGCCGTCCTTCATATACATCTGGACCATTTTATATCGAAAAAATCGGCCGCTGGATCTGTCTGGATGAATTACTCTTAACCTAGGTCGGGTATCAATCTAGACTTCCTTCATATACATCTGGACCATTTTATATCGAAAAAATCGGCCGCTGGATCTGTCTGGATGAATTACTCTTAACCTAGGTCGGGTATCAATCTAGACTTTTGACAGCGCATAGCCTGTCCCAAGACCTATAAAATGAGCTATAGCCAACTTCCTTGGAAGCCGTCCTTCATGTTCATCTCGACCATTTTATATCGAAAAAAATCGGCCGCTGGATATGTCTGGATGAATTACTCTTAACCTAGGTCGGGTATCAATCTAGACTTTTGACAGCGCATAGCCTGTCCTAAGACCTATAAAATGAGCTATAGAAAACTTCCTTGGAAGCCGTCCTTCATATACATCTGGACCATTTTATATCGAAAAAATCGGCCGCTGGATATGTCTGGATGAAAAACTCCTAACCTAGGTCGCGTATTAATCTAGACTTTTGACAGCGCATAGCCTGTCCCAAGACCTATAAAATTAGCTATAGCCAACTTCCTTGGAAGCCGTCCTTCATGTTCATCTGGACCATTTTGTATCAAAAAATCGGCTACTTGATATGTCTGGATGAATTACTCTTAACCTAGGTCGGGTATCAATCTAGACTTTTGACAGCGCATAGTTTGTCCTAAGACCTATAAAATGAGCTATAGAAAACTTCCTTGGAAGCCGTCCTTCATATACATCTGGACCATTTTATATCGAAAAAATCGGCCGCTGGATATGTCTGGATGAATTACTCTTAACCTAGGTCGGGTATCAATCTAGACTTTTGACAGCGCATAGCCTGTCCTAAGACCTATAAAATGAGCTATAGCATACTTCCTTGGAAGCCGTCCTTCATGTTCATCTGGACCATTTTATATCGAAAAAAATCGGCCGCTGGATATGTCTGGATGAATTACTCTTAACCTAGGTCGGGTATCAATCTAGACTTTTGACAGCGCATAGTTTGTCCTAAGACCTATAAAATGAGCTATTGAAAACTTCCTTGGAAGCCGTCCTTCATATACATCTGGACCATTTTATATCGAAAAAATCGGCCGCTGGATATGTCTGGATGAATTACTCTTAACCTAGGTCGGGTATCAATCTAGACTTTTGACAGCGCATAGCCTGTCCCAAGACCTATAAAATGAGCTATAGCCAACTTCCTTGGAAACCGTCCTTCATGTTCATCTGGACCATTTTATATCGAAAAAAATCGGCCGCTGGATATGTCTGGATGAATTACTCTTAACCTAGGTCGGGTATCAATCTAGACTTTTGACAGCGCATAGCCTGTCCCAAGACCTATAAAATAAGCTATAGCCAACTTCCTTGGAAGCCGTCCTTCATATACATCTGGACCATTTTATATCGATAAAATGTGCCGCTGGATATGTCTGGATGAATTACTCTTAACCTAGGTCGGGTATCAATCTAGACTTTTGACAGCGCATAGTTTGTCCTAAGACCTATAAAATGAGCTATTGAAAACTTCCTTGGAAGCCGTCCTTCATATACATCTGGACCATTTTATATCGAAAAAATCGGCCGCTGGATATGTCTGGATGAAGTACTCCTAATCTAGGTCGCGTATCAATCTAGACTTTTGACAGCGCATAGCCTGTCCCAAGACCTATAAAATGAGCTATAGCCAACTATCTTGGAAGCCGTCCTTCATGTTCATCTGGACCATTTTGTATCAAAAAAAATCGGCCACTTGATATGTCTGGATGAATTACTCTTAACCTAGGTCGGGTATCAATCTAGACTTTTGACAGCGCATAGTTTGTCCTAAGACCTATAAAATGAGCTATAGCCAACTTCCTTGGAAACCGTCCTTCATGTTCATCTGGACCATTTTATATCGAAAAAAATCGGCCGCTGGATATGTCTGGATGAATTACTCTTAACCTAGGTCGGGTATCAATCTAGACTTTTGACAGCGCATAGCCTGTCCCAAGACCTATAAAATAAGCTATAGCCAACTTCCTTGGAAGCCGTCCTTCATATACATCTGGACCATTTTATATCGATAAAATGTGCCGCTGGATATGTCTGGATGAATTACTCTTAACCTAGGTCGGGTATCAATCTAGACTTTTGACAGCGCATAGTTTGTCCTAAGACCTATAAAATGAGCTATTGAAAACTTCCTTGGAAGCCGTCCTTCATATACATCTGGACCATTTTATATCGAAAAAATCGGCCGCTGGATATGTCTGGATGAAGTACTCCTAATCTAGGTCGCGTATCAATCTAGACTTTTGACAGCGCATAGCCTGTCCCAAGACCTATAAAATGAGCTATAGCCAACTATCTTGGAAGCCGTCCTTCATGTTCATCTGGACCATTTTGTATCAAAAAAAATCGGCCACTTGATATGTCTGGATGAATTACTCTTAACCTAGGTCGGGTATCAATCTAGACTTTTGACAGCGCATAGTTTGTCCTAAGACCTATAAAATGAGCTATTGAAAACTTCCTTGGAAGCCGTCCTTCATATACATCTGGACCATTTTATATCGAAAAAATCGGCCGCTGGATATGTCTGGATGAAGTACTCCTAATCTAGGTCGCGTATCAATCTACACTTTTGACAGCGCATAGCCTGTCCCAAGACCTATAAAATGAGCTATAGCCAACTACCTTGGAAGCCGTCCTTCATGTTCATCTGGACCATTTTATATCGAAAAAAATCGGCCGCTGGATATGTCTGGATGAATTACTCTTAACCTAGGTCGGGTATCAATCTAGACTTTTGACAGCGCATAGCCTGTCCCAAGACCTATAAAATGAGCTATAGCATACTTCCTTGGAAGCCGTCCTTCATGTTCATCTGGACCATTTTGTATCAAAAAAATCGGCCACTTGATATGTCTGGATGAATTACTCTTAACTTAGGTCGGGTATCAATCTAGACTTTTGACAGCGCATAGTTTGTCCTAAGACCTATAAAATGAGCTATTGAAAACTTCCTTGGAAGCCGTCCTTCATATACATCTGGACCATTTTATATCGAAAAAATCGGCCGCTGGATATGTCTGGATGAAGTACTCCTAATCTAGGTCGCGTATCAATCTAGACTTTTGACAGCGCATAGCCTGTCCCAAGACCTATAAAATGAGCTATAGCCAACTTCCTTGGAAACCGTCCTTCATGTTCATCTGGACCATTTTATATCGAAAAAAATCGGCCGCTGGATATGTCTGGATGAATTACTCTTAACCTAGGTCGGGTATCAATCTAGACTTTTGACAGCGCATAGTTTGTCCTAAGACCTATAAAATGAGCTATTGAAAACTTCCTTGGAAGCCGTCCTTCATATACATCTGGACCATTTTATATCGAAAAAATCGGCCGCTGGATATGTCTGGATGAAGTACTCCTAATCTAGGTCGCGTATCAATCTAGACTTTTGACAGCGCATAGCCTGTCCCAAGACCTATAAAATGAGCTATAGCCAACTACCTTGGAAGCCGTCCTTCATGTTCATCTGGACCATTTTGTATCAAAAAAATCGGCCACTTGATATGTCTGGATGAATTACTCTTAACCTAGGTCGGGTATCAATCTAGACTTTTGACAGCGCATAGTTTGTCCTAAGACCTATAAAATGAGCTATTGAAAACTTCCTTGGAAGCCGTCCTTCATATACATCTGGACCATTTTATATCGAAAAAATCGGCCGCTGGATATGTCTGGATGAAGTACTCCTAATCTAGGTCGCGTATCAATCTAGACTTTTGACAGCGCATAGCCTGTCCCAAGACCTATAAAATGAGCTATAGCCAACTACCTTGGAAGCCGTCCTTCATGTTCATCTGGACCATTTTATATCGAAAAAAATCGGCCGCTGGATATGTCTGGATGAATTACTCTTAACCTAGGTCGGGTATCAATCTAGACTTTTGACAGCGCATAGCCTGTTCTAAGACCTATAAAATGAGCTATAGCATACTTCCTTGGAAGCCGTCCTTCATGTTCATCTGGACCATTTTGTATCAAAAAAATCGGCCACTTGATATGTCTAGATGAATTACTCTTAACCTAGGTCGGGTATCAATCTAGACTTTTGACAGCGCATAGTTTGTCCTAAGACCTATAAAATGAGCTATTGAAAACTTCCTTGGAAGCCGTCCTTCATATACATCTGGACCATTTTATATCGAAAAAATCGGCCGCTGGATATGTCTGGATGAAGTACTCCTAATCTAGGTCGCGTATCAATCTAGACTTTTGACAGCGCATAGCCTGTCCCAAGACCTATAAAATGAGCTATAGAAAACTTTCTTGGAAGCCGTCCTTCATATACATCTGGACCATTTTATATCGATAAAATCGGCCGCTGGATATGTCTGGATGAATTACTCTTAACCTAGGTCGGGTATCAATCTAGACTTCCTTCATATACATCTGGACCATTTTATATCGAAAAAATCGGCCGCTGGATCTGTCTGGATGAATTACTCTTAACCTAGGTCGGGTATCAATCTAGACTTTTGACAGCGCATAGCCTGTCCCAAGACCTATAAAATGAGCTATAGCCAACTTCCTTGGAAGCCGTCCTTCATGTTCATCTCGACCATTTTATATCGAAAAAAATCGGCCGCTGGATATGTCTGGATGAAAAACTCCTAACCTAGGTCGCGTATTAATCTAGACTTTTGACAGCGCATAGCCTGTCCCAAGACCTATAAAATTAGCTATAGCCAACTTCCTTGGAAGCCGTCCTTCATGTTCATCTGGACCATTTTGTATCAAAAAATCGGCTACTTGATATGTCTGGATGAATTACTCTTAACCTAGGTCGGGTATCAATCTAGACTTTTGACAGCGCATAGTTTGTCCTAAGACCTATAAAATGAGCTATAGAAAACTTCCTTGGAAGCCGTCCTTCATATACATCTGGACCATTTTATATCGAAAAAATCGGCCGCTGGATATGTCTGGATGAATTACTCTTAACCTAGGTCGGGTATCAATCTAGACTTTTGACAGCGCATAGCCTGTCCTAAGACCTATAAAATGAGCTATAGCATACTTCCTTGGAAGCCGTCCTTCATGTTCATCTGGACCATTTTATATCGAAAAAAATCGGCCGCTGGATATGTCTGGATGAATTACTCTTAACCTAGGTCGGGTATCAATCTAGACTTTTGACAGCGCATAGTTTGTCCTAAGACCTATAAAATGAGCTATTGAAAACTTCCTTGGAAGCCGTCCTTCATATACATCTGGACCATTTTATATCGAAAAAATCGGCCGCTGGATATGTCTGGATGAATTACTCTTAACCTAGGTCGGGTATCAATCTAGACTTTTGACAGCGCATAGCCTGTCCCAAGACCTATAAAATGAGCTATAGCCAACTTCCTTGGAAACCGTCCTTCATGTTCATCTGGACCATTTTATATCGAAAAAAATCGGCCGCTGGATATGTCTGGATGAATTACTCTTAACCTAGGTCGGGTATCAATCTAGACTTTTGACAGCGCATAGCCTGTCCCAAGACCTATAAAATAAGCTATAGCCAACTTCCTTGGAAGCCGTCCTTCATATACATCTGGACCATTTTATATCGATAAAATGTGCCGCTGGATATGTCTGGATGAATTACTCTTAACCTAGGTCGGGTATCAATCTAGACTTTTGACAGCGCATAGTTTGTCCTAAGACCTATAAAATGAGCTATTGAAAACTTCCTTGGAAGCCGTCCTTCATATACATCTGGACCATTTTATATCGAAAAAATCGGCCGCTGGATATGTCTGGATGAAGTACTCCTAATCTAGGTCGCGTATCAATCTAGACTTTTGACAGCGCATAGCCTGTCCCAAGACCTATAAAATGAGCTATAGCCAACTATCTTGGAAGCCGTCCTTCATGTTCATCTGGACCATTTTGTATCAAAAAAATCGGCCACTTGATATGTCTGGATGAATTACTCTTAACCTAGGTCGGGTATCAATCTAGACTTTTGACAGCGCATAGTTTGTCCTAAGACCTATAAAATGAGCTATAGAAAACTTTCTTGGAAGCCGTCCTTCATATACATCTGGACCATTTTATATCGATAAAATCGGCCGCTGGATATGTCTGGATGAATTACTCTTAACCTAGGTCGGGTATCAATCTAGACTTTTGACAGCGCATAGCCTGTCCCAAGACCTATAAAATGAGCTATAGCCAACTTCCTTGGAAGCCGTCCTTCATGTTCATCTGGACCATTTTATGTCGAAAAAAATCGGCCGCTGGATATGTCTGGATGAATTACTCTTAACCTAGGTCGGGTATCAATCTAGACTTTTGACAGCGCATAGCCTGTTCTAAGACCTATAAAATGAGCTATAGCATACTTCCTTGGAAGCCGTCCTTCATGTTCATCTGGACCATTTTGTATCAAAAAAATCGGCCACTTGATATGTCTGGATGAATTACTCTTAACCTAGGTCGGGTATCAATCTAGACTTTTGACAGCGCATAGTTTGTCCTAAGACCTATAAAATGAGGTACAGAAAACTTCCTTGGAAGCCGTCCTTCATATACATCTGGACCATTTTATATCGAAAAAATCGGCCGCTGGATCTGTCTGGATGAATTACTCTTAACCTAGGTCGGGTATCAATCTAGACTTTTGACAGCGCATAGCCTGTCCCAAGACCTATAAAATGAGCTATAGCTAACTTCCTTGGAAGCCGTCCTTCATGTTCATCTGGACCATTTTATATCGAAAAAAATCGGCCGCTGGATATGTCTGGATGAATTACTCTTAACCTAGGTCGGGTATCAATCTAGACTTTTGACAGCGCATAGCCTGTCCTAAGACCTATAAAATGAGCTATAGAAAACTTCCTTGGAAGCCGTCCTTCATATACATCTGGACCATTTTATATCGAAAAAATCGGCCGCTGGATATGTCTGGATGAAAAACTCCTAACCTAGGTCGCGTATTAATCTAGACTTTTGACAGCGCATAGCCTGTCCCAAGACCTATAAAATGAGCTATAGCCAACTTCCTTGGAAGCCGTCCTTCATGTTCATCTGGACCATTTTGTATCAAAAAATCGGCTACTTGATATGTCTGGATGAATTACTCTTAACCTAGGTCGGGTATCAATCTAGACTTTTGACAGCGCATAGTTTGTCCTAAGACCTATAAAATGAGCTATAGAAAACTTCCTTGGAAGCCGTCCTTCATATACATCTGGACCATTTTATATCGAAAAAATCGGCCGCTGGATATGTCTGGATGAATTACTCTTAACCTAGGTCGGGTATCAATCTAGACTTTTGACAGCGCATAGCCTGTCCTAAGACCTATAAAATGAGCTATAGCATACTTCCTTGGAAGCCGTCCTTCATGTTCATCTGGACCATTTTATATCGAAAAAAATCGGCCGCTGGATATGTCTGGATGAATTACTCTTAACCTAGGTCGGGTATCAATCTAGACTTTTGACAGCGCATAGTTTGTCCTAAGACCTATAAAATGAGCTATTGAAAACTTCCTTGGAAGCCGTCCTTCATATACATCTGGACCATTTTATATCGAAAAAATCGGCCGCTGGATATGTCTGGATGAATTACTCTTAACCTAGGTCGGGTATCAATCTAGACTTTTGACAGCGCATAGCCTGTCCCAAGACCTATAAAATGAGCTATAGCCAACTTCCTTGGAAACCGTCCTTCATGTTCATCTGGACCATTTTATATCGAAAAAAATCGGCCGCTGGATATGTCTGGATGAATTACTCTTAACCTAGGTCGGGTATCAATCTAGACTTTTGACAGCGCATAGCCTGTCCCAAGACCTATAAAATGAGTTATAGCCAACTTCCTTGGAAGCCGTCCTTCATGTTCATCTGGACCATTTTATATCGAAAAAATCGGCCGCTGGATATGTCTGGATGAAAAACTCCTAACCTAGGTCGCGTATTAATCTAGACTTTTGACAGCGCATAGCCTGTCCCAAGACCTATAAAATGAGCTATAGCCAACTTCCTTGGAAGCCGTCCTTCATGTTCATCTGGACCATTTTGTATCAAAAAATCGGCTACTTGATATGTCTGGATGAATTACTCTTAACCTAGGTCGGGTATCAATCTAGACTTTTGACAGCGCATAGTTTGTCCTAAGACCTATAAAATGAGCTATAGAAAACTTCCTTGGAAGCCGTCCTTCATATACATCTGGACCATTTTATATCGAAAAAATCGGCCGCTGGATATGTCTGGATGAATTACTCTTAACCTAGGTCGGGTATCAATCTAGACTTTTGACAGCGCATAGCCTGTCCTAAGACCTATAAAATGAGCTATAGCATACTTCCTTGGAAGCCGTCCTTCATGTTCATCTGGACCATTTTATATCGAAAAAAATCGGCCGCTGGATATGTCTGGATGAATTACTCTTAACCTAGGTCGGGTATCAATCTAGACTTTTGACAGCGCATAGTTTGTCCTAATACCTATAAAATGAGCTATTGAAAACTTCCTTGGAAGCCGTCCTTCATATACATCTGGACCATTTTATATCGAAAAAATCGGCCGCTGGATATGTCTGGATGAATTACTCTTAACCTAGGTCGGGTATCAATCTAGACTTTTGACAGCGCATAGCCTGTCCCAAGACCTATAAAATGAGCTATAGCCAACTTCCTTGGAAACCGTCCTTCATGTTCATCTGGACCATTTTATATCGAAAAAAATCGGCCGCTGGATATGTCTGGATGAATTACTCTTAACCTAGGTCGGGTATCAATCTAGACTTTTGACAGCGCATAGCCTGTCCCAAGACCTATAAAATAAGCTATAGCCAACTTCCTTGGAAGCCGTCCTTCATATACATCTGGACCATTTTATATCGATAAAATGTGCCGCTGGATATGTCTGGATGAATTACTCTTAACCTAGGTCGGGTATCAATCTAGACTTTTGACAGCGCATAGTTTGTCCTAAGACCTATAAAATGAGCTATTGAAAACTTCCTTGGAAGCCGTCCTTCATATACATCTGGACCATTTTATATCGAAAAAATCGGCCGCTGGATATGTCTGGATGAAGTACTCCTAATCTAGGTCGCGTATCAATCTAGACTTTTGACAGCGCATAGCCTGTCCCAAGACCTATAAAATGAGCTATAGCCAACTACCTTGGAAGCCGTCCTTCATGTTCATCTGGACCATTTTGTATCAAAAAAATCGGCCACTTGATATGTCTGGATGAATTACTCTTAACCTAGGTCGGGTATCAATCTAGACTTTTGACAGCGCATAGTTTGTCCTAAGACCTATAAAATGAGCTATTGAAAACTTCCTTGGAAGCCGTCCTTCATATACATCTGGACCATTTTATATCGAAAAAATCGGCCGCTGGATATGTCTGGATGAAGTACTCCTAATCTAGGTCGCGTATCAATCTAGACTTTTGACAGCGCATAGCCTGTCCCAAGACCTATAAAATGAGCTATAGCCAACTACCTTGGAAGCCGTCCTTCATGTTCATCTGGACCATTTTGTATCAAAAAAATCGGCCACTTGATATGTCTGGATGAATTACTCTTAACCTAGGTCGGGTATCAATCTAGACTTTTGACAGCGCATAGTTTGTCCTAAGACCTATAAAATGAGCTATAGAAAACTTCCTTGGAAGCCGTCCTTCATATACATCTGGACCATTTTATATCGAAAAAATCGGCCGCTGGATATGTCTGGATGAATTACTCTTAACCTAGGTCGGGTATCAATCTAGACTTTTGACAGCGCATAGCCTGTCCCAAGACCTATAAAATGAGCTATAGCCAACTTCCTTGGAAACCGTCCTTCATGTTCATCTGGACCATTTTATATCGATAAAATCGGCCGCTGGATATGTCTGGATGAATTACTCTTAACCTAGGTCGGGTATCAATCTAGACTTTTGACAGCGCATAGCCTGTCCCAAGACCTATAAAATAAGCTATAGCCAACTTCCTTGGAAGCCGTCCTTCATATACATCTGGACCATTTTATATCGAAAAAATCGGCCGCTGGATATGTCTGGATGAATTACTCTTAACCTAGGTCGGGTATCAATCTAGACTTTTGACAGCGCATAGCCTGTCCCAAGACCTATAAAATAAGCTATAGCCAACTTCCTTGGAAGCCGTCCTTCATATACATCTGGACCATTTTATATCGATAAAATGTGCCACTTGATATGTCTGGATGAATTACTCTTAACCTAGGTCGGGTATCAATCTAGACTTTTGACAGCGCATAGTTTGTCCTAAGACCTATAAAATGAGCTATAGAAAACTTCCTTGGAAGCCGTCCTTCATATACATCTGGACCATTTTATATCGAAAAAATCGGCCGCTGGATATGTCTGGATGAATTACTCTTAACCTAGGTCGGGTATCAATCTAGACTTTTGACAGCGCATAGCCTGTCCCAAGACCTATAAAATGAGCTATAGCCAACTTCCTTGGAAACCGTCCTTCATGTTCATCTGGACCATTTTATATCGAAAAAAATCGGCCGCTGGATATGTCTGGATGAATTACTCTTAACCTAGGTCGGGTATCAATCTAGACTTTTGACAGCGCATAGCCTGTCCCAAGACCTATAAAATAAGCTATAGCCAACTTCCTTGGAAGCCGTCCTTCATATACATCTGGACCATTTTATATCGATAAAATCGGCCGCTGGATATGTCTGGATGAATTACTCTTAACCTAGGTCGGGTATCAATCTAGACTTTTGACAGCGCATAGCCTGTCCCAAGACCTATAAAATGAGCTATAGCCAACTTCCTTGGAAGCCGTCCTTCATGTTCATCTGGACCATTTTATATCGAAAAACAATTTAATTTGGTCGGGTTATAAAAGGCCGCCAACTTTTGGCCGCCAACTTCACTCCGGTACCTTTGGGCGCACTTAAAGGCGAACCAAGTCGTCCTTTTCGAATACCTAGATGGGATGAAAAACTAATTTTTCATCGACATATTGTCGATGACGCGACCGAATTATGCAGCGTGGCTTTTACCACAGAAATTCATTCGTTGCGTATATTAACATATAGTTCGTTTAGGTACTGGCAAAGATTTTGATGCGCGTGTTTAGACGCCCCAGTGCTCGGGGACATCCTACATTAAGGCTGTTTGTCCACCGTCACCGGGACGTCAACGAGAACGATATTATTTCGTGCCGAGTTTAAAATGACGTGACGGCGATCGTTTGTCCACCACGCCGATATCGGTGCCTCAGTCTCAGACAAAAGAAAAACCGGGCAAACGGCACGAGTGTGTGTTTTGTATTGCCGGCGCGTCGGTCCGTCATAAAACCGTGCCGTTCTAGCGATCACGCCGATCTACTCGCAACTTCAGCGGCCGGGATGACGGTGCTCGGGTGACGGACCTGCGGTGGACACGCGGCTATAGTAGTCTATGTACCGCTACTTCGGCGCCGTCATCTCGTTCTCGTTGACATTTTTTTTTTTTTTTTGAAGGACTTACACTGTTGGCCGTGAGGTGGCCTTTACAGCTTTACCGGAGAAGTGGCGAGCGCAGAGTGCACTCCAACCAAGGCCTGAAGGGCGGAAAGGGGTGGCAACTAGCTCAAGGGCGCCACAGAGGGCACGACCTCGGCTTGGGCAGTTACCGTGAGGGGAGAGGTAGTGACTGCGCTCCTAGGTGCAAAGATGCACCTACGAGCGGAAGAGGGGGTTCCTCGACCTCGCCGGCGAGATCGATGTCTGTTTGAGGCTGGTGTAGGTGTGTTGGTGGCCCTCTCAACGCCCGGTTCGAGGAGGGCGGTGATCGTGTCGGGAGGATCAATCAACACGTGCCGCGGACGGCGGCGACGAGTTGATGATGTTTGCGCGGGGTCTGGCTCGTAATTGCCGGCGGCGACAATTAGAGGATTTAAATGCGACGCGGCTTTTTTAAAATAGCGTTCTGACGCTATTTTTAAGTGTTTTCGAATTGAGAAGAGGCCAAGGTCGGAATGAAGATCTACGTTCCGTATGTGCCACGGGGCACCTACGGCCCTACGGAGAAACCGGGACTGCACTACTTGCAGGCGGTTGATGTGGTGTCTTCGCCGCGTGAGCGAAAACCACACTGGCATATGACATAATGGGGAGGATGCATGTTTTGTAAAGTGTCACCTTATTTCTAAGGGACATTTTACTCCGCTTGCAGATCAAATAGTGAAGGCGACCGAGCACAAAAGCTGCTCGGTTGCTCACCGTTCTAATGTGGGGACCGAAAGTAAGGGACTTGTCAAAGTGACACCTAGATATTTGACGCGGTTTGCCCAAGGGATGCTTTGGTCGAACAGAGAGATGGTCCCCAGACTGAACCAGGGAGCTCGGGGACGCCGTGGGGTTCCCCTGGTAAAGAGCACAGCGGCGCTCTTTTCCGGGTTCACCTCAATGCGCCATTTCCGAAACCATTCGCCCAAAGAATCTACTGCGCGTTGGAGGGTGCGGGTAATAATGCCCCTATTTCTATGCGAGAAATAGAGAGCGGTGTCATCCGCGTATAGGGCGAGCTGAACTCTGTCCGAACGAGGGATGTCGTTCGTGAACAGGCTATAGAGAAGCCTTAAGGGACTCCTGCCCTAATGGTCGAGAACGCCCCTTCAACCCGGTAGCGAAAGGTGCGGTTTGACAGAAAGTCTCGCAGGATGAGCACGAGACTGTCCGGCACACCCAAGAGGTACAGCTTGTAGATCAAGCCGTTGTGCCAGACCCTGTCAAACGCTTTCGCCACATCGAAGAAGAGGGCTCCCGTGCTGTGGGGACGCGGTCTATGAAACCCCTTGAGAATATGCTCCGTGAGGCGGTGCACCTGATGGACGCAAGAGTGTTGGGCTCTAAAGCCAAACTGCTCATCTATGAGAATACCATGGGAAGTGACAAACTCTCTGAGTCTTGCATAGAGCAAGCGCTCGTAGAGTTTGGCAATGGCTTTAAGGAGACTGATGGGGCGGTAACTAGACGGGACAGTAGAGGGCTTGCCTGGCTTGTGAATGCCAATGACAATTGCATCTTTCCACTCGTTGGGGAATATGCAATTGGCCATGGCGGCGTTGAAGACTGCCACAAGCAAGCAAATGAGTTGGGCGGGTAAGAGTTTAAGAACTCGGTTGGTAATGCCGTCGGAGCCGGCGGCCTTTTTGGGGTTAAGCCCCTTAATTAGATCCTTGACCTCTGTCTCGGTGGTTGGGCGGAGAGGTTCGGATGGGGGTAGGGAGGACCTGCGCTCTACTTCCCTATCTACTAGCTCTACGTGAGCGGGGTCTACGGGTTGGGAGCTAGTCGAGCATTGCTCTTCGAGAGCGGAAGCGAGAAGCTCGGCCTTCTCGTCATCGTCGAACGCGGGGGGGGGGGAGCCTGAGGGGCGCGTAAGGGGGGGCATCTCGACTACAGTGTCTGATTTGAGAGCTCTCGCCACCTGCCAGTATGCCTGGTGTGATGGCGAAATCCCTCCTAGAAACTGATCCCACCTAGTATTCCGGAGTTCCGCAATGCGACGCTTTACGTCCCTCTGTAAGGCGCGCATGCGGACCCGGTTTTCTACGGTGGGGTAAGAGTCGTACGCTCTGATGGAGGCGTTTTTGACTCGGACTAGATCTTTGATGTCATCCGGCAGGACGAAGCGGTGAAGATCACTCACTACGACCCGCTTGGAAGACTGGTTGATGGCCGAGCTTAGGTGTTCAGTGAAGGCACCTATGGCCTGAGACGTGTCCTGAGGGGACGAGATGGAGGTAGGGACATTTGCGATAGGTACCGAAGCGGTATCCGCCAAGGTAGTTCTTAGCGCATGCCAATCCAGCACCGATCGCGATCGACGGGGTCGGTCCGAGTCGCATAAGGACAGGACGGTGGTCCGAGTGAAGCTCCGAGAGCACCTCTAAAGAGCGCAACGTTAAGGTTACCCCCTTCAGGAGCGCCATGTCAAGTATGTCGGGTCGGTGGTTCGTATTATTGGGGAAGTGGGTGGGATGCATTGGCGCGACTACGTCAAAGTCTAGTCGGTTAGTCAGGGCGTACAGACTGTTGCCATTGGGAGTGGAAGAGTGACAGTTCCAACTGACATGCTTACAATTGAAGTCGCCAGCCAGAATAACCGCGCTTCCCAGACCAAGGAGTGCTTCGATATCACTCTCGAGTAGAGGCTTGTCAGGTGGAAGGTAAATAGATGCAATGACTATGGCCGCGTGGCCGGTTAGAGAGAGACGACAGACCGAGGCTTCGATGTTAGTGAGCGCAGGGGGGTCGAGAGGGATGCAGTGCAGGGATCTTCTATAGTAAATGACAGTGCCACCCCCGCAGGAGATGGTTCTGTCATTTCTAACCATAGCGTAGTTGGCGATTTTGGGATCGCGAATGGAAGGTCTTAATAAAGATTCCTGCACTAAGAAGACATCAACTTGGTGGTCCCGGAGGAACTCACCAACTTGATCTCTCTGCTGGGAGAGGCCATAAGCGTTGAAAAACGCTAGGGATAGGTGTCTGGGTTTGGTCCTACAAGGGCGTGGATCCATTATGGGTGTCTATGGGAGAGGAAGGAGGTCATGGAGTCGTAGACATCCAAGTGTTACCCCACCGCGGCCATGAGGTCGTCGGGCGAGGTGGATGTGCGGAGGAGGTGAGCCAGGGAACGCACTCTCTCAACGTTGAAGGCGTTGAACGCAATGCGCACCAAGGACAGGTCCGCGTTAAACGCCACCCCGCTCACAGAGGGCGAGGGGGAGGGCTTAGATGGGGGGGGCACGGGTGCGGGAGCAACGGGTGAAGCCCCCACCGCGGTATGCGGCAAGGGTTTGACCCATACGTTGCTGGGCGCGGGTGGGGCGGAGGGGGGACAGCTCAGAGGGAGCGGCTGCCGGTACTGGTACCGGGGGGCGGGGCGCAGAGGGCGCGGGATCGGTGGTGCGGGGCGCCCCAGGGCGTCCGCGTCCGGCCCTCCCGGCGTTCCCCTTTGGAGCCTTGGGGCAACCGCGATAGTTCGCGGTGTGTCCCACGGTCCCGCAGAGGACACAGCCGGGTGGCTCGGTCGCGGTCTCCCTGTTGCGTGAGCATTGAGGGGTCGCGTGGTCCTCTAGGCACTTGACGCACCTAGAGCGAGCGTGGCAATTACGGGCCGAGTGCCCGTAAAGCTGGCAGTTATGGCACTGCGGAGGGGTGCCATTCTTGTGTGGGGGTTCCACGACTATCCCTGACAGAAGGCACAGGGATTTGATATTAAAAAAAATTCGGCCCTCCGGGGTGCGGTCAAGGACCATGAGGACCATATTGTAGGGGTCTTTGGAGCGTGCTTTGTGCATACGATGCACTTCGCGGACGGGGAGGGACTGTGACACGAGGTCCTCTTTGATGAAGTCAGTGCTGACCTCCTTGGGGATCCCCCGGATAACGACCCGGAGGACGCGTTCATCTTCAAGTGCGTAAGTGTGATACGCAATCTTGTTTTCGAGCAAGAAGCGCGAAAGGGCACGGTGGTGGTCAGAGGTTTGCACCTTGACAGTGATTCCATGCGCAGACTGCCTCGCATGGAGATAATGGATACGGCGCTCGTGGAGCGCCCGAGAAATGCGCTCCCACCCACTCTTGTCTTGGATGACAATAGGGGGGGGGGGGGGGCGGGGGGGACTTACGTGCGGGCGGGGACGCGGTGTGGTGGGAGGATACCGAGGCTCCGGGTGAACCAGCGGTAGGGGAGGCGCGGGGGGACGCGGGATTCGCGCGTAGGGAGGCCACGGTGGCTGGGGTGTCGGCAGGGATGGCCCTGCTGACCTTCGGTGGCGGGAGATCGCGCTGCTTACGCAGGCGCTTCTTCCCGATGACCGGGATAAAGTCCTCTTCCGAAGAGGACTGGGAGGGTGAGGCGGCTGCGTCGGCGACGGCGTCGACGAGCATGTCCGAATCCGACTCGGAGTCGGGTTCGGACACGGGATCCGCGGGGGTTACGACGGGCGCGGCGGCGGGTGGGGCCGGGAGGGAGGGGTCGGGAGAGGCTGGGGAAGACGCGGCATACTTGGATGCCAACGACTCAATTACCGAAGGGAACTGTTTGCTGACTACAGCGAAGAGTTCCCGGAGGAAATCAATGGAGGGGGAGCCTACGGACTCCATTGCCGGGGAGAAAGGTACCTGCTTACAGTCCCACCCTGTTACGACAGGGGGGGGGTGTAGTCTAGGTCTCGTTGACATTCCGGTGACCGTGGTGGTGGACAAACGCTCTAAAGGCGAAGATTAAATGTCATGGGTAACCCGACTGTCCTATAAATATGTTCTATAATATCAACGGGATCGGATGTACCGTGGCTGCCGTGTTAGATCATTAGGCATGAAAGAGATCAATAATGCTATTAGACGGCACTAGTGCATCAGCACCCTTAAGGTCACAGCACACATATCAACTCGGAAAGGGATCGTCACCGTATCGCCTCGAGCCGTTCAGTATTGTTTCGTACGTGAAACATATATTATATATGTGCAGGTGTTGTGGCTGATGATTCCAATATAAAACACACAACACTTTTGAGCACTTGAATTCGTTTATTTTACCAAGGATAAAATTATATTATAGTAACACAACCGACCCGTTCGGTGGACGCAGCGAGAGAGAGAGAGAGTTGCCAGCACAATAAATATAAATATTAAAACTATAAACTAAATGTTGTGTTGCCAACATAGTCACGGCCTCAGGAAAGAAAGTTACATACAATCCTTTAAACTAGTTGACATTACAAATTTACATTTTTAGTCCCAGTGACTGACATTAGAATTAGGTAACGATTTACAATAAGTAGGAGCTATAAGTTTGAACAACTATGAATTTAAATTTAAGTAAGAAATTGACAAAACATCCATATTATTATGGTGGTTACATAAACAAATAAAGTTGAATCAATACAGCATACATTTTGTTTTTCTAATGTAACTACTACCTATTCTTAGATATAAATTTTACAAAATTATTTTTTAGTGAAATTATTATTTTAAATACCTACATCTTAACATAGATGAGGGCTCCACCTCGTGAAAGACGATGAAGGTGAGCAAGAATCAATAGTATCTAATTTAGTACTAAAATTACAATAATGTGCTCTGTACCATTATATAAACAAAATAATTACCAACAAAATAGTTAAATTGGATACAAAGTTGAAACAATAAGAGAAACAAAATTAGAGTGGTATTTTTAAACTTAAAATAACGAAGAGATCGTTTAACATAAAAATACTTCTTAAATACAATCACTTCTTGTGATGAGATAATAGTATAGTACAATCAGACATGCTGCTACAGTTATTATAATGAAGCCTCAATAAACTTTTAAAAATAGAAACAATACTAAAATATTTTACTTATACATTTGTTACTTATCACTAATATCGATTGGCAATACACAGATCTTAGTGATGGACCAATTGTGCGTATGCCCATTCGCGGTTTTTACTTCCACAGCTCGGACCTTGCCGTCTTTGCCGGGGAATAATTTCGTAATGCGCACCATAGGCCACTGCAAGGGCGGTGTATTGTCATTACGAAGTATGACTAAACTACCAAGCTTTACATTTGGCATATTATCGCGCCATTTGGGTCTGCTCTGAAGCAAAGATAGATAATGTTTGCTCCAGTACTTCCAGAAATGTTGTTTCATTGATGTGACAACAGACCAGAATTTTAACAAATTTACTTTACCATGTGATGGTACTTCAAGTTCAGAAAATGAGTTTAGAGGGGCGCCAGTGAGAAAATGGCCTGGTGACAGAAACGAGAAATCGTTCGGGTCAGCTGTCACGGCTGTGAGTGGTCGAGAGTTTAATGCCCCTTCAATTTCAGTTAATATAGTATTGAGCTGCTCGTACGTTAGTAGAGCATTACCTACAACACGTTTTAAGTGGTGCTTTACGCTTTTGACTCCACGTTCCCAGAGCCCTCCAAAGATAGGGCTGTAAGACGGTATAAAATGAAAATTAATGGCGCGTTCAGACGCATACCGTTGCACCTGACTTTGGTGACTCCGAGAAGAGTGTAGTTTGTACAGCTCGCCTAACTGGTTCCTTGCCCCCTTGAATGTTGAGCCGTTGTCGCAGTGGACGTCGCTGGGCAGGTTTCTTCGTGCAATGAACCGTTTAAAGCATGCGAGGAACGTTTCAGTCGTAAAATCCGAGGCAAGTTCTACGAGGATCGCTTTCGTGACGAAGCATACAAATAAGACTATGTAACCTTTGCCTATTATGGGCTTTCTGATGCGGCTATTCTTGACGGACACCGGCCCAGCGAAGTCGACTCCGACGCGTTCAAACGGGCGGCATGCGGTGACTCGTGCGGCAGGCAAGGAACCCATTAGCTGAGTAGTGGCGGCAGCCTTCATTCTGCAACAGATTACACATCTATGTATAGTCTTTTTTACGGTACGTAGTCCGTCAACAGTCCAAAACCTCTGTCTTAGAGATGTTAGAACTAATTTTTGACCAGCATGTAATAATTTTAAGTGTTCATCTCTCACAATTAAGCGAGTAAAAGTAGACTGTTTAGGCAATATGACTGGATGTTGCTTAGCGTATGGAATTGACGCGTTCTGTAAGCGACCTCCGACTCTAATGATGCCATCGTGGTCTAGGAAGGGCGATAATGGTTTTAAGCTACCGGGGACTGGATCATGAGATGATAAGCATTTAATTTCTACAGCATAATATAGTTGTTGTTCTCGCTTTACAATTAGTAACAAGGCCCTATTAAGCTCTGCTGATGACAAGAAACCTGTCTGCTTTATAGCATGTGGTTTGACATTGTTACAAAACCTAATTATGTGAGCTAATATGCGAGTCATTTTATTAATATCAGAATATTTATGTAGCCTATCAAACATAGTATAATCTTGTGTTATTGTGGTGGCACATACTACCTTGTCGGAGTCACATTTTAACTCGGGTAAATGTACAGGTGACTTATACTCTGTCTGAAAGTTGTATTCCTTATCATGTAAGAAAGATGGACCGTGCCACCATGCGTCATTGTGCTTGAGCTGATGAGGCTGAAGGCCTCTGCTTAGACAATCAGATGGATTTCTAGCAGTGTTAACATACACCCAATGACAGCTACATGTTAGCTCCTGTATCACTCTAACCCTATTCGCGACGTAAGCCTGTAGCCTAGTGACGTCTGTGTCTAGCCATGCTAAAACTATCTGCGAGTCAGAGAAGAGATAAATGTCATGTATATTTGTTATTGTGGATAGCGTGTTATGTGTCAATGGAGCGTAAATAAATACAACAGCCGTATGCGACTGTAGATGCGTCGGCGAAACCTACCAGCTGATTGACAGCGGTGTCGTGAGGTTTCACACAGCGCTTTACACTGACGGGCTCCATGTGTGCTAGGTGCCTAATGAAGTCTGCCCATTGCTTACGTATGTCATCGGGGGGAGTATCGTCCCAGTCTGTGTCGATTGCCCACAGACTCTGCATAATGATTTTGGCGCGTACAAGTATAGGGCCTATCAATTCTAGCGGGTCATAGAACCTACTTATATAGCTTAGTATGTCGCGTTTAGTATTTTGCAGGTTAGAGTCGGGCTGTGGACATGTAGTTGTGAAGGCGTCGTGTTCGATATTAAAGTTAACGCCTAGCGTTTTGACAGACAGGTCCCGCTTCTGAATATCTAACTCACCAAACTGATGGCTCTCTTTAGGTACGTTATCTAAAACTGAACCACTATTGGAGGCCCATTTATGTAGCTGCAAGTTTCCTAGAGCAAGCAGCTGAACTAACTGTCTCTAATAAATTTTCCTCAGAATTACATAATATATAATCAACATATATGTATTATTTTTTAAAGTCATTGATGCTAGAGGATGCTCATTTTTTATATCTATCAGCGAGGTCTATAAGGCAGCGAGTAGCCAGATAAGATGACGGCTTAAGGCCGCATGTTACAGTATTTAACTGTATGCACCTGATGTCTTGGTCAGGAGACTCGCGCCACAGAATGTTTTGTAGTGACCGCTGTGATGAATCTAACTCAATACATCTAAACATCATACGTATTGATATACGTATGATGTTTAGATGTATCATATAAAGAAATATTTCTCTAACCTAAATGTAATGAGTACTTCAAATAAATCTTTCTGTACTACAGGACCATTTAGTAAAAGATCATTTAATGAAACCTTCTTGTTTGTGAGCATCGAAACATCAAATACTGTCCTCAACTTGGTAGTACGGCTAGAAGTTTTAATTACAGCATGATGGGGGAGAAAGTAGACTGGATCCTTTGACAGGTCATAGCTACCTATATCATGATACTGACCATGCTTTAAATCTATAAACTGATCTATAAACTTTTTATATTCAAGGAGAAGTTCTTTATTTTTTTGTAGTCGCTTCTCTAAATTATAGAATCTAATAAGTGCTAAGTAGACGTGAGTCGTTATGTCATTTTCACGAAACGTCACGAAAGCAGTTACTTGGTCAGCGTCACCTGTTTCAAAACAGGTGATATTTGTAACTAGTTATTTTTATTCAGATCCAGTGATTGTTTGCATAAATAACTCCACCAACTATACAGTTACACACGAAAAGAAAATAAATTAAATCACTATCTAAGTGTTTTTAGCTGTACAGTTAAATCAATCAATTAACTTCCCTACATACTTTATTCAGGCTTAGGACTGACTGCATTAAATGTATTTATGATTGATTAGTGTTTTCTATGAAACTATGATTTTAATAAAATTATTAATGCAGGCGTATTTAAAAGTCAATTTGATCGTATATATAATGATGATTGATATTTACATTATTTACATAACGACCATTTTTCAACAACATTATTTTTGAATTAGGTCTCTATACTTTTAAAGGTGCGAAATATTTAATATGTAAACAAATTCAAAGTGACGCTCGCTCGCTTCCCGCCTCGCGAGCCGTTGAATTTATATACAAACAAACAGAGATCACTCTATTTTATTATCTATGTCTATAGATTACGTATGAAAATTAAACTTATTGACTGTTACGCTATTTCGTTTTTTGTTGATATCAGTACCACGGCACATGTGCGTTCGGATTACTTCGGTTTTATTCGTGTCACCCGTTCTCGCTTACTCAGCCGGCCGGTGGGCGCGATGCGAAGGTAATGTAACGCGCCCCACCGAACCGAAACGAGACACCGACCGACTGACGAGTGACGACGTGACATTTCTCGCTCACAGTTAACAGAAATAATGCGTTACAAAAATCACTACTTGTGATTTGACTTGAAACGAGTTATTCGGTTACATGCCGCGAAGCTATTTAATGTAACCAGTGACGTGAAATAACGCCCACGTCTAGTGCTAAGTGGAAAGATTCCCCTAACTCAGAATTGACCTGCTCTAATGGAATTTTAATAGGCATTGTGACTTGAAATTTATTATTTTCAATTTTTTTTTAGTGGTGGCCTTCAAAAATTGCTCGCAATAGTCATGTTCTGCGGTTTGCTCTGGGAAAACTTCAGGCACTTTTTTTGTACTCCAAAATGCACTCAATGTCTCATTTAAACCGTCATTACATTCTTTACAAAACAATGATACAACCTGATGTGATACAATGTTTTGTGTGTGTTTGTGTCGCTGCGGCCTGCGATGACATGCCGAATGCGGTGAGTACAATGGACGGCTGCTGGGTAGTGGCTGTGCTGGAACTTGCAGGCTGCTGGCGCGCGGAGGCGACCACCTCATTCGGCTGCGGCTGTAGGACCTGAAAGAATACATCAGCTCCAAGCAAAAGATGTACATCACCAGGCGTGTTAAAGTTTGCATCGGCAAGTTTGTAATCAGCAGGGAATGTAATGCGTGACATATCTATTTGAGTTTGTGGCAATTTGGTCATTATTGTTTTTACAACGTGGCAGTTAACATTTATTTTGAATGGATAAACGGTGGAATGAACCTCAAGGTTTATACATTTGTTAACGGCTTGCTCAACATTTGTGATACCCACTATGTGAGTATTAGTGTGTATAGGGGACGTGCCTAGTAGATTTACAACCTTCTGTGTTATAAACGATGCTTGAGATCCACTGTCAAGCAGAGCTCTGGCATAAATAATGGTTCCCGTCTGTGCAATTAGCTTTATTCGTGCAGTCGGCAACAAAACCTGGCCCTGAGTGGTGCTCGTGCTCGATAATGTCACAGAAGGTGCTGTTGGTGAATCTATCCCATGCAACAATGTATTGTGCTCCCTTTTACATTCAGCACACTTAAAATGATATTTACATTTGCGCTTATGTTGGGACAAACAAACTTTATACAATTTGTTTGTCATTGTGAACTCTAAGCGTTTGTTAATTGCAGCAAGTTTAAACTTAGGAAATTTAAATAATCTATGTTCAAAACACTTACAGTACATACATGCAGGAGGCTTGTGTTGTGTGGCTACAGCATGGCTTGCTAAGTGCTGACCCTGTGGCTTGGAGACGTTGTTGTTGTTGTCCGTAGACTCGAGTGCCAACGAGCGACGTTCCAGATAATCCAGAAGCTCCTTAGCAGTGGGCAGAGTCTTGTTGTCCCACTCCAGTTGCAATGCACGGCTAGTAAACGCGTCAAGCTTTCGCATTAGTATACATACTATGATGCTGTCCCAGGAGTCGACAGGCTCCTTTAGATTTTTCAAGGCCACGAGGTGCTGCTTGGTATCTGAAATCAGAGCACGTAAGCTTGGGGTTGTGGATTTTTTTACTGGCTGTAAGTCCATGAGAATGTATATGTGTTCGTGTACAATTTTGATTTTATTGTCGTATCTGTCTTTAAGTAACTTCAGTGCCTCGTCATAGCTGTCATCTCTAAGGAAACCTTTCAAGTAATAGAGTTTTTGAACCGGCGATAGCGAACTATCTTTATGACTCATTTATTTATTTATAGTTAATTAAAATCATGGCCGTGAACATGTTAATGAACTCATAGTACTTAGTGTATTCACCCGAAAAGGTAGGTATTGTTACATGCGGCAATTTTATGTTAGTTTTGAATGGTGTTGGCTTACCTTCATAGTCGGGGACAGGATTATTAACACATGTGTTAAGCCTTGCCATGAGATCGAGGTATATATCTTCTATATGAGAGGGCTCCTCGGCACTATCGATTGAGAGTACAGATATCTGAGCATTGAGCCTGTTGTATTCACTAAATACCTCTTTTAATCTGTCCCTTTTTGCGCAGATATGTCCCGCAAAAAGTAAATAAACGCGATAGAATCCGTAAAACAGTTTTATTTTAATACCAAAACATACTCATAGAAAAAGTTTTTTTTTTTTTTTATGAGATAGGGAGACAAACGAGCAGACGTTTCACCTGATGGTAAGTGATCAACGCCGCCCATGGACACCTGCAACACCAGGGGCATCGCAAGTGCGTTGCCGGCCTTTAAGGAATGAGTATGCTCGTTTCTTGAAGATACCTTTGTCGCATCGGTCCGGGAACACCGCTGCAGGAAGTTCATTCCACAATTTGGTGGTGCGAGGGAGAAAATTCCTGGTAAATCGCACTGTACTGGAACGCCATTCATCCAGATGGTGAGGATGGTAATGCAGTCGGTGGCGAGCCGTGCGATGGTGGAATTCAGCGGCAGGTATAATACCGAACAATTCCTCGGAACACTCTCCATGATAGAAGCGGTAGAAAATGCAGAGGGAGCCTACATCTCTACGCAACGCCAGAGGGTCTAGCCGATCGGTAAGCTTTTTGTCATCGACAATTCGAACTGCCCTTCGTTGCAGGCGGTCAAAAGGAAGAAGTTGGTACTGTGGTGCACCGGCCCAAAGGTGGGAGCAGTATTCCATGTGCGGACGGACTTGCGCCTTGTAAAGTTGCAGGCGATGAGCCGCAGTGAAATACCGCCTCGCCCTACCGAGCACACCCAGCTTTTTGGAGGCCAACTTGGCCTTACTTTCCAGATGACCGCGGAATTGCACGTCGTTCGATATGTCGACTCCAAGGATCCCGATACTTGGCTTGGCATTAAGGAGAGTGTCTTCGAAACGAGGAGATGCGACAAAGGGGTTCTTTTTGGCGGAGAACGCACAAATTTGTGTCTTATTGGGGTTGAATTGCACCAAGTTCAGTTTGCCCCAGTTCGAGACTAGATGTAAAGAAGTCTCGACTTCAGACACAAGTTTGTTCCGACACTCATCGACGTTTGCCCGAGAAATATTAGCACGACCGGTGTAAACAGCATCTCCTGTACTGTCATCTGCATAACAACGGAAGTTGCTGATATGATGCAACATATCGTTGATATGCAGCAGGAACAGGGTTGGGGATAGGACACAGCCTTGCGGGACGCCAGCATTTACGGACATGCGATCCGAGCATGATCCGTCGACTACGACAACGATGCTCCGATCCGTAAGAAAGCTGGCGACCCATTTGCAAAATTTCTCAGGCAGCCCGTAGGAGGGAAGCTTCGAAAGAAGCGCTTTATGCCACACCCGATCAAAGGCCTTCGCTATATCCAGGCTGACCGCTAAGGCCTCACCTTTGCTCTCGACCGCCTCAGCCCAACGGTGACTCAGGTAGGCAAGAAGATCACCCGCCGATCGACCCTGACGGAAACCGTATTGTCGGTCATTGATCAGCTGGTGGTCCTCTAAGTACCGAAGGAGCTGGCGGTTTATAATGGACTCCATTATTTTAGAGAGCAAAGGAGTGATTGCGATCGGTCTGTAGTTGCCTGGATCGGAGCGATCTCCTTTTTTAGGGATCGGGTGTACCAAAGCAGACTTCCAAGAGACTGGGACTACGCCGTTAGAGTAAGAGAGTCGGAAAAGACGCGTCAAGGACGGGGTCAACTCAGGAGCACATGTCTTAAGCACAATTGGGGGGATACCATCCGGCCCACTCGATTTATTGATGTCCGATGAGAGTAGCACTCTACGCACAGACTTCTGTGTAAAACGGATCTCCGGCATGGAGTAATCACAAGGAGCTAAAGTCGGCGGAGACATCTCATGGTCATCAATTCTGGAGTTGGAAGCGAAGAGAGAGCCCAGAAGATCGGCTTTCTCCTTCGCAGTCTGGGCCAACGAGTCATCCCCCCTGCGCAGTGGTGGAAAAGATGGCCGACAGAAATTCCCTTCGACAGCTTTGGCAAGAGACCAGAACGCGCGGGAACCCGAGGGGTAACGCATTAGTCTCTTGCCAATTCTGCCGATGAACTCACTCTTTGCTCCTGCCAGGGCTATTTTGTAGGATCTAGAGGCATGATTGCACTTCTTTTTTAGGCGGTAAGAATTAGGATCCTGAGACGCCATCGCCGCAGCCCAAGCCTGAAACGACTCCCGCTTGCGGCGTGAAACCGCTTTGCAGAAGCGCTCATACCAAGGCTTTGACTTCCCACCAATGGGAATTGCAGAGGATGGAACAAACAGTTCCATGCCCTGCAGCACCACATCAGCGATAGACTCGGCACTGGTGTCAGGATCTTCCGAAGAGAAGCAAACCTTGTCCCATGGGTAGGATGCAAAAAAGGACCGCATCCCGTCCCAGTCTGCTGACCTAAAGTGCCAGACTCGGCGGCAGCCCGCTGAACGGGGCCGTAGTTGGCGCGACAATGGCACTTTGCTCCGGATAAGGCAATGGTCCGACGATCCGAGCGGAGCATCGACGGTTACCTGATAGCCATCCGGGTGAGAGGTCAGCAGAAGATCCAACAGGGAAGGTAAATGGTCTGCCGCATCTGGGATACGCGTTGGCGAGGATACCAACTGCGACAGACCATAGGCCAGAGCAAAGTCGTGAACAGACCTACCCGCATGATCGGTGGAACGCGAACCAAGCCATTCAGCGTGGTGGGCATTAAAATCGCCAAGTATCACGATCTCTACGGATGGAATACGTTCGAGTATGGAATCAGCGGCCATCTGCACATGCTCGATGAGTCGATCAGTATCCGAGTTCCCGCTATGGGACCTATAAATGCAAGCATAGACGCGGGGATGGTCGTCGCAATCTACGCTTAACAGGATGGTAGATAGGTCCCTACCTTCAAGGTTTCCCAGACGTCTGACACAAATATCCTCCCTAACGTATACGCATACTCCAGCACGAGGCACAAAATTGTGCTCGAACTTGTATCCTGGATAATAAAGGTATGACGTATCCGCCGGGGAGGATATTTGCGTTTCCGTAAGAAAGAGCAAGGCTGGCTTGGCCGCCTCAAGGTGATAGTGGACGGCGTTCAAGTTGGAGTGCAAACCCCTGATGTTGCAGAAATCCACGCTAAGCGCGGTAGGGGGCGCCTTGGTTCTGCTCTTGCCTCGGGAAGATCGTAAGTGATCGAGCGGAATTTTGCCCACCCCAGAGTACGCAGGGCGGCCCGAGCGTAAAAGCTCAGGGAGGGATTCTCCAGCACGCAGCGTGCTGGTACCCTCCTGGGGTACGTCTTTTCTAATTGCCGCTGTCATACTTGGGATGGGGGTGGGGAATGGGCTCCGGCTCTCTCGCTAACCAGGCGAAGCGCGACGACAAAAGCCGCCACTCAGACGACCGGTCTTCTGCGAGAGTGTGGTACTACCCCGGTCGAGCCGGCCCATGTGTGCTGCTGATAGCAGCAAGGCTCTACCACATGAAAGTTGCTGCTCATTTGGCACCACCCAGGGGTCACGTGTAAGGCATCGAGGGCTAAACCCTACGGACGTGAGCAGCGTAAACCCCCAAGTTCATACTCCAACGTAAAGACACTGTCAGCGCAAGCGAATTTTAACGCGTGGGGGCGCGCGCGCCTGGCTTTTGCCACAGAAATTATATCTTTATACATATTGTAACAGAGTTCGTTTTGATATTGACTAAAATGTTGATTCGCAGATTTTTACGTAACAACGTGCTTAGAGATACAGTTGATGTGAGTTTACAAGAAGGTACTCCCGAGTCCAACATTCAGGGCTGCTGAATAACATTTGTAAAGCGTAACGCAAATACCATTCACTCCATTGGCGGTGCAAGCGGATCCTGATACAGAAAAATCTAAGTTTTGAATTTTATTTTTGTTTAATAGAACCCTTTTTACCCGATTACTTTGAAGTACATGGAATGGTTATTTTAGCAGTCTTTGTAGTATGTATGCATGTATGTTTGTATTAACGAATGATCCTCCGTAGCGCCTAAACTATTCATTTGATTTTAATGAATATATTATTCTCGAGTGTCTTAGTAAAATAAACCTTCACATGACAAGGCAACTCACGAAATAATTACTTGTAGTAATTAGTCATTACTTTGCCGTATGAAAAAACCTTATTGTCTCACACTGGGGGCGACAAAACCGTCGTGACAAAATACTTGTCAATATCAAAACAAACTCTGATTGAATGTCGGTGGTAAAAGCCAGGGGTCTGATTTTCGTTTGATAGACATCAATCTCTATTAGAGATATGTCGAAACAAAAGAAGAAAATACGACCAATTTGAAGTTTTGTATTGTGCAAGTATAAACGAAAATCGGGCTCCGGGTCCCCACGCGACAAAATTCGCTCGCGCTGTCAATGACATTTCGTTGAACAATGAGCTTCATCTATAAGTTAATACAGTTCGTTATGGCAAAAGTATTTTTGACGCCCCAGTGTGTTTAAATCGTGCCTTATTTATCCTACAATTCAAATACCAGTTTTTTTCTTGTTAGCGTGTCGTGAGACAGGAAGATTGAGATAATTTATAACGACCCCACTTGCTGTCAAATTATTTTGGTGTCTACGTGAGTTACGAAAAAAACCCAACCTATTTCTTAATACAAAGGAAAATTTAATTAGTTTAGATTAAACGGTGTATGAAAAAAATTTGGATAGAGTCTGGCCAACGAAAGCTGACCATTAAAAAAGGCGGCAATTTAAAAAAATCTGAAGCTGTCAACACTGGCTATACTCCACATAAATCGATTTGATACTAGTACATAAGTTATAATTTAAAAACACATGTTAATATTGATAAATAGGATTCAAGTTAAATAAAAAACTGTGCTTCTTTGCTTTACTATATTTCTGTAAGAAAAGTACCTACGTCTCAATTAAATAAAAAAACTTCTCAAGCTCATTTTCAAAAATACGGTCTTTTGATTTTCCACATTAAGAACATGATCAACGTATTTCATCAGCGTTTTGACAATCAGGAATAGTTGCCATGCTAAAGTTTAAAAAAAAATTCGTGCACAGCTTTCGTTGGCCAATCTCTATTGGTGGTATTGTTATTATATATTTGTTATGGTAGCCAGCATGTACACGGTTAGTGAAGGCAGGAGACTATTCCTAAATATCATATCGTTCCGTTAGCGATTTGTTTTGGAAATAAAATTACTCGCGAGCGATGACCTCTCACTGTGACCTCTCACTGGGAGGCTTAAAGGGTTGATACGTAAAATATAGTTTGTTTAGTATGTATCGAGGGATGAAAGTCCATTTAAGTTAAGCGACTCTATTAGCGATATTGACTTATATACGTGTTTGGAATCAGTGCATTCTGCGTCCAATGAGTATCCCCTCCTGTAAAGTTTAAAAAATGTCCCTTAATTCGAGTAGCCTTTCACCCCTCGATATATATGTTCTACTTACCCTCAGGTAAATTCAGATCACATTCCACATCGCATGCACACAATAATAAAAACAAAACAATTATGTTATAAAACATTATTATTTTAGTAACACTTCTAAATAATAAAACATACGTAATTGTTATCCGCCCCGGCGCCATTAGCGCACTGATGTGTTTGAGAAACATCTGAAGCACTCACAGACACGCGCGTCAATATGCACGCCTAAATTTTTCGCCAATACTAAAACCTACTTTATTAACACATAGAATCAGCACATTTTTTTAACGAAAGGTCATCGACAACGCGAGCGGGTGCCACAGATATTCAAACTTTATGTAGGTATTTTAACAAAGAGTATATTTCCAAAAAAAAACTTGTTAATTAATTAAATTAAAATATGTGGAAAATATTCGCAAACAGATTAGTGGTACTCCATCAAGGTTAACAACTTATCTGATGCCTCGGTTATTTAAATGCAAAGAGGTGTATAATTACTTAGTTTGTGTATTTATTTTCCTCATAACAGTAGGTACTTTTTATAGGTAGTGAGATGTATGATTAGGGAGCTTTCGATAAAGATGGCGAAATTATCGACTTTGGTCATGATGTCTGCGCTGTATATAAAATGCGTGTAAGACTTGCAATCTCACTAAATAATTAATATACTAACCTACCCCCGTCAAGGACGTGCAAGTTTCTTGGAAACTGAAACGTCTGATATTTATATTACGATTTAATAATTCCTTTGTTTTTAAACAAACTTCCGGAGAATCTCCAAATGCTCTATATATCAGATGTCAAAAAACTTAAACCAACTTTAAAAAGACACTGTACCGATGCTAAGCAAGTAACAATGTTATATGTGTATTATTAACGGCTCGCTGATACCCAGATATACCCTACGAGGTCTGCGTGGTACAGCTTTTGTACATTGCAGATATAAAACCTTGTATATTGTAAATAAACTAAAACAAAAAATGTATGTAATAAATGTACGTCCAATAATTGACAATTAGTATGGAAACAACAATACTTTAAAGAGGTGATGGTCCTTACTTAGATATTGTTAATACTTATTAATAAATGGAGTATTATAAGACTTATTAATTATAGTAATCTTTGTAGAGTTCTGGCCACACGACGCTCTCTATCCAGCGCACGTAATGGCGGACCCTGGTGTAGATGCCAGCGGCGCCGGGGATGCCGCAGTCCTTGCCGAAGGAAGTCACGCCGAACACTGTATACAGGCAGTCATTATCTGACTGCAGCGGTCCACCACTGTCACCCTGACGAGAGAACTAATTTAATAATATCGCCAGCCAACTCATACACGTCATATGACCCCAAATTAAGCAAAGCTTGTACTATGGACTGGGGGCGATCCCAGCCAAATCACATACAGGAAATTTCGAATAGGCCATATCTGAAATTTACCGCTGGCATGGTTTTATCCACAACCACTGGGTGCAGTGATTACTTATTATACTTTTTGGTGCAGTGACCCGAGCGGTCTACGCTCAGACCTGTAGACCAAGCCGTCTAAACGGGGACGTCGCGACGCAAACTCTTGGCAAAACCAAAAAGGTCTGTATTAACTCATAGAAAAGACTCATTCTTCAACGAAATATGAGTTACAGCGCAAGCGAAATTTAACGCATGGACTTTTAGCAAAGAAATTCAATCTGCATGTATATTAACACAGAGTACATTTTGTTATTAGCAAAAAATTCGACGCGCTTGTTTATCCACCCTATTGCGCGCGGGGATTTAATAGACTTCAAAAAGGAGAAGGTTCTCAATTCGACCTCTATCTTTTTATGGGGAACATACGCTCATGAGCTGACAGATTCTAAGACTCCCGTAAACCGACAACTCCTGATTTCATTGGCCACATAATGAGCATAGTACATGCCTCGCACGTGTCTGTTATTTCAATGTCCGTCCTGGCACCATAACACATCTGCATGGTGTGGTTATAGCCTTCCTTCAGTAGTCTATGAGGTGGGAACTTATCGGCACACGACGTTTCGTTAAATTCCTTTAGCCCCAACTATAACATACATGAGAACATATTGGATTTAGGAACAATATTTTGATCGTGAATATAGGTGGAAAGGACAAAGATTTTTAAACATTAGTAGTGTATTACCCGCGTTGAATAAATGTTTTTATGGTATCAAGCGACCCGCTGATGTAACCAATATGGAATCTACAACAACAACGAGGATTGCAAATGGCCAGTCAGTTCACAAATACAATGAAGAATAAACAGTAGGTATAACATTTTAAGGATATTAACTTTTAAGATATTAGGTTTAACTTTTAAGAATACAACCCGAACAATTAAGGGGGTTTCAGACTACGCTATAATATAATAGCATATAGTATATATAGCTCATAGCACCACAATATCGCGCACCATACATTGTTATGACCACGTTCACACTATACTGTACTATATATTATTTGTTTTGTATGGTGCCGATATTATTGTGCTATATATTGATACGGATGATATACGATACGAATAACGATATAATAACGATGTTATCACTTTTATTTTTCACGCAAAAATGTGTTCACAAATCAAATCTCCCCGCTTTTTATTAACCACACTCCCCTCCTCTCCTCTCCCCTCCTCGCCGCGCCTCGCCACCTCACTCTCGCCGTCCTTTAATCAACACAGCTCCTCTTTATCCGTTACAGTATTATAGCGTATTCTGAAAGCCGCTTTAGACTATGGAGGAAGCATAACATGGTTGCTTATAATTAGAAAATATTGAGATTGAATCAATCATTTATCAAGATTCAAGAGCAAGTATGATGAAACTCTTTATAGTTTACTTACAATTTGTAAGGTGTCTGCTAACTGTTGCCTGTGTCCGAGCCGACCCCAACCCGGCGCTTCCGCTAAATAAGTATACGTCTGCGATACTGGAGAGTCCAAGCAAGCCGGTAGAAGTGTTCTACCGAAATTTATCCTGCAAGATAAGTCGTGATATGGAAAAAGAAAACGACTACTACAGACCTTTTAACGTCCTACCTCTGGGCACGGGCCTCCCCTCAATGCGAGGGGGATTCGGGCTATAGTCTACCACGCTGGCCCAGTGCGGGTGGGCAGACTTAACACATCTATCGAAAACTAGTCAAGTTATCTCAGACGTGCAGGTTTCCTCACAATGTTTTCCTTCACCGTTTCATAGCAAGTGATAATCTCGGATGAAAATGACATACGCACATAAATCCCAGAGGTGCGACCCGTGGTTTGAACCTGCACACTTCGATTGCAAGGCGTGCGTTCGACCACTCGGCTACCACTGCTATATTTGTTTTAAAGTTATTTAAAGCTACTATGACCTAATTTAAATGCTTTAATACATTGTCAGGAAAGTTTTCATTCATTATCTGGAGTCTAGAGTTCTATCCACATCGATCATCAATCAACTTTATGTGCTTGGTCTTATTGTATAACAATGTCCATACAATCACGTTTCTTGAAATTTTTTAGCTCAAAATCTGTTAGTATATATAAACCAGTGATGGGCAAAGTACGGCCCGCTAAAGCATCTAATCCGGCCCGCCGACGGTCCTTCGACATGAATAGTATATGGCCCGCGTTATATCTTGACGGTCTAGAAGTATAAAGTAGTTTCTACTTGGTACAGTTCAACAAAAAATGCATTTTTGCTACAATTCTGGCCCTCCTCTAAAATTTCTTATACTTTCTGGCCCCTCATCAAGAAAGTTTTTCCACCCCTGGTATAGAACACTTCAACTGTCCAATTCTTAAAACTATGTAAGTAGTCTTATTGCATAGACGTATATCTGTTGTTCAGTTACTAGAAGACGCCTTAACGTCCTGCCTAAATTTATAACAGTTATGGGTATGTTTTAATGCAGTATGTTCTGAGTAATGAGTCTAGATTTATTAAAATACTTATTAGATTGAAAATGACGTAACGACCCACGTCATTTTCAAGAAACGTAACAAACCCAGTTACTTGGTCGGCGTCACACTTTTAAAACTAGTGATTTTTGTAACCAGTTATTTTATTTATCTACTGTGATTGTTTGCATAAATCACTCCACCAACTATACAGTTATACACGAAACAAAATTTTAAAAATTTTAAATCACTATCTAAGTGTTTTTATCTATACAGTTAAATTAACTTCTATCAATAAATAGCGATGCGAAAGAAACGTAACGCCCTCCACCGACCGACAGACGTCTCTCGCTCACAGTTACTGGTAACAGAAATAACGCAGTTACAAAAATGACTACTTGTAATTTGACTTGAAATAAGTGATTCCGTTACATGCCGCGTAGCTAGTTATTGTAACTAGTGACGTGAAATAGCCCACTTATTTCTGCTGTAATGAGGCAAACGGATGAGGCTACTTACTCTGTCTCTGTCTCCAGAAGCGCTATATCGTGGTACTTGTTTGGGGAGTCGTAATCCGGATGCAATATGATCCTTTTAATTTTGTACACCTTCCAAAACTCCTTAAGATCGCTTCTTTTCAATATTCCTAGGGCTGCGTACGTTACGTTACCTCTAGAAAATAGAAATAAATGTTTTTTTATCGCCAGTCAATAGCCTGGCTACCAGGGCCCTAAGTACTGATAACGGCTTGGTTTAGAGGTTTGATCGTAAGCCGCTCGGCTGTTGTTGGTTCGATTCCTGCTAGTGGCAAATTTCGGAAATGGCCTTTTCGGTATCTGCCCAGGTTGGGGTGTTACTTAGATCGCCCGCACTGCTTTGTACGGTACAAGCTTTGCTTAAATTAGGATCATACGATGAGTGTTTGCAATCTTTGTAGTATAACTTTGACTTCATTTGTCAAGGCATAAAAACAACACAAACATATAACTAGTCTAATGGCTTCAAGTATAAACTAGTCATATCGTAGTTATTATTGTTAATGTCTTTTTTTGCATTATAAAGTGAAACCAACAACAAAACTTGAAGCCCAGTGCTCAGGGATGCATTGCGAGGATAGCCTTTTAGTAAAAAAGACATAGATAACCTACACGACGTGTTGTTTGGTTTGGTTGGTTGGTGTGGAGTTGGTTCACTTACATGGCAGGACTGGATATGCAGTGTGCAGCGGTAAGTATGAACTGCTCGCTGATCACTGAGCCACCACAAAGCCATTGCGCTGACTCTTGGTCAGTACCGTACCCGAGCAGTGCCTGAAAAATTCACTCAAGACCTTCAAAAAAGTAGCCATCAACAGTTGCTCTCACTTGCCAAGCGCACCATTAGATGTTTCACATCAAAACTCCTTGAAAGCACTTTTGCTAAGCGAAGCACACCTTACTAACTGTCTGTCTTTCCTATTTTTGGCATTCCAACATTCATGTGAGTGTAGCTTTTACTGAGCATAGGGCCAGGCTAACAGAGTAAAGTCTCGGTATTATTTTGTTTACAACTGACATTTTAGTTACTCATAGAAACTATATTTTGTAGTACCGGTTCGCTCACTATCTGTGCTCGGCCATTAGTCGATAGAACTACAGTTAATACCCCTGCGGTTAATAAAGGAGTGATGCTAAATACCATGTGCGGGAATTCTCCTCTCTTCGCATCCCGACCTCCGCCACCAAAAGCGTAGGTGACGCTACCAATAATATGGCAGTTGGCTGATTTATCGTAATCCTTTCTATATTCAGTAATGCCGTAGCGCACCCGACCGCGACATCTGTATGGAAGGGTCTGGAAGTAGTCCGCACATTCTGGAGATAAGAACAAATATAAACATAAACCTACCAACTTTCACGACCAGATTAACGGTCTCTTCCAGAAGGGTTAAGTCCGTAGCACCCTAAACCGACGGAAGTGTGACCTAGACCACATGAAAAGATGTATGACTGTGGATGAAGCGAAAGAGGTTTGTCGGGATCGTGGCGTGTGGCAAACGGTAGTCTCTGCCTACCCCCATGGGATACAGGCGTGAGTATATGTATGTATGTAAACCCACCAATCGGCTTACAAGTTTCAAAATCAAAATCATTTTTATTTATTTTTTATTCGTGTAGGCCAAAAAGCACTTACAAATAGTCAGATTCTACCACCGGTTCGGAATGCTGCTTCCACTGAGAAGAGCCAGTAAGAAAGTCTATGGTTACTCTTTTCAAAATAATAATTGCGAGTAATACATTCTCAGGAGCAGCAACGCCATGAGAGCAGACAGCACCTTTGCCACAATACTAGAGAAGAATTATATTCACGGCAATACTCAAGGTTTTGATCTGTACATCATCACGCCTGTATTCCCCGAAGCGGTAGGCAGAGGTGCACTGCAGTGCGCTCACACTTCGCCGATATATTTTGGTCCCAATGTAATAGGGGGCGGGCCTATTGCCTTGCCATTATACCGGGCACATTCTCCCTCTATATGAGGGCGATTTTTGGGCCATAGTCCATCACGCTGGCCCAGTGCAGGTTGGTGAACTTCACACGCATTTCAATAGACGGGCAGGTTTCCTCACGATGTTTTCCTTCACCGTTCATAGCAAGTGGTAATCTCGGATGAGAATGAGATTCGCGCATGAAATCCAGAGGTGCCAGCCGGGGTTTAAAATAACTTAATTTATAAACTGTCTAAAAGAGGATAAACACGCTTGGTCAGGCGCTGGTCCGGCTCAACAGGAACTCATTTCTATTTGTCCCGTGTTCCTCCTCCTTCCTACCTTTAAATCTTGCACAGCATGTAGTTTGTGTAGTTATGTAATTGTGTTTTGAGAATGTATAGCCTCATTAACTTTACATTGTATAATTGTTAATTAAGAAAAACACACATAAAGATGTAAATCCCTATTGTAAAAAAGCAACCATGGAGTTTCTAGTCCATTCTTCTCAATAGGAAATGCATTCCGAATGGGTGGTAGAGATACTATTATTATTATTTATTGACCATTCATATGTCTGTATTGGTTTACATGCATAAAAAATATTCTGAGTCTGAAAAAATGGACTTAAAATCGCTTCACAAGCGGCTCATACCGGGATCAGCTAGATCATCTAGAACATCTAGAAATGATTGATGATACTCCTTACTTTAATGTAATGTGTAGACTAAGAACTATTGACACGAAAGGAAGGAGAAGAGTCATACTTTAGTTCCTCTTCGTACAAAAGTTGCCTGGTAGAAATCACTTTTAGTGCTAAGGTAACCTATTGGAAATTTAATTAAATTATATTTATATCGTATATGTGTAGTTTGTATTGCTTCATGAGTTGAAGATAATCATGAGGTGGAACAATAAAGAGTTGTTTACCTATCCATCTATACTTACTGTTCCAAGCTATAGATTTTTTTCTCTCCACTACAGTCGCATCTGGGAGCACCACGGAATTACTCAACCTTAAAAAACAATGTTAAATGTTATTATTATCACGTTAAATCGAATGTGGTTGGCAGGAACCGAATACGTTTTCTAAAACTCGTAATATGTCGAATCCTAATGTTCTGTTTTATGAATATTGATACTCGCCCCTCATAAGTGTAATCCACACTGCATGTATGTACCCAAATACCTATGACTAATACTCAAAGGTCTATACCTCAGAAACTATGATGGTTAGGTATAAACTGTCTTCACTAAGCATCCACATTTGAGCTACCGTATGTTTACCCAATGTATTATTTCGGACTTATGATACACCCTGTATACAAATAAATAAAAAAGAAATGTCTGTTTGTAATATTAAAATTTTTTTGTTTACTAAATGGCAGATAGCTGAAGTTACAAGAAGTCACAGGTAACAGCTAGTACTACTACTACTACTACAGCCCTTTTAACGTCCAACTGCTGGGCACGGGCCTCCCCTCAATGCGAGGGGGATTCGGACCACAGTCCACTACGCTGGCCTAGTGCGGGTTTGCAGACTACATACATCTATCGAAAACTAGTCAAGTTCCCTCAGACGTGCAGGTTTCCTCACGGTGTTTTCCTAAACCGTTTCATAGCAACTGATAATCTCGGATGAAAATGAGATTCGAGGTGCGAGCCGGGGTTTGAACCTGCACACTTCGATTGCAAGGCGTGCGTTCGACCACACGGCTACCACTACTATAATAGTAATTAAATGTTTGTGTAGTATTTCCTATGTCAATGAATATTTACGATTGGTTTGCATCTAGTTTGCAATCGGTGCAGCAGTAGATGGGTTCGTTGGTCTCAGTGTAAGAACATATCTCGTCTGGCATCCCTGGACCCTGCCGGTAACCGGATCTGGTCTGAAAGAAAACATCTGAGTACATTTCGGCCGGTAACAGGCAAAGTGACTAAGTTGGGATCAGCGATTTTTTCTCCACAATTTATTTATTTATTTATTGAGGTTCTTTAACATTAGATGCTTTTGAAATGTGGTGTTCGAGGCGGATGTTACGTATTCCATGGACAGCACGCCGAACCAACGTATCCATTCTTAAGGAACTCGGCATAACCACAAGGCTGTCCGCTACCTGCTCCCAACGAATACTGAAATATTTTGGACATGTCGCTCGTAGAAACCCTGACAGCCTAGAGAAGCTAATGGTAGTTGGCCAGGTCGACGGGAAAAGAGCACGGGGTCGCTCACCTACACGATGGTCAGACCTAGTAAAGACGCTCACTGGCCTACCAATAACCCAAGCCATTAAAACCGCCGAGGACAGGAACACGTGGAAGACCATAGTACATAAAGGGATCAATACATCAGACTAGACACGACCTTCAGTAATGAAGATGCCGACTAAGAAGAGAAGAAGAACATTGGATACATTGGCACGTTATATATAAATCTAGCTTAATGTATTCTAAGTCTAAATGCTCCAACTATTACAAAAGAACACAGCATTCTTAATAATAAAAATTTACCCTACACCTTGAACAAAGTTTAAAAAATCCAGATTAAAAAGTAATAAAATGGGTTATGAGAAAAATAAAAATAAATATTAAAAATAAAATTAAAATTAAATAAAATAAAAGCACAGCTTAGACAACATTAAATAACATGTAGAATTTGCTTCTTAAACCTACAGAGTGATATGCTTAAGTCTACACAATCGCTGCTTTTGGATAGGGTATTATGCAACCTACAGAGTCTCGGTATTAGTGAATTGTCTCCGAGGTTAGTTCTGAAACATGGCGGAACGAACAGATTAAATAAGTTGAATTTCGTCCAAAGTTACCAAATCGGCGCATGAGTCAATTCGCCTTTTAACCGTTTGTGAACAACCGCAGGCATATTGTCATCTCGGGACACATTTGGATGTTACGTTAATTGTAGAGATCTGATAATAATCAGCTTAATTTGAGTCAGTACTAATTTATTCAGTAACTAGGTACTCACGTATATAGTGTCCAGGGCTGCTGAATAACACTTGTAAAGTTTAACGCAAGTTCCGTCAACCCCCTTAGCTGTACAATGAGCCCCTGAAACAAAAAAATAATCACGGTTTATGTTCGTTGTCATCACAAGCAGAGTAGTGATCTATGGTTATACAATTCTTATGTTATCTGTGAGCAACACGTTGATTGTTGGTACTTAAATAAATGTTTTTGATGAAATACTATGTGAGTGTTATAAATACATACATCATCATGCCCATATTCCCCGAAGGGGTAGGCAGAGGTGCACTGCAGTGCGCCCACACTTCGCCTATGTATTTTGGTCCCAATGTAATAGGGGGCGAGACTATTGCCATTATACCGGGCAAATTCTCCCTCAATACGAGGGAGATTTTTGGGCTATAGTCCACTATGCTGGCCCATTGCGTATGTGAGTGTTATTATTATTATATATATTACTAGCTGCATTCCGCGAATTCGCCCGCGCAGAATTTAGGAACCCTAATCATTTCCACCTCCAACAATTATCATTATGTTTTAGCCAATGTTTACAAAGACTTGAAAAATGATAAACTTAGACCTTCCTCGAGAACCACTCTATCCATTGCTGAAAACAACATGATAATCGGTGCAGTAGTTTTTGAGTTTATCGCGAACAGACAGACGTGGCGGAGGACTTTGATTATGTAGTAATGAAACAGTTTAGGCTCGAAATTGTAAGATATGCTTATTGCATATTAATGCATATTTATGTCTGTTTTAGTTTTCTAAATAAAGCCGCTAATAATTATATTAATAACTAGATAGTGAATAAACATCAAATATCGCCGGAAATATATAGGTACTCATCGTATGATCTCAAACAAAGCAAAGTTTGTACCATAAAACGGATTGGAGGCGATCCCAGTTACACGCAGACCAGGGCAAATTCCCTACCATTATCTATAAAAACGAGCAAAAAAATCACGTTTGTTGTATGGGAGCCCCCTTAAATATTTTGGTAACTATTTTGTTGATATAGTGGCAATTTTAACTGTTTTTTATTTAAACTGTCTAACTATCACGGTTTATGAGATACAGCCTGGTCTCAGACGGACGGACGGACGAACGGACAGCGAAGTCTTAGTAATAGGGTTCCCGTTTCACCCTTTGGGTACGGAACCCTAAAAAGTGCATTTTGGAACTATGCCAATGACGGGAATCGATCCCGCAACCATCCGGTGCAGTGAACTGAGCGGACTAAGCTCAGTTGTTCGTCCTGTTTTTTTTTCTCATTTAATACTGGTTTGACTTGCTTATACCAGTCTCTTAAAAGGTATTACGAAAGGTTAACGTCCTAAGTTATCCTGTACACTAGATGTACGAAGGAATTTCTAAGCTAAAAACATACATATACTCACGCCTGTATCCCATGGGGGTAGGCAGAGACTACCGTTTGCCATGCTATGACAGTGACATACCTCTTATGCTTCATCCACAGTCATACATCTTTTCATGCACGAAACATGAGTAGTTAGTATTTATCTTTTAAGGCCCCCACACTGCCGCGTCAACGTTCGCGCCGCGAAGTTTTTCCAATATCAAAATTAACTGTATTGAGTCTTTAAAAAGTTCATCTTTCAACTAAAGCTCATCGCCGCCGCGCCGCCGCTTGAATTTTGTTACAGAACTTTATTTACCTATACATTGCAAATGGTATATTTTATGAAACAGGAAAAACATTCGCAAACAAATGAGGATCGTAGGAAAAAGGCAGAATTCTAATAATTAGCAGTAAGTTAATATGGTTACATCATTCTCCCAGAATCACGTTGACTTATTATGTAATAAGTGCAACTAAATACAGGTTTTATTTCGTGATTATTTTAGTTTTGTTTACCGATCTCAAAAACCGGCCAAGTGCGAGTCGGACTCGCGCACGAAGGGTTCCGTACCATTACCTATAAAAAAAACAAGGTATCAAAGTCGCTTTTCAAGTTACGAGTGTGTTTTCAGTTTGAGTTAAAAGCTTCTAATTTGTATATACACCAAAATTTTAGTCCCAATTTATGAAAATTATTTATGCACTGTATCAATGGTCAATTTAGAATTTGAAAAAGATAAAAATAAAAACACTTTATAAAAATTTAGAACCCTAAAAACTAAAAACGAGCAAAAAATCACGTTTCTTGTATGGGAGCCCCCTTAAATATTTATTTTATTCTGTTTTTTAGTATTTGTTGTTATAGCGGCCACAAAAATACATAATCTGTGAAAATTTCAACTCTTTAACTGTAACGGTTCATGAGATACAGCCTGGTGGCAGACGGACGGGCGGACGGACGGACGGACGGACGGGCGGACGGACGGACAGCGAAGTCTCAGTAATAGGGTTCCCGATTTACCCTTTGGGTACGGAACCCTAAAAAGGACGTTCTTAATTCCACACGTAAGTTACTATGTATAACTTTGCAATGTAATTATATGATACATAATCAATTATTTCGTATACACGTACCCTCAGGTAAATTAAGTTCACTGTTCACACACTTAAATAAAAATAATAACAAAATGATTTTAAGACACATTATTGTAGTATGTTATAGCTTCATACGTCTACTCTGATCACTGTCTGCCCGTAGACTCATTCAAGACTCATTTAAAAACCCATTAGACATGTTCAGACCAGGCGAGCGGTCTTGAGAAGCTGTCCACATGCTTTAATTATACATGTCGGCGTAAATACAACAATTGGCCTGTTATAAAAACAAGAATAATTAAGTTTGATAATCTGATTATTCTAAAATCGTCAATTGATTAATTTGAGTTTGTTAAGACGTGAAATTAACGATAAACAGCATGCCGTTATTTTCGTTATGGTAATTCCAACACAACCTAAAAACTTAAAAACACGTGCACGTGCGCCGAGCCTTATAAATACGGCCGCACTGTAGGGCACTCCTCCAGGGCACCCCTACGGTGAAGCTTTAAAGGCCAACTCACGACCAACAGCGTAGTCCATTCAAAAAAAAAAAAGCGCTAGGGCATTAGAGCTCGGGCTGTCGTGCTGTACGGACCTCTTTGGGACGTCGTTACGCTGCCTGTCGACTATAAGCTTACCAGATATTTGTGTTATTGTCTTTCAAAAAAGACCCATTATGAGTCATCATCAAGAATCTAACAACGGTGACGTCAGCGATGCTGACGTATCACTCTTTAAAAACACTACACACGTTCCTACTCCGTCATACATAATAATCAAAGTCCACATGCCCTGCGCGGCATCCTCAGTTTCTTTCGACGGGCTAACTATGACTAAGAGACTACTAGGTCAGTACGCGCTAATAAACACGATGTATCAGAAGACCGAAATCATATTGTTGGTTACATGGTATTTGATACGTAGATGATTAATGAAGTCAGATTTTTAAACCTAAAGATTGAATGTGTTCGGCAATCGCTCACGTCGTCGATGGCAGTTTCGTTAATAAAAGTACTTGTTCTATGAGTTAATATAATAATAATAATACATCAACACGTCTGTATTCCCCGAAGGCGTAGGCAGAGGTGCACTGCAGTGCGCCCACAGTTCGCCGATGTATTGGTCCCAACAGCTTTTGGTTGTATGTATTGTTCCCACAGCTTTTGGTCCCAATGTGATAGGGGGCGAGCCTATTGCCATTATACCGGGCACATTCTCCCACAATACGAGGGAGATTTTTGGGCTATAGTCCACCACGCTGGCCCAGTGCGGGTTGATGAACTTCACACGCCTTTTGTATGGACGTGCAGGTTTCCTCTATGGACGATATTATGAGTTAATAAAGTGGGTTTTGGTATTGGCGAAAAATTCAACGCGCCTGTCTGTGTAGTGCTTCAGACGTTTCTCAAACACATCAGTGCGCTAATGGCGCGGAGGCAGATAACACATACGTACATTTTATTATTTACAAGTGTTACTAAAATAATAATGTTTTATAACAAAATTGTTTTGTTTTTATTATTGTGTGCATACGATGTGGAATGCGATCTGAATTTACCTGACGGTAAGTAGAATATAGCATAAGCCAAGATAATAAAGCCCATAATATAGAATAAGCCAAGTTCAGTGAATGGGCAACTGTGAGCATCGAGGGGCGAAAGGCTACTCGAATTAAGCGATATTTTTTAAACTTTACAGGAGGGGATACTCATTCGACGCAGAATTCGCTGATTCCAAATACATACTCGTATGTATATAATATTGCCAATAGGGTTGCTCAACTCAAATGGACTTTCATCCCTCGATACATACTAAACTAACTATATTTTACGTATCAACCCATTAAGCCTCCCGCACACTGAGGGGTCAACGCTCGCGAGTAATTTTATTTCCAAAACCAAAATGATAACGGAACGATATGATAGTAAGGTATAGTCTGCTGCCTTCACTAACCGTGTACCTACATGCTGGCTACCATAATTATTTAACAATACCAACAATACCCATATTTTTACGTACCTACACTGATTAATCTATTCTAATTAAATTTACCTTTGTATTAAGAAGTAAAGTGTTTTTCTTCGTAACTTACGTAGGCACCATAATAATACGACAGCAAGTGAGGTCGTTATAAATCCTCCCCATTTTCCTGTCTCACGACAATAACAAGAAATAACACAACAGAAACAACCCTAACAAGAATAACTGGTATTTGAATTGAATTGAATAATAAATAAAAGGCACGATTTGACGCCCTCAGTGTGGGAGACAATAAGGTTTTTCATACGGCAAAATAATAACTAATTACTACAGGTAGTATTATAATTATTTCATGAGATGCCTTGTCATGTGAAGGTTTATTTTACAAAGACACTCGAGAAGAAATTATTCATCAAAATCGGATGAATAGTTTAGGCGCTACGGAGGATCATTCCTAAAAACAAACATACATGCATACATACTACATAGACTGCTAAAATCATAACCCTTCCTTTTGGCTTCGCCGTAATCGGGTACAAAGGGTCCTATTAAACAAAAATCAAAATCAAATTTTTGATTTTTCTGTTTCAGGATCCGCTTGTACCGCCGATGGAGTGAATGGTACTTGCGTTACGCTTTACAAATGTTATTCAGCTGCCCTGAATGTTGTACTCGTAAGTACCAACTTGTAAACTAGCTATGAAACGGATAGTGGTTTGGCCGGATATCCGGCTACCAGATATTCGACTCTTTATCGCGTTACATGACGCTTCTTAAAGACATCTCGAATCGATCACAATCACGACCTATACATAAGGTTGTCAGTTAACTTGCATCAGTACCCGCAGTTGTCAAGGTTTGCTAGAATTTGTCTTTCAGCACCTGGCAGTAGTGTTTACAGCGAAAGGCTATTTGGTATACCCAAGTAATAGGTATAGCCAAGCGGAGTCGCCTCTTACCAACAAATGCGGAAAATGCATTATTCATTCACCACAATTTGCCAATTGTTAATTTTGAGTACTAAACTTATTAATAAAACAAATATTTTTGTCGTGCGATTATAAAATAAACGGTGTCCATAATTTTGAATTTTTTTTACTATCTGGAATACGGCCGGATACTGAATTACTATCCGGTATCCGGCCGTATGGTGAAAACAAGGCCGGATAGGCCGGATACCGGATAGTTACCGGAAATCCGTTTCATCTCTATTGTAAACCCACATAAACTGACTCTCAAGTATACAATAAAGCACACTGTTACGTCAAAATCCGCCAATCAAAATGTTTGTCAATATCAAAACGAACTCTGTGACAATATGTATAAAGATATAATTTATGTGGCAAAAGCCAGGCGCGCGCACCCCCACGCGTTAAAATTGCGCTGACAGTGTCATTACGTTGAAATATAAACTATTTCTATGAGTTAATAAAGTTGGTTTTGATAAGGAAAAAAAACGAGCGAGCTCTCCGAATTCACTTCACATTAGGCTTTTTGCACAATGCAGTTGTTTTTCAGCGCAGAGCGGGCTACGACAAAGGTCCAGGGATGCCGGCGGAGATATGCTCGTACACTGCAGATAATGAGCCAATCTACTGCTGCACCGACTGTACCATAGATACAAAGGAGTCGTAAGTACCCATCTAATGTGACGACGGCCTGGTCTAGAGGCTCTCTAGCCAGAGACTCTTGAGACTAGGCCCCTCAGTTTAGTAGGCCAGGCCCCGATTCCCTCTATCACTATCGTTTTGGAGTTGCTATAACTTCATCTTTTAAGAGTAACCATTGAGTTTCTTCTCAGTGGTAGAATCTGACTATTTGTGACTGCTTTTTGGCCTATACGAATAAAAAAAATATTTTTAATTAAGGCATGATAACTATTATTTTTTTCAATGGTAGCTGAAAGTTACCAGTGTAGATATTTGACATTGTCACATTGAAGCTATTAGACTAGTCATATTCTAGCTACCATTCATACAAGATGTTGTTTTTATTTATTATAACACATAGGTACAACTATTTTTACAGGGTAAACCTAATTCAATAGTGTATCACAATATAACATAAATATCTTTAATAACTTACACTTATTCTACTTATAATAAAATAGGTAGCCTGTGTCAATTGGTTCAGCGAGCACGAAAATATGTCTACACGTTTATTGAACTCGTTGAGCTCACGCAGCGTCATAGGCGTATGCTGCAGCAGGTTAGTGCGCGCGCGCGGCACCTCCAACAATGGCGGCCGCCGCGCCGCCGGCCCATGTAGCCGTCCGGAACACAAAGCTTAATCTCCCTCAGTACAGGGGGGTTATGTACTAAATCACGCATAACTTTGAATAGGTAAGTAGCTAAGGCTACTTCCCTTCTTACCTCCAGCTTGACATAACTTTATTTATTCTGGGTATGGTAACCCAGAATAAATAAAGTTGGATATAATAGTGTATCCACTATTATCCGGGATATCTCCCGGATAAATGCCACACTGCTTTAAATACAGAAATCTAACAAATTTGTTCTGAATCCTTTCTATCATTAGTTGGTTTTTGACTTCATGCAAAGACCAAATTACAGAGCTGCATTCAAGATGGCTTTTCACAAGAGCCTTGCTTTTAGAGCCCCTATGTTGTTAAATTGGTTTGCTTGTCGCAAAATAACCCCCAGATTCGGATACGCTCTTTTACAAATATCTAAAATATGCCTACAGAAATTCATTATTTCGGTTACACGTTTCAGCGTTTTCATGCCTTAGAAAGTGAATTGATAGCAACTCTAAAACGATAGTGTTAGAGGACTTGGGGTCCAGGTTTTTTATTTTGCCCGTGTCTGGGTGTAACTGGGATCACCCAAAGTCCAGTGTAGTATTTCATAGTACAAGAGTAGCTTAGACTGGGATCGTGCGATATGAAAGTGTTATCTGGTGATAAAAATCTCCTGATTCTCTAGTGAATCTTGGTCCGAGTGACATAGAGGACGACTATATATTAGTTAGAAAGAAAGAATGAAAGAAAGTTAGTTTATCTAATGTTATGTCTAATGAAAATTATATCCTGTATCTACTCAGTCTAATCATCTCTCTGCCTTTTCAAGGTTAAAGGATTATGTGGTGGTACCATTTGGAGAAGTAGTCAAACGGGAAAAATCAATATCTTGGAACAGTAAGTAATTAAAAATGACAGTTAAGCGACGAGCACACAGGGGCGTCAAGAGCCGCGCGTTTATATTTTTACCAAAACGAAATCTTTGTCAATATCACTAGTTACCTTTCTCTGAGTCAATGCAGTTCGTTTTAGTATTGACAAAATTTAAACGCGTGCGTTTTATCGCCCCAGTGAGCTTATTGCATGGTTTTGAAGTCATAACCAATAAGTTACGGTAGGTAGTGCACTGTATTTTGGTCCAAATATGGGTGGGAGGCATAAACTTTTTGGTCGTAGGCTGGTGTCGAAGCCAGCGTTGTCAGACCCCCCGATGGCATCTTACATCGACAGGCTAACGACTGTAAGAGCTATTATATTGACACCAAAATACAACAGCAAAGTGTGAGCACAGAATACCCTTTGAGGAAATACACTCGTTTATCACGAGTGTATTTCCTCAAAGGGTATTCTGTTAGTCAATCATTCATTTATTTTATATAACCCTTTTTTTCATTTATTTTTATCTTATATGCTACTTATACTTCTACCGGATCAAAACCCGACCTCATCTGAGAAGATCCGGGATGAAACTCAGTGGGCTGATTTTTTTTTCAATCGCAATCGCCAAAACTTATTTCAAATACATTGGTAGATATAGCTCCAGTGTGTTGCCTTATTACTATTATTCTAACTCGCCTAATATTTTCAATTGCCTTTTCCAGAATGCGTTGACTATTTCCAAAGTCTTCCATTCCGATGTCGGGGTAATAGTAAGTCTGGAGCACAGAGACATTTCTATAATAAAACCGGCAACTGCCACTCCCTTTATCACAGCCGCAAGCATGGCTTTGGTGGCCATGGTGTCGGAGGTCGCAAAGCGAACCGATGGGAGTTCCCGCATATGGTAAGCAAAGTACATGGCGAGACAACTCATACCCATCGTATGATCCCAAACTAAGCAAAGCTGATCTTTCCTTTAGTGCCAAATCAAAAAATCTTAAATTGCAAAAACGACTCACGCAAAGCCTCCTTAAGTTACAGTTCCACTTCCAACAGTGGCTGTGCCCACTTAGCTTCTGAACTCTTAAGCCTACAATACAGCTACTAGGGCTTTATCCTAAAATTTACATATTATTCAAATCACGATAAGGTGGTCCGCTGGCCACGTGGCTCTGGCTACAGACATTCAATCTTTCTATAAAATGTAACAGAGTAGGAACATATAAAAACTCAAGTGAATTCGGTCGACCACAGAAATCTATCTACATATATAAAACACAAAAATAGTTTCTACCTGTGACTGTTATAGACTTTGAAACCATCCAAATGATGTACCCCAAACAGTTTAGGTTTAAGTGTTCTAAAACAAAGCACTAGGCACATTTGGTCTATTCATCACAGTAGCACACGCCTGGTATCCACTAGTTCTGTGTATTGACACACAGTTAAGTTGACCTTATTTTTCCTGGAGAGTTTTGACGCCCACGGGTGCTCGAGGGTTACGGTAGCAACACTCATAGAGTAAATTTTACATGGAAATTTAAAAGTGTCTATGGATGTTTCAGGCGCTTCTCGGGTTCGGCGCTGATCAGGAATCGGTGCAGTGGCTGTGCGGGGGCTCTGTGATCAGCGAGCGATACATCCTGACCGCAGCTCATTGCACCTCCTATCCATCACTGTGAGTGACTCACAAAATGCTTATAAACTTACAAGTTGTTGGCAACCCAATAAAACATCACTATGGCTATCACTGACTCATCAATAGTGAAGCCTTGCGCCTTGTGGTGAAACGCAATGGAATAACGTAAAGTCTATTATTATAGTATGAACATTACGGGTCCTAAAACCCTCAATTAAAACTCCCCGCTCGGTTCAGTTTAAGTGTATAATACTCAAATATTCTTCTGTTTAAATCTCCCAAATGCGGTCTGTCTTATAATTACTATAATAAAAAAATACTTTCTTAAGTATTTTAATGTCAACGAAATCATACTGCCTTCTTAAATTATTCTAGTAACATCTATAGCAGGTTAGTGCAATAAGAAACCTCATGTACATTGTAAAAGTGATTTTAATGTGAATTGGTTTATTTGGCAATAAACCTGCGCACTGTATTTGCTACGACCTCCTTCTTGTTTAAGCCCATGGGTCACTCACTAATTATAAATCATACAGATCACCAGCCAACACTACTTACATCTGGTTCTTCTCCTCTTTGTTTGAGTATTTTAGTCTACCTTGATCAGCCTGATTACCAATATTTACACGGAACATCTATCATCTCCCTTTCAAGATCTAACCACTGGGAGTCTCAATAATGGCAATGGACCAGAGCCCCAACTCCCCTAACGTTTTGTTGTGGAGTTGATATGACTTCATTTTTTAGGTATGAAAGCAACATCTTTTATCCATGGTAATTAGAATATGACTAGTCTAATGGTTTCAAGGCGACCAAGGTGTATAATGCCTACACTGGACATATTATTGCTACCTATGATGAAAGAAACTGTTATGGTGCGTTACAAAATACTTAATAATATTAATAAACACAACAAGTGTAAGAAGACTTGAGACACAGGGCCCCAAGTTGTTCTCATTCCCTAAAAATGTAAGTCATATTAAAACCACAACGATAGCGTCACGGGCCTTGGGGACCACTTCTTAACATTACCATAGGTAAATCATCAAAATTAAATGTTAGAATTATAGCAGTGATTGTCTGTTTTTAAGCTCAAAGGTGGTTTCAAGGTTTGATTAACGTGCGTATTATTTAGAACGCTTTTATTCCTAATATTTCTACTACAGCTGCACTTGAACGATGGCATAGTCTAGTAGTCTAAGCATATGGCGCTGGGCTCACTGAGACAGGTGGTTGGGGTTTCGATTCCCGCCAGCGGCAAATTACGGAAATGGCGTTTTCAGACCTTGCTATAGTCTAGGTGTAACTGGGATCGCCCTAGTCCATTATATGATACCCATAGTACAAGGTTTGTGTACCATGCAACACACACGATAGTTATGTAATGTTTATTTATTTACAGTGGTAGCTTAACGTACGCAGCTTTGGGTGTACTGAAGCGCAGCGATCTCAAGGAGTTCTGGAAAGTGTATAAAATAAAAAGGATTATAGTACACCCGGAGTACCAGTCGCCATCCAAGTACCATGATATCGCACTTCTGGAGACGGAAAATGAGTGAGCGATTGTTTATACTGAATAGTGACATGGCAAGCATTTGAAATTTTCACATTGACCTGTACCAAGAACAAACATACTATCTGTACCGATACCATACATAACCAACATCACGCCTGTATTCCCAGCAGAGGTAGTAATAGGCGTGTCAGTCGCCATTACAAAGGGCACATTCCCCTTCTATAGGAGGGAGATTCAGGCCACTATCCACCACCCTAGCTTCGTTCGGATTGGTGAACTAAAAACCACTTTTTATAGATGTGCAGGTTTCCTCACGATATTTGTCTTTACCGTTCAACAACCCGCATATGAAATCCCAAAATCTCGGTGGTGCGAGCCCATACTTTGAAATACTAAAATGACTCTTGAGGTCACAATAAATAAATACATATTTGTAATGTCACCAGTTTGTCAAATAAGACTTTGTTATTAGAACAGTATCCGTACAAGAGAAATGTAGCATGTAAAATTTATTTGATAGCAACCTTATTGTTTTCAGGATCAATTTCGGTAGAGGTCTTCTGCCAGCTTGTCTGGTCTCTGTAGTTTCACTCTCCTACGACTCTACGGGACAAGCCCCGGGGTGGGGTCGACTCGGACACAATAAGCCTATAGCAGACGTCTTACAAGTCGTGAGCAATCTTCTTATATTTTATGTCTCATATTTCTTTATTGCTGTACCAAAACCGAAAACTGTAAATTTATTGATAGAAAAGTTATTTTGTTATTACAAACTTATTTTGTAGTTATTTTGTATGGGGATACAAGTATACCAATGACAAAGTTAAGTTTGTCTCTCTAACCAGTTTATCTTTTCGTTAGAGTAATGCTCGGGGCTTTCACAGTTTAGGTACGGTAGCCTCGGTGCGCGAGTCCAGCTCGCACTTGGCCAGTTTTTGTTTTGTCCTTGACCTGCACAAACGGATTTATCTGATTATCCGCGCAGAGTTCTCATATGAAATAATCCGAGATTTTGTAAAAGCCCTTTTGAGATAGTTTGGTGTTTATTGTAGTTTAACGTTTTCTTTTTTAATGTTCCAGTTGAAGCTCAAAGAGTTTGATGAGAAGTCGTGCTCAGCTATCTTCCCGGAGCACCGACACCTGAAGCAGGGCTACAATCACACCACGCAGGCATGCTTTGGAGCCGTGACTAAGACAGCTATCACGGACACCTGCGAGGCAAGTCTCTCTATCCTAACTTTCATAATAATATGTGACTGCCTGACCTATTATAAATCTCTCTCTCAACAAGAAGTGTTTCCATTTACCCAAAACCTATGAATCGATATCTTGAAAGTAGGCAGACGGTTCCTCTTGGCCCTTAATCTAAAATACATATTTTACCCTGCGCGTCTCGTACATTGTATCTCCTTAGGGTGACAGCGGTGGACCTCTCCAACTCGAAGTCGACTGTATGTTCGTAGTCTATGGTGTGACGTCATATGGCAAGGACTGCGGAAAAATCGGCTCTGCGGGCATGTACACAAGGGTGAAATTCTACGTACCCTGGATCGAGAGCGTCGTGTGGCCAGAACTCTACAAGGGTTATTATGATTAGTATCGTATTAATTGATTTTTTTACACAATAAAATAAAGTTTACTACCAATATGATTGTTTGTTTTATTTATATAACTTATTAGCAGCAGTAGCCTGGTTGGCAGAACGTTGAACGTGAAGCCTTGAACGTATGGGGTGCAAATTCAAATACCGCACCTGTGATTTTCGTACTTCGCATTTTTTTAGACAAAAGCTTTTTTTATGCGTTGTAACTATAAATTTACTGTTTTCTAATTTATTCCTTGGCTAGTGCTATTAGACATTGCTTCTTGCCAAGTTTTATGATTCTAGATCAACGGGAAGTACCCAGTAGGTTTTTGATTACCTTGCGAATTTACTAAATATGAAACACAAACCGCGGCATCGATTGCGTCAACTTAGTATTTTGATTTTTGTTACAGCTGCAAGGGACTGCAGACTTTTGTTGATAATTACAACTTGATACCTCCAAGTGTTCCAGAGAAAAAGGATCTTGACAGACGTCTGTCTGGCTGTCCAGCTAGACTGACGGACGGACAACAATATGATTTTTATAAAGCTTAGTTATTTCCTTTTTAGTACGGAACCCTAAAAATGAAGTCACCAATAGCTTCATAATGTCCTGCGACTGCGCATCGGCTCATTTTAAACCGTTCATTAACGAGCCGGCGTTACCGTGTGAATGAACCTTAACAGTAAATAATGTAGTAAATCAAAGCTTAGGTATTATTGTAATCTAAAACAAGTTAACCTTGTTCCATGAAAGTAGTAAACAAAAAAAAATATCGATAGCAACTAATGAGTCAACTTTTTTTTGCAACTTTGTTTAAATTTGTAAATAATAATCTAAATTTAAAAAGAATTATATATATCGGAAAATGGGGATCGCTTGCATTTTTAAGAACGGCAAAACCGTTGACCTCGTTTGGTTCAACGGTTCTGTCATTGAATCTATCCATTAGAATAAGAGATTATTAAAGGAAACACGAAACACCAATTTGATCATTATTATTTCACTACAACAGAATGAATTAATTTTAACACAATATCTAGAAAAGTGGGTAGTCAATATAGTTTAACACAATCAGAACAAAGGCATCTAGTTTTGAATCTTTTTAGACAATAGGAAGATAACAAAATTTAAAGCAGGTAGCACAGTAAATAGCAGTAAATAGTAATGTCAATAGCTTACGACCTTTCCAGCGAAATTTCTGAAGCAAAAGGGAGCGAGGTACCGTTTGCCCCCTTCTTTTATTTGTTCGGTTCCACCATAATATTTTTTTCACAACTACACTCAACGTAACAATAAATTGAATGACGTTTTATAATTAACAAATATGCAAAGCCTTTAAAGCGATTAACTAATTTGCCAAAATTCACAAAATAATTTAAAACGATTTTACATAGCAAAAATAGCTAACATAGTAAATAGGTAAACTACTTTGTTATTAGAATAGCTAAACACTTCACATTATAATCAAATCATTGCAAATTATTGAAATAAACATTATTTTGAACGTTAGCTAAAACAAACAGTTATAGTAAATGATGTAACGAATTTACATCAAATAATTATGTCTTCAATTTTAGAATAGGATTATCTTGATTTGAAGACCGAAGCGCCCTCGCGGCGACATATATGTAACAGGTTTATTTTTTTATAGACGTAAACCAAATCGTTTTTGCGTTGATAAATACAATTTAATATTGAGCTTAAAGTAGTTTAAAAAATAGAATAAAACGGATTAAAATAGACAAGTTATTTTTTTTTTATAAATGCGACAGATGTATAAAAATATGTGTAAGAACGCTTTTGTTAGTGGCTGTCCCTTGGATGGTGAAAGCTACCTTTGGCGAATACAGGCGTGATGATGATGTATTGTCAAATTTAGTTTAACCGTAGTGTGGTATCAACTAAATTACATCGTTTTTAGCTCTATTGTAAGGCGCATATGTTTGCAGGTGCCGACTGTACCTCAAACGGTGTAAGAGGGACCTGTGCGACATTATACACATGTCGGTCAGCTGCTTGGATCACCCTGTATGTGCGTATGCTACTTCACGTATATACAGGTGTGTCACAAACCAGAAAAAATATATTATCGTGTAAATGAGTATCAGGTCTCACACGCATTTAAAATACAGTGCAAACATTATAATCAAAAGTCGATATAAGTTTGCCATCTTTATCAACAACTTTCCTAATTATTTTTAATGTATCGAAAGCTACCTAATCATACATCTCACTACCGAACACAGTGTATGATTCAGATCTAGATAGCGTCATTATGTAGGTTCCAGTATAAGGAAAATAAATACAAAAACTTAATAATTACACAACCTCTTTGCATTCACATTACCGAGGTATTAGATGAGATAAGTTGTTAACCTTGATGGAGTACCACTTATCTGTTTGCAACTATTTTCCTTACATATGGCCATATGGGATAGCTGTCCCGGACAGGTATGTGTGGCGGCGCCGGCGACCGCAGTTACTGGTGGTGCCATCGGCTCGCACTAACCTACTGAAAGAACCGTCACTGACTCGCGCTATCAGCACCCTTAACCAAATAGATACGGAATTAGATGTTTTCCACTGTACGTTGAGTGAATTCACCCGAATGGCTAGTGTGGTCATATGTTATAGGTAGTAACACATATGTATGTATATGTGTAGTGGATATATTTATAATTTAAAATTGTTTAAGTGGTCATCGGCAGCACTACTGTATTGGAGTTTCGCTATGTAAAAGTTGTGCTTGTGAGAATAAATATTTTATAGGTGACAACATGTAAACGATTCGATTTTTTTTTTGTAAATACCTATACTCTTTGATGATTAACATAAATAGTTTCGATGACGTTTCGTTGAAAAATGTGCTTCTTTTAAGAGTCAATAAAGTGGGTTTTAGTATTGGCGAAAAAGTTAACGTGTGCGCTTTGACGCGCCTGTCTGTGTAGTGCGTAGACGTTTCTCAAAACATCAGTGTGCTGGTGGCGCGGGGGCGGATAACACATACGTTCATTTTTATTATTTACAAGTGTTACTAAAATAATAATGTTTTATAACAAAATTGTTTTGTTTTTATTATTGTGTGCATACGATGTGGAATGTGATCTGAATTTACCTGAAGGTAAGTAGAATTTTTGTATATTATTAGGCCGCCCGCACACTGGGCAGCGATGCTCGCGAGTTAGTAATATTATTTCCTAAATCAAAATGATAACGGAACGATATGACAGTTAGGTATAGTCTCCTGCCTTCACTAAGCGTCTACATGCTGGCTACTATAAATAATAACAACACCACCAATAACCACATTTTTAAGTACAGTGATTAATCTAAACTAAATAAATTTACCTTTGTATTAAGAAGTAAAGTGTTTTTCTTCGTAACTTACGTAGGAACCATAATAATACGACAGCAAGTGAGGTCGCTATAAATTCTCTCCATTTTCCTGTCTCACGACACCCTAACAAGAATAACTGGTATTTGAATTGTATGATAAATAAAAGGCACGATTTAAGCCTCCCGCACACTGGGGCGTTAAAAACCTTGTCATTACCATAACGAACTTTATTAACTTATAGAAAACGTAGCCGTCGCGGGACGCCTGGCAGATGTGAAACATGATGTTATTTAGAGTAGGGAAAGAGAAGCGACGTAGCGGCGAGTGCGCGGAGTCAGCCGGTGGGCGGAGTCTAAGCGGCGGAAAGAACCGAGGAGCCACGGAGCTGCTCGAAGTTTTCGCATCACGGCATCGCGGCATCAACTGTTGCTCTCACTCGCCAAGCGCGCCATGAGATGTTATTACACAACACACACACACACACACACACACAACACACAAATTATTCATCATAATCGGATGAATAATTTAGGCACTACGGAGGATTAAACGTAAATACATACTACATAGACTGCAAAAATCATAACCTTTCCTTTTGGCTTCGCCGTAATCGTAGAAAAAGGGTTCTATTAAGCAAAAAAAAAAAAAAATTGATTTTTCTGTTTCAGGTTCCGCTTGTACCGCCAAAGGAGTGAATGGTACTTGCGTTACGCTTTTCAAATGTTATTCAGCAGCCCTGAATACTATACTCGTAAGTACCTACTTGTACACATCAACTTTATTTCTAAGTAGGTATAGAATAAAGCACACTGTTACGTAAAAATCCGCATATCAATATTTTTGTCATATCAAAACGAACTCTATGATAATATGCTTATATATAGAATTTCTGTGGTAAAAGCCAGGCGCGCGCGCCCCCGCGCGTTAAAATTCGCTCGCGCTGACAGTGTCATTTCGTTGAAATATGAACTATTTCTATGAGTCAATAAAGTTTGTTTTGGTATGGCAAATAAAATACGCGCGAGCGTTGACGCCTAGAAGTCACTTGCTAAATTCCTCTCCGAATTCACCTCACATTAAGCTTTTTGCACAATGCAGTTGTTTTTCAGGGCAGAGCGGGCTACGACAAAGGTCCAGGGATGCCGGCGGAGATATGCTCGTACACTGCAGATAACGAGCCAATCTACTGCTGCACCGACTGTAGCATAGATACAAAGGAGTCGTGAGTACCCATCTAGGGACTCTAGAGAGAGACCCTCTAACACTATCGTTGTGGAATTTATATAATTTCGCCTTTTAAGAGTAACCAGCTCTTCTCAGTGGAAGCAGCATTCCGAACCGGTGGTAGAATCTGTCTATTTGTGAGTCCTTTTGGCGTACAGAAAAAAAATACTGATTAAGGCATGATACGTACTTATTTTATTTATGGTAGCTAAAAAACTAATGTTAAAAAAACTTTTTAAAAACAAGCTTTTATTTAAATTCCCTTAGTTTTCGTGTTCTCCTCAGCAAGCCCTTTCATATGATACCCATCCTGTGGTAGTGCAGAAAAATATCTATTCCGCCATCTTGGATGATCCGCCATATTGGAATTAGAATGACGTCACTTAGCTAAGCATGCATTGTCTTCCAAAATCAGCGTGTATACCAAATTTCAGCTCAACCGGTTACAGATAACTAATCTAAAATTCGTTTGCAAGATTCCACCCGGACATACATTACAAGTTAATATAAAGCTTGTAATAATATTATAATTACCAGTGCAGATATTTGACATTGTTTCATTGAAGCTATTAGACTAGTTATATTCGAGCTATCATTGATAAAAGATGTTGTTTTCTTACTCTACTCTAAATAACTCTAAAACGATAGTGTTACGTGTAAGTGTACGATGGTGGGACTTGGGGTCCAGGTTGTTTGATTTTGCCCGTGTCTGGGTGTAACTGTGGCTTTGTCTGGGATCGTACGATATGAATGTGTTGTCTAGCGATAAAAATGTCCCGATTCTCTCGTGAATCTTGGTCCCAATGACAGAGGACGAATATATCTACTGAATATTATATCTTGTATCTACGCAGTCTAATCATCTCTCTGGCTCTTCAAGGTTAAAGGATTATGTGGTGGTACCATTTGGAGATGTAGTCAAACGGGAAAAATCAATATCTTGGAACAGTAAGTAATTAAAAATGACAGTTAAGCGACGGACACACAGGGGCGTCAAGATCCGCGCGTTTAAATTCTTACCCATACCAAGACGAAATCTTTGTCAATATAACTACACAAACATTGAAGTACTGTTGTAAATGCCACAAGACTGTAAAATAACAAAAACCGACTTCAAAAACCTAGGTGCAATAAAAAGCTGCAAATAACCTTACAATTCATTACATTTGGCGTAGGTACATCAGTTGAATTGTAAGGTTATTTGCAGATTTTTAGTGCACCTAGGTTTTTGAAGCTTTTTCGTGTCAATAATCGTTGATCACCTTGTAACAGCCCTGAAAAAGTTAAAATTTACAGCCAAAAAAATCACCCCCCCCCCCCCCCCCTCCATTCCACACCTTTGTGGGTGGGTTTCGAAATCGGTTCAGAAATATACAAAGTTTCAAGTCGATCAAACAAATATTTTTGAAATTATGTGACCTTCAACCCCCCATTTCACACCCAAGGGGGTTGATTTCTGATAATATTTTGAAATTGGGACCAACCTTGAAGAATTCCCTAGCAAACCTAACCTAAAAAAAACATCGAAATTGGTCAACAGACGCGGCCGGAGATAAGCGGTAACACACATAAAACAAAATATACGGGTCAAATTGAGAACCTCCTCCTTTTTGAAGTCAGTTAAATATGTGGTTGAAGAATGACCTTTCTCTATGCGTTCGTTTCAGTATTGACAAAATTTAAACGCTCGCGTCATGTCGCCCCAGTGTGCTTATTGCATGGTTTTGAAGTCATAACCAGAAAGTTACGGTAGGTAGTGCACTGTATTTTGGGTCCAAATGTGGGTGGGAGGTATAAACTTTTTGGTCGGAGGAAGCCAGCGTTGTCAGACCCCCCGAGATGCCATCTAACATGAGCCGAAATACAGGCGTTTAATTATTACTATCTACGACACGCTACATCTGCATACACGATAATTATTTTAAATTGCCTTTTCCAGAATGCATAGACTATTTCCAAACTCTTCCATTCCGATGTCGTGGTAATAGTCAGTACGGTATAGTGAGATATTTCCAGGATTATAATGAAACCGGCAACTGCCACTCTCTTGGCAGTGTCAAGCAAGGCTATGCTATCGGAGGACGCGAAGCGAAACGATGGGAGTTCCCGCACATGGTAAGCATAGTAAATCTCAAGACAACACAATATACTCATCGTTTGAGCCCAAATTATGCAAAGCTGACATTCCCTTCATTGGCAAATAAAAAAACTAAGATTGCAACCTACGAGTGATGCAAAGCCTCCTTAAATCTCCTTAAGCCTCCTACAGTTCCATTTCCAACAGCGTCTATGTGCCCTGACAGTTTCTGAACACTTAGGCATATGTCAATACCGATATGGATGAGGGCTTTATCCCAAAATTTCCTTGTTATGCAAAACACAGTACTGTGGTCCGGTAGTCACGTGACTCTTTCCACAGACATTCAGGGCGGGCGCCAGAACTTGTGTTTGCCAGTACCAAAATTAACTGTATTGAATTACGGAAAAAGATCATTGTTCCACGAAATTACATTGACAGCGCGAGCGAATTTTGATGCGCGGGATTTCGCGCTTGTCTATCTATATATCGACGCTGGCCCTGTAGCATGACCGTGTAGACATCAGTTTTATCCCTTTCAACTGTCAAATTCGTCGTGAAAATGACGGCACACCGAGACATGTTCAGAACAAAAAGTTCAATGTGACGTCATTTTCTCGACAAATCTGACAGTTTAAAGAGATAAAACTTATGTCTACGCGGTCATGCTAAGGGGGCGGGAAAGCGTAAACGTCGTAACCGACACATGTGGTATGTGTCAGTTACAACGATTATGCTTTCCAGCGTCGATATATAAAACACAAACATAGTTTCTACCTATGTCCGTTATAGACTTTGAAACCATCTAATCAATGTGCCCCAAACGTTTAATTAGTAATCCAGGCTGGAAAAAATATTTTCCACACATTAAACTTAAGGCTAATTTTAATAACCCTGACCCGCACATCAGAGGTGAGCACGCGGGCCGGGCCGATAGAGGTCCGGATTAAAAAAAAATATATATTAATTAGTAAGGCAATAATGCGAAAATTTTACTTGGAAATTTAAAAGCGTCTATGGATCTTTCAGGCACTTCTCGGGTTTGGCGCTGATCAGGAATCGGTGCAGTGGCTGTGCGGGGGCTCTGTGATCAGCGAGCGATTCATCCTGACCGCGGCACACTGCACCTCCTATCCATCGCTGTGAGTGACTCACAAACTTACTACTTGTTGGCAACGCAACAAAACAAAACATCACCAGCGACACTATGGCTCGTCCCAAGTGAAGCTCTTTGGTCAAAAGCGATTGTATAACGAAAAGGCAAATAATATTGTTTGAATATAATGTGCCCTGAAGTCCTCAATTGAGACTCGCCGGTTCGGTATAAGTTTCTGGGTGTAACTGGAATCGCCCCTAGTCCATTGTAGGATACAAAAATACAAAGTATGCTTAGTTTGGGATCATACGATACTTACATGTTGCTTATTTATAACTTTTTTATTGTTTGCCTCAGGGGTAGCTTAACGTACGCAGCTTTGGGAGTACTGAAGCGCAGTGACCTCAAGGAGTTCTGGAAAGTGTATAGAATAAAAAGGATCATAGTACACCCGGAGTACCAGTCGCCTTCCAAGTACCATGACATCGCACTTCTGGAGACGGACATTGAGTGAGCGATTGTTTATACTGAATAGTGACATGGCAAGCATTTGAATTTTTCACAATGACCTGTACCAAGAACACACATACTATCTGCAACGATACCATACATAATCATCATCACGTCTGTATTCCCAGAAAGGGTCAGTAGATGTTGTAATAGGAGGCGAGTTAGTCGCCATTACACCGGGCACATTCCTCTTCTATAGAAGAGAGATACAGGCCATAATCCACCACCCGAGCCCCGTTGGGGTTGGTGAACTTCACACCCCTTTTTATAGATGTGCAGGTTTCCTAACGATGTTTGTCTTTCGCATATGAAATCCCAAAATTCCAGTGGTACGAGCCTTTAGTTTGAAAAACTAAAATGACTCTTGAGGTCACAGGGAATAAAGACATACGTGTAATATTACCAGTTTATCAATTAAGACATTGTTATTAGAACAGTATCCGTACAAGAGAAATTTAGTGTTTTAAATTTATTTGAATTTGTTAAATTTATTTGAATTTTATATGATCTGCAAGGTAGCTTCTTATTTTCAGGATAAATTTCGGTAGAGGTCTTCTGCCAGCTTGTCTGCACACTTCAATTTCGACCAACCATTATTCTACAGGACAAGCCCCGGGGTGGGGCCGACTCGGACACAATAAGCCTATAGCAGACGTCTTACAAGTTGTGAGCAATCTACTTACATTTTATGTCTTGTTTTATTGCTACAATGCAAAAGCAAAGTTCGTGCTATGGGTATCATACAATGGACTGGCGGTGATCCCAGTTACACCCAAATGGTCAAGTTATCCAACCCAAAACTTGCAAGTGGTCAAGTTTACACTTTTAGATGTAAAACATCTAATGGCGCGCTTGGCGAGTGACAGCGACTGTTGATGCCGCGATCCCGTGATCCTAAAACTTCGAGCAGCTTCGTGGCTCCTCCGTTCTTTCCGGCTGACTCCGCTCACTCGCTGCATCGCTCACTCGCTCACTCGCCGCAACGACGTTTATGTTTCACATCTGCCAGGCGTCCCCCGACGGCTCAGGTTTTTTCTTATACACGCTACCACCGAATCGAAGCGTGAAACTAAGTGGTATAATCATTTTTAAATCGCCAAAACTTACTATAAATAAATACGTAAAATATAGCTCCAGTGTGTCGCCTTTTCAGCTTTTAATAATAATAATAATACGGACGAAAGACAACACACGCTCCACTTTGACATGACAGGACCTATTATTATGGTTTTTGGTTTGATCCTTGACCTGCACAAACTGATCTATCTGATTTCTCCACGTCATTTATCATATAAAATAATCCGAGATTTTGTAATAGCCCTTATGTGATAATTTGGTTTTTATTGTAGTTTTAAATTAATAACTTCTGCTGTATTTTTGGATGTTTATTGAAAAAGCGTTACTTTATTATTGTTCCAGTTGGAGCTTAGAGAGTTTAGTGAGGAGTCGTGCTCAACTATCTTCCCAGAGCACCGGCACCTGAAGCAGGGCTACAATCACACCACGCAGGCGTGCTTTGGAGCCCTGACTAAGTCAGCTATCACGGACACCTGTGAGGCAAGTCTCTCTATCCTAACTCTCATAATATTTAGTGTTTGCCTGACTTATCGCACTAACCATCAGGTGAAACGTCTGCTCGTTGGCCTCCCTATCTCTCATAAAAAGAAGTGCGAAAAACCTCTGAATCGATGCCACCGACAGTCTTGAAATTCAGCAGACGGTTTCTTTTGGGTTTTAGGCTCGTAAAAACTGATTTTGCCCTGCGCGTACGCATTCGCAGTCAGCTTCTAGTAATACATTGTATCTCCTCAGGGTGACAGCGGTGGACCTCTCCAAATAGAAATGGACTGTTTGTACGTAGTGTATGGTGTGACGTCATATGGCAAGGACTGCGGCAATATCGGCTCTGCGGGCATGTACACCAGAGTGAAATTCTACACGCCTTGGATCGAGAGCGTCGTGTGGCCAGAACTCTACAAGGGTTATTATGATTAGTACATTATTGTAATTTTTACACATTAAAATAAAGTCTATATGATTTTTGTTTTATTTATACAACTTATTAGCAGAAGTAGCCTCGTTGGCAAAACGCTCACAACTTGCTGAACGGTGAAGACAAACCTCGTGAGGAAACCTTCACGTCTATATGTCGAAAGGCGTGTGCAGTTTACCAACCCACACTGCGCCAACGTGCTAGTCTAATAGCTTTAAGGTGACAATGTCCAATGTCTACACTGGCCATATATTAGCTACCATTGATAAAAGATTTTGTTTTCATACCTCAGAACATTAAGTCATCGCAACTCAACAACGATAGTGTTAGGAGACTTGGGGCCCAGCCCTCTTATCATCACCTGTGTTGTAGTGTGGGTGATATTGACTTATATATATTTAGAATCAGCGAATTGTTCTGCGTCGAATGAGTATGCCCTCCTGTTTAGTGCTCTTACACACGAGCGGCATGTTACCAACTGCAGCCGTCGATAGCAGTCAAACTATATCGACACTTGCAGTTGTAGCGCGCTGCCGCTGATCTCTATAGTTGAGATGTCGACGGCTGCCGTCGGCGCGTCGACGGCTGCAGTTGCCTATGCCGTGGGTAACATGCCGCTCGTGTATAAGAGCACTTAGTTAACAAAATGTCGCTTAAGTCAAATAGCCTTTTACCCCTCGATATGGTTTTCACTTTTTAGGGTTCCGTAGCCAAAGGGTAAAACGGGAACCCTATTACTGAGACTTCACTGTCCGTCCATCCGTCTGTCTGTCACCAGGCTGTATCTCATGAACCGTGATAGCTAGACGGTTGAAATTTTCACAGATGATGTATGTCTGTTGCAGCTATAACAGCAAATACTAAAAAACAGAATACAATGAATATTTAAGGGGGCTCCCATACAACAGACGTGATTTTTTTGCCGTTTTTATAGATAATGGTACGGAACCCTCCGTGCGCGAGTCCAACTCGCACTTGGCCGGTTTTTAACAGTTGACTCAGTAAAAAAATGCCAGAAATTTACAGTCACTATTGAAACAACGATACTTTAAGTGGTGGTGGTAATTTACTTGCGAGAAGTTTCTCGAATGATACAAATTATATTTAATTCGACATATGTCGAACAAATAGCAGTGTGGTAGCAAGGCATTAAACAAATAGCACATAGCAGTAGCCGAGTGGTCGAACGCACGCTTTGCAATCAAAGTGCGCAGGTTCAAACCCCGGCTCGCACCTCTGGGTTTATGTGCGAATCTCATTTTTATCCGAGATTACCAATTGCTATGAAACGGTGAAGGAAAACATCGTGAGGAAACCTGCACGACTGAGGGAACTTGACTTATTCTCGATAGATGTGTGAAGTCTGCCAACCCGCACCGGGCTAGCGTGGTGGACTATGGCCCGAATCCCCCTCGCATTGAGGGGAGGCCCGTGCTCAACAGTGGGACGTCAAAATGGGCACGTCAAAATAGTAGTAGTAGGTATTGGGTTATCCGCTGGTGCGTCGCGGTGCATGCGAAAGCGATCCCGTGGCGCCCCGATATAAGCGGCAGATGGTACACCGTCGGTTTTTAGTGGGTATACGGCCTTCTGCCGGGACTCCCACATAACCCTGCTACTTCCCCAGAGGTGGCAGGGTATCCATAAAGGATTTTCCGACTTAAAAAAAATTAAAAATACGACTAATTTGGGGTTTCGTTTCGTCATACGTCGAATTAGAGATAGTGACGATCATGCGAGAATTGGGCCCCAGTAATACTAATACTCGTATGAACATTTCCATAATGTTCTGCCTTTGATTACATATCATAATCAAAGTTTTTTTCATGTGTGCATCAGTTCGTTATAAACCCGTAATTAACGTGTAAATAGACCTCAACAATAACTAATGTAGTAAATCAAAGCGTATTATTGTAATCTAAAACTGGTTAACCTTGTTCATACAAGTAGTTAACACCAGAGATGATACAGGAAAAAAATGTAATCTAGAGACGTTGTTGAACTAGCAACATGAATAGTCAACTTTGTTGTTATTTGTAGGTACTATATTAATTACGGTATAATACACATTAAAATGTTTATAACGCTTATAATAGTAGCTGCGTGTGCCCTGTGTGGTGAATGCTACCTCGATTTACCAGAAGGTAAGTGTTTCAGTTTCTCAGCTAGTTCAACTTTAGGCATAGCTATGCAGTAGTAGCCTAGATATAGAACGCCTGCTTTGTACGTAAAGGGCGCAAGTTCAAATCCCGGGGCCGCACCTCCGAGATTTCCATGTGCGAATGTCATTTACAATAATGATCACTTACTGAACGGCGAAGGAACACATCGTGAGGAAATCTACACGTCTATAGTAAGCATGTGAAGTTCACCAACCCCACCTGGGACAGCGTGGTCAATTATGGTCCGGTTATTGGTCGTATTGATGGAGATTTGGTCCGGTATAGCAATAGAATCGCTCCTGGGATAAAATACTATGGTGAAGTGTTGATGCACTGCATTGTACCTGTGCCTACTCCTTCGGAAAATACAGGCGTGATGAGGTATGAGGTATGTACTGTCAAATTACTTTGTTAAGTTGCTCTATTGTAAGGCGCATATGTTTGTAGGTGCCGACTGTACCTCAAACGGTGTAAGAGGGACCTGTGTGACATTATACACGTGTCGGTCAGCTGCTTGGATCACCCTGTATGTAAGTATGCTACTTTAAGTATATACATGATGTACCGGATGTATCAGAAACCATTTTTTTCCTGGATTTAACTACCAACACATCTCTATTTTACGCTTATAAGAAAATGAACCGCCGTACAAAGTACTATGAAAATCCTAGCTCGCGCAAGGAGAGTTCTCAACGATCTGAACTATATATACAAATTCTACAACAATAACAGTCGGGCATACATACCATCAGCCTGGCAGGAAGATCCTCCCTTCACAGCCAAAGTTTAAATGAGTATCGGGTAATTTTTATCATAACTCAATCTTTATTTGACGTAAATTTTAAAAGCGATATATCGAATTCTTTGTCATATTTTCAAGTTCTATTTTGTTAATGATAGTAACTAGATCTTAGAGATGTAGTTTTGAACCAGCTTTGAATCCACGGCCTTAGCCGGTTATTCCTATTTAACACCAGTTTTTCAAGGTTGTCTAACCTCGCACCGAGGCTGCCGTACCTAAACTATGAAAGTATCGAACGTTGTTCTAACGTAAAGATATTTTTTCCTATACTTGTGCTATAAGACCTTTCTTTTTTCCAAATTTCATTATTCTGGCTAGGTCAACAAACCTGCACGTCTATAGAAAGGCGTGTGAAATTCACCAACGCGCGTGCCAGTGCCTTGGGCCAGCGTGGTGGACTATGGCCCAAATCTCCCTCGCATTGAGGGGGAATGTGCCGGGTATAATGGCAATAGGCTCGCCTCCTATTACATTGGGACCCAAATACATGGCCGAAGTGTGGGCGCAATACAGTGGACCTCTGCCTACCCCTTCGGGTAATACAGGCGTGATGATGTGTAGGTATATAGTCAACGGGAAGTGCCCTAGAGGTTTGTGGTTTGTGATGGGTCCCATAGTGCAAATACTACAGCCCTTTTAACGTCCCACTGCTGGGCACGAGCCTCCTCTCAATGCGAGGAGGATTCGGGCCATAGTCCATCACGCTGGCCCAATGCGGGTTGGCAGAGTTCACACATCTATCGAAAACTAGTCAAGTTCCCACAGACGTGCAGATTCCCTCACGATGTTTTCCTTCACCGTTTCATAGCAAGTGATAATCTCGGATGAAAATGAGATTCGCACATAAATCCTAGAGGTGCGAGCTGGGGTTTGAACCTGCACACTTTGATTGCAAGGCGTGCGTTCGACCACTCGGCTACCACTGCTACCACACATAGTACACGTTTTGCTTAATTTAGGATCATACGATGAGTATGTGTTGTCTGGCGAGGTGGGTAATATAGTAATGTGAATTTATTTCAGCTTCGAGCTGGTTATAATTATGAAAAATTACCTGAACTTTGCTCGTATGATGTAAACGATGAGCCAGTTTACTGCTGTACGGATTGTCAGCTAGATAGAAACCAAACGTAAGTGCCTAGCGGATACAAAACCAGCCGAGCAATTACGTAATCCTATTGCAAACCTGTTTTAATCGCCTTATGTCAACACAGGAAATCATTATAAGTTACGTAACTGACCAGCGAACATAACTCAGGAGTCAGGACACTTAACTTTACCATGAAACGTAGCTCTATCGCTACACATTGCTCTTCTATGACACTCTTGTGCCTAATGCTGGGTAAATACTTCCCTCCCCTTCCTCCATGCTTCTCGATTTTAGGCTAAGATTGGCCACTCTTTACGATAGGAGTCCAGTTCTGTGGTAATGTTTGCCTAGTGTTTTTCTTCTGATGCAGTATATGTGTTCAAACTAGTTCCATTTCAGCGTGCCACAGATACACATCTGAAGATAGGTGGCAGAAAGGATATAATGGTGGACTGGTCGTGTTACCAACTTCATTCTATTGACTCCAAGTACGATAGTTATGTATATATTTTATTATTTGTGCAGGTTGAGAAATCAGTTAGTCACTCCAAGTGGACGTTTAGAAAAAAGGAAAGATTCTTTATCTTGGAACAGTAAGTATGTTTAATGTACGATTATTCTGTGGGTGCTGTTAGGATCTGTTTGCACGGTAATGCCGGTAATGCTAGCTGCTAACAACGACTTAATTCATCCTGTGACCCCAAACTAAACAAAGGTAGTATGGGTAAAAAACAAAGGACTGGGGGCGATCCCAGTTACACCCAGACTAGACCTAACCTGGAGCAAATTTCTAAAAAACCGTTTCCGTAATTAGCCACTGATGGGCACCTGATGAAGTGTGTCGGACGGCCTACGCTCATTATTTGCATTCTTAAATACGGGCATTTCTTAAATATATAAATCTATAGTATAATAATAATCTATACTAAGAGACTGACATGAAACAGCTGTTACGGGATCGCTTCTTGGGGCGCCTGAAAAAAGTACTGAAAAGTCTTTTATCCGGCGGAAACAAGGTGCGAGCCTACAATGGCTGGGTCATGCCACTCTTGATGTACTCCTTTGGCATACTTAAGTGGACTCAGATCGAATTGGACACCCTGGATAGAACAGTCCGTACTACGCTCACTGCATACCGCATGCATCACCCACGTTAATCGGTAATGAGACTATATATATGTCGGAAATGTGGAGGTCGTGGCTTTTTAAACGTCAAGACTTTGCATAACCGAGAGATATGAAGCCTCAGAGAATATTTTCTCCGAGCCGATGGGGAAATGCATGTGGATGTAGTGGCAGTAGATAATGGACTCACTCTTCGATCTTTGGCAAAAGAGAACTGGCGCAAACCTGTAGTGCTGACAACGGATGATCGTAGGGTGGTATGACAGGGCAAGGAGCTACACGGAAGGTACTATCGGGCCCTTCATGGGCCCGATTTAGATCTTGCGGCCTCCGTGGCCTGGCTACGATTCGGCGACCTCTTTGGGGAAACCGAAGGTTTTGTCTGTGCAATTATGGACGAAGTTGTGATGACGAACAACTACCGGAGATATATTCTTAGGGATGGCACTATTGACATTATCGGGCATGTCATCGCCCTGGTGAATCCCTGAGGCATATCATCTCCGGTTGTTCGCGTCTCGCAAATGGCCAATATTTACACAGACACAACCAAGTAGCCAGGATTGTCCACCAGCAACTTGCCCTTAAATATCGCTTTGTGACATCCGAGGTACCGTACTACAGGTATGAGCCACAACCAGTTCTCGAAGAGGGTCATATTGTATTGGGACCGGTCTATCATCACAGACAGGACTATTGTAGCCAATAAGCCTGATATTGTGCTGATAGATCGCCAAGAGCGCCGTGCAATGATTATCGATATCACTGTCCCCCATGACGAGAATCTCGTGAAAGCAGAGAAAGATAAAGAAAGCAAGTATCTTGATCTGGTTCACGAGGTTGTCGACATGTGGGACATTGATGCGGCAATCATTGTACCGATAGTCGTTTCCGCCCATGGCTTATTAGCCAAGAGCCTTGACAAACACTTAAAGAGGCTCGCGTTACGCAGCTGGATCAAGGGACAGATTCAGAAGGCGGTACTTCAGGAGACGGTGCGCATTGTGAGGAAGTTCCTCTCTCTGGAGCCCTAACCACTGGTAACTAGGATCCTGTTCCAGATGCCGGTGGGGAACTGTTTTTTATATTTTTAAATGTATTTTTTATACATATATTTAAAAATTTAATTTATAAGAAAGATAAGAAATAAAGGAGATCTATACTAATACATATTATAAAGAGGAACGATTTGTATTTTTTGTAAGTAACGAATTAACTTAAAAACTACTGAACCGATTTCATAAAATATTTTACCGTAGAAAGCTATAATATCACTGAGTAACATAGGCATGTTACTCAGTGATAATATAGCTTAACCATGCGACGCATACCCATGCGACACCGGGACCGGCCGCTAGTCGATCATAATTCTCCATTTTTAACCGACTTCAAAAAGGAGGTGGTTCTCAATTCGACCCGTATGTTTTTTTATGTATATTATCGCATGTCTCCGGCGTCTGTCGACAGATGTCGAATTTTTTTTTTTGAGTTTTGCTAGGTTGGTCCCGTTTTCAAAATATTATCAGAAATTGAAAGTGTAGATAATTTCCAATTCATGTGTGTATTTGCCTAGTCTGACGTAGATTGGCACCTACTCCAAATGTAATGAATTTTAAGGTTATTTGTAGCTTTTAAGTGGACCTTGGTTTTCAAGTCAGTTCTTAGTATTTGTTAAAAATATTTTTTTTGTCTCACAAAACGTACCTACATATCTCGTTATTTTTATTACATGGAACTTAACTTGTTTGCAGAATGTATGGATTACTTTCAAGATCTCCCATACAAATGCCGTGGGCAGGGGATTAGAGACACTTATCCCAAGTACAATGAAAAGGAGCAATGCTTCAATTGGGAGACTTTCTCCTACAGTCTGGGCGGGGGGGGAGGCCGGGACGCAAAATTATGGGAGCTTCCACACATGGTAAGTGGGGAAGATAGAAAATTGTCACACCCCTTTGGGGTTCCGTAGTAGTCAAATAGCAAACGACAACGTAACGACACCCAAAACAATGAAATTTAGTAGGTAAATTTATTTTGCCGTTCCTTAGCATGGTCGCAATACAGAATGTTCCAGAAGTCCGAAATAATACTTGGCAGTTTGCATTTGGATCCCGTATACAACCGAATGGTATAATTTTTGTTGAAATTCGATTATGTTTTTTAACTTTTTTTTCGTAGGCGATATCTATAACTTGTTATATCTTGAGTTCTAGGTTAAATTTTCATGTTCTGTTTTGTGAACATTGGTAGTCGCCCCCCATAAGTGTAGTTATACTTGTGACAAATATTCATAGACCTTTGAATATTTTTCACAAGTATCGTGTTCTAGCCTTTGAGTAAATCCATAACCTTATTCAGCAGTGTAAACTACACTTATGAGGGTCGACTCACAAAACAGCACATGATAATTTTACATAGGACTCGAGATAAGTATTACGAGTTATAGAAATTGTTGGCTAAATTAAAAAAAAAAAACCTGGTCGATTTGCAGTAAAATATTTATGCCATTCAGTTGTATACCCAATACTGATGCGAACGTCAAAGTATCATTTCGATCTTCTGTAACATCCTGTATGAGCTGACTGCAATATTTTTAAACCTGGTTTAAATTATTCGGGTATTCCAGGCGTTGCTCGGATTTGGAAAACGGGGGTCGGTGCAGTGGCTCTGCGGCGGCACGGTGATCAGCGAGAGGTTCATACTGACTGCTGCACACTGCTCGTCCGAGCCAAGGCTGTGAGTAACAACAACACCTTTTTTTTTTGAATGGACTACGCTGTTGGCCGTGAGGTGGCCCATACAGCTTTACTGAAGGAGTAACGAGCGCAGAGTGCACTCCAACCAAGGCCTTAAGGGCGGAAAAGGGTGGCAACTAGCTCAAGGGCGCCACAGAGGGCACGACCTCGGCTTGGGCAGTTACCGTGAGGGGAGAGGTAGTGACTGTGCTCCTAGGTGCAAAGATGCACCTACGAGCGGAAGAGGGGGTTCCTCGACTTCACCGGCGAGGTCGGTGTCTGTTTGAGGCTCGTGTTGGTGGCCCTCTCGACGCCCGGGTCGAGGAGGGCGGTGATGACAACAACACCATGTGTTTATTGACTGCTTAAGATGATTTGAGGGTCCACTGCACCGGGCAGGTACAGATTCATTTCCAGTCGAAGGTCGTTTCAATAATAACCTTGTTTTACAGATATCATAAATAAGACATCTTAAAGCACTTTGGCGGGTCAAAATGTTTACCAATGCCAAAACGGACTCGATGTCAATATGCATAAAGATTGAATTTCACTGGTAAAAGCCACGTGTCAAAATTCGATCGCGCTGTCAACGTTGAAGAATTAACTTTTTATTATTATTACAAGCTGCATATTAACTTGCAATGTATGTCCGGGTGGAATCTTGCAACTGAATTTTATATCAGTTATCTATAAGCGATTGAGCTGAAATTTGGTATACACGCTTATTTTGGATGACAATGCATGCTTAGCTATGTGACGTCATTCTAGTCCATAATGGCGGATCATCCAAGATGGCGGAATAGTAATTTTTCTGCACTACCACAGTATGGGTATCAAATGAAAGAGCTTGCTGAGGAGAACACGAAAACTAAGGGCAATTAAATAAAAGCTTTATTTTTTTCTATGTGTTGTTACAGTTCGTAACAAAACGAACTTGGCAAAACATTTAACGCGCGAGCGTCCACGCCCTAGTTTGCGGGACACCTAACACGAGCTTTTTGAGACTATACACGTGTTGTTACCATTTAATTCGAAATATGCAGTGGTAAATACTCCGAAGTCCCTAGCTAACTAACCTTGCTAGGTCACGATTTGTGGAACGTTGGACTTCATAATTAGATACACTTAAGTATCATATTGTTTGTTAGAGGTCCGATAACGTACGCTGCTCTGGGAATACTGAAACGCAGCGACTTGAACGAGAATTGGAATGTCTACGGGATACAAAGGATTATACTACATCCGGACTACCAGTCGCCTTCCAAATACCACGACATTGCACTTTTGGAGACGGACCGAGAGTGAGTTGATCATCTCTTTCCCACACAGTTTAGTAAATGTACATGGTGTATCAGAAGTCCGAAATAATATTCGGGGTACATATACGGTAGCCCATATGTAGATGCTTAGTAAAGACAGATTTCATCAAAGTTTCTGACTTATAGACCTTTGAACATTGGTATTGTGTTCTGACCTTTGGGTACATCCATAACCCTAGCCAGCAGTGTAAACTACATTCATGAGGGGTGTTTATCAATATTCATAAAACAGAACATGCAAATTTGACATAGGACTCGAGATATTGCAATCGTCAATAGAAATTGACGACGAAAAAAATGTTGAAAAAACATGGTCGAATTTCGATTAAAAATTTTATTCCATTCAGTTGTATACCCGATACTGATGCAAACGTCAAAGTATTATTTCGGACTTCTGAAACACCCTATATAACTAATCTTCGTTGGGTGTACCTATGGCAAGTTTTTTGCGTGCATGTTATCGCACAAAACTCGCTATATGGCATACAAACGAGAATTATTTAGAGTCCCGTAGAAAAATTAAGACATAGATGAGTCCATGGAGATATTATAACGGAGATGGCTTATCGAGCCCGCGCTGCGGTTAAATTTTCTGGTTTATCTGACTCCGCCATTGTTGTTTTCTCAAATACCCAGTTGCCGTATACTGCAGCTACATGAGACAACAACAATAACTACAGCCCTTTTAACGTCCCGCTCAATGCGAGGGGGATTCAGGCCATAGTCCACCACACTGGCCCAGTGCGGGTTGGCAGACTTCACACATCTATCGAGAACTGGTCAAGTTCCCTCAGTCGTGCAGGTTTCCTCACGATGTTTTCCTTCGCCGTTTCATAGCAAGTGATAATCTCGGATGAAAATGAGATTCGCACATAAACCCAGAGGTGCGAGCCGGGGTTTGAACTTGCACACTTTGATTGTAAGGCGTGCGTTCGACAACTCGGCTACCACTGCTATTTGGAGATAACAACAATAGCGGAATAATTATCGCAGAGCCATACGAAAAGTAGAGTCGTTATGGGTACTATGTCGTTATGGTTACTCTATGGATGAGTCACATTTCACAGACATCACAGATCTAAAGTACTTTCTTGTGGCTCTAATATCTCTCATTGCAATTATAAGCTATCAAAATAATAAATGACAATGCTCCAGCAAGGCATCGCGCTCTCCTTGGAGGAGCCACGCCTTGACTGACTCCTGCAAAGCAGCTTCAAACAGCTGCTTGGTTTGGCTTGAAGTTATTAAAACTACGTTACAGGATCAACTTCGGTCGAGGACTGCTGCCCGCCTGCTTGGACACTGGAGAGCGGTCGAAGTCTTACGATCCTTATGTGAGCGCACCAGGATGGGGAAGACTGGGCTACAATAAGCCTCTAGCCGAGACCTTACAAGTGGTAAGAAACATCATAATTTACATTTAAAATACCTAGGTACTTATTGTCCTAGACATATTTCTTATTGCTTCTACATTGACAGCGTCTTTTTCAGATAAAGTGTAGGTGTGTAATCGGTCAATCCCTTAAAAAATCTGACTTCAATAAAAACATTGGAAAACGCCTAAAGTAATAAGCAAATTCACTCACACTTTGCCGTGAATCTCCTCTCTTCATTTACAACTCTGTTCTGCCTTTTATCAATTTATAAACTGTTACCCAGAAATAAATTCAATTATATATTATATTACAGCAGTGGTAGCCTCGTGGGCAAGAACGCCAGCCTTGAACGTAAACGGGTGCAAGTTCAAATCGCGGACCCGCACCTCTGAGATAATTTTCATGTGCGAATGTCATTTTCAACAATGATTACCACTTGCTGAACGGTGAAGGAAAACATCGTGAGGAAACCTGCACGTCTATAGAAAGGCATGTGAAGTTCACCAACCCGCACTGGGCCAGCGTGGTGGACTATGGCCCAAATCTGGCCCGTTTTGAGAGGGAATGTGCCCGGTATAATGGCAATAGGCTCGCCCCCTATTACATTGGGACCAAATACATTGGCGAAGTTTGGGCGCACTACAGTGTACCTCTGCCCACCCCTTTGGGGAATACAGGCGTGATGATATATTTATTTATATATTATATTGTAGCCTATTTACATTAAAAAGATGACATTTCTATGCTATTTCTAAATTTATGTCAGGAAATGCTTGTATTATGTTTATAACTCTGCTATAAAAATACAACAGTAAGTAAACGACTTGTTATATCCTTAGCACAGATTAAGTATACTCATACGTGCTGGTCCTGCAACGATCACAATTGCTTAAGTCTAAAAGAATGCGTAGAATATCAGACGGCTGTCTTAATTAACCGTTCCCTTTTCCCGTTGTCCCCTAGTTGGAACTGCGACCCTTCAATACCACGCATTGCGAGGACCTGTTCCCGCCCCACAGGCATCTTCTGAAGGGCTACGACCCTACCACGCAGATATGCTATGGGGCTACGGAGGAATCCGCCATCACCGATACTTGCGAGGTACTTGCATGTTTACAGTTTTCAAATCATCGTCATGGCAGCGGCGTAACTAGAGGGTGGCAGGGCTGGCAAAATGCCACGGGCCCCCGGAAACCTAATAAAAAAAACTTAAATATATATTGTTTTCTTAAAAATATATACATTTTATATCTAAATATGTAATAGGTATATCTATGCTTTAAATGTTAAATTTATAAGTTACCTACTTGCTTTTACCGGCGACTTCGTCCGCGCAGACTTAGATTAGTAAATACATAATACCGATGTAAATTAGGTACGAGTATAGCCAACTGATGAAACTTCCATCAGAATAATATTAATTATTCTGATGGAAGTTTCATCAAAATCCGTTCAGTAGTTATTGCGTGAAAGTACAACATACAACAATGGATAGGATAGGAGGGGTAGGATAGGAAGTAGGATATGTACTTAATAAACATGCATTTGGAAATTAAATTTATGTCATTTCCTTAAAATGTACACGATATTAGTAATACTGTGTAGGTAACTACTTCATTGATTTATTAAAATTAAATTACGTGATGATTTTTACTGGGGCCCAATTAAATTAGCCAGGGGCCTAAGATGGTAGGTACAGGTACGCCTGTATCCCCGACGAGGTAGTCATTGGTACCTACACCTCGGAAGGGACGGGTTACGGGACACACATAAACCGGCTCCTTCCACACTTTGACGAAATTAATTAAATTTAATGAAATGCGATAAGAAATAGGGGCAGATGCAGTTGTTCGGACGGATATCCTGTAACATCTGTTAATTTCAGGGCGACAGCGGCGGGCCTACTCATTACGAGGAGTATTGTTTGTACGTTGTCACCGGCGTGACGTCATTCGGCAGAAGCTGCGGCACCATCGGCTCCGCTGGCATGTACACCAGGGTCATCTTCTACGTGCCCTGGATCGAGAGCGTCGTGTGGCCTTCTGAGGCATGATCACATCTGCCAGTTTGTGCTGAGACCCGATATCTCTCACAAAAAAGAAAACAAATCTAGCATGATTTTTTTGTTAATATATTACGATACCTATACCTAATATTTAGACAATGCAGGTAATATTATACAAATGAAAATCTCACACTTTTTATTCAGATACCCATTTAACTAAAGCTATATTTTAACCGACTTAGAAAAGGAGGAGGTTCTCAATTCTATTGATATGTTTTTACAATTTAGTTATAAAATTATTATTGCACATATTTCTGCTTCATTTTTTAATACATATTTGCTGTAATCATTTTGTATATCCATAGATTTTCCACTCATATTTATAGAAATTTTAATCTATTCACATATTTGTGAATGTATCCTACAATGGAATGATTGAAGTGCTAGTGTTTTGTAACATGTTTATAAATGGATCAAAAACCTTTTTAAATTTGATGGTTACTCATTTAATTTTCAGACATAATCGGCGCAGTTCCGTATTTACTTTATTAATTACAAGCTTTATATTAACTTGCAATGGATGTCCGGGTGGAATCTTGCAACTGAATTTTAAAACAGTTATCTTTAACCGATTGAGCTCAAATTTGGTATACAACCCTATTTTGGATGACAATGCATGCTTAGCTATGTGACGTCGTTCTAATTCCAATATGGCGGATCATCCAAGATGGCGGAATAGTTATTTTTTCTGCACTATCACAGTGCATGGGTATCAAATGAAAGGGCTTGCTAAGGAGAACACGAAAACTGAGGGCAATTAAATAAAAGCTTGTTTGTAAAAAGTTTTTTTACTAATGCAATGGGATCTATAATGGGATATATAATATGGGTAATATACTCATGATTTCTTATGAATTTACAACCATTTTAAACAAGTTTTTAACCCCACTTGTCCCTAAGAACATGCTAAGATGTATGTAAGTGGTACCTGCTACAGAGACCTTTTCTAATTAATACCAAGACATTGAAATTTCACAACAAAATTACTGATTGCTTCATCCTATAAAGTTTAAAGAATATGTTAGTTTCTCTCACAATTACTAAGTATTTAGGCAAATACACACATGTATTGGCACCGGATCCAAATGTAATGAATTACGAGTATAAGGTTATTTGTGGCTTTTAGTGCACGTAGGTTTATGAAGTCGGTTTTTGTTTTTTGTTAAACATATTTTTTTACGGTTTTAGTGGTAATAATCGTTAAAAATGTGCAAATATTATCACCTTATAACAGCCCTAAACAGTAAAAATTTACAGCCAAAAAAAAATCTCCCCCCTCGTCCGCCCCCTTTCCACCCCATTGGGGGTGGGTTTCGATTTTTGTTAACAATCCGTATTAAAAATAAAAAGATTTTAAAAAATCAGTTCTCTAACGCCGGAGATATGCTGTAGTCCGGATTGGACCGCCATTTCACCACTTAATGTTTTTTTTTTTAAATTCCTAAAATACATGTTTCTTTATTTTTTATGTAAAATACATAGGTATACAATACAAAGTTTCAAGTCGATCAAAAAATATTTTTGAAATGTGATCTTCAACCCCCCATTTCACCCCGTAGGAGGTTGATTTCTGACAATATTTTCAAAATGGCATCAACCTTGAAGAATTCACTAGAAAACCTCAAAAAAAAAAAACGAAATCATTCGACAGACGCCGATGGATTATATCTAAAACAGGTTAACCTTCATACAAGTAGTCAACAACAGAGATGATACAGGATTTTTTTTATCTATAGACGTTGTTGAACTAGCAACATGAATAGTCAACTTTGTTGTTATTTGTAGGTACTATATTAATTACGGTATAATACACATTAAAATGTTTCTAACGCTTATAATACTAGCTGCGTGTGCCCTGTGTGGTGAATGCTACCTCGATTTACCCGAAGGTAAGTGTTTCAGTTTCTCAGCTAGTTCAACGTTAGGTATAGTTGTGCAGTAGTAGCCTAGATATAGAACGCCTGCTTTGTACGTAAAGGTCGCAAGTTCAAATCCCGGGCCCGCACCTCCAAGATTTCCATGTGCGAATGTAGTTAGTCTTTTGTTTAAACTAAGTTTTTATTATGCTTTGTAACTCTTAATCTGAATGCCAATGCTACAGTGAAACTAGTTTGGGATTCAGAACTACCAATGTTTTGTCACATATAACAGCCTTAAGTCAACAGTTAGTACCACCTCGGTGAAATCCAGAATCCCCGCGCCACAGGTTTAATCCTAGTTCGGGATCTGGTCGTTGTCTGGTTGTACTACAACAATGTTTTCTAATGTATATTTTAAGATTGTAAGGCTGATTGGAATTGGGATGCCAAGCTACGTAGCCATTTGAGCCAAAAATTATGCAGTCCGTCCGGGCCTGGGGCCTTCCAATTAGGTAAAGAACGGACTGCATTGGCTACGTCTAGGTGCCCGATGGAGATCGCTTCATTCGCATCACTGATCCAATCGCCTTCGAAGTGAGTGACTGGCACCGACCAGATATCACGCCAGAATGTTGTCATGGCGTTATCATCTGGTCGCTGCAAATCACTCACCGGTTCATTGGGTCGCTCCCAGGATCTATAAACCCATCTTTGGTCTCTTTGGAACATGGAGTTCTGGGAATATCGATCCACGCGAGCCTTATACCTACGTATACGGTTTGCCCATGTGACGCGGGAAATATATTCGCGAGGACTGACATCAGTCGCTGCGAATGCCCGCTTCACAAAGCGCATAGCTCTAGGGCGTGTATTACCTTCCCTGAAGCAGCTGAGCTTGCCAATGAGTGCCCTAGCCTCGCTTATACGACGCTCTATCCTGCATTGCCATGCCGGGACGGTGGGTTTTGGACGTGTAGCTGTGTCAGTGTTAAAAACCACACATTACACCACAAAACCACATTACTATTATTATTAAAATATATTATTATTTTCATTAATGATCACTTACTGAACGGCGAAGGAAAACATCGTGAGGAAATCTGCACGTAAGCATGTGAAGTTCACCAACCCGCACTGGGACAGCGTGGTGGAGTATGGCCGGAATCTTCCGGTGTCCTGTGTCCAGTATAATGACAATAGGCAATGGCATAATGGCATCCACTGCATTGGACCTGTGCCTACTGCTTCGGAAAATACAGGCGTGATGATGATGTACTGTCAAATTACTTTGTTAAGGTGCTCTATTGTAAGGCGCATATGTTTGTAGGTGCCAACTGTACCTCAAACGGTGTAAGAGGGACCTGTGTGACATTATACACGTGTCGGACAGCTGCTTGGATCACCCTGTATGTAAGTATGCTACTTTAAGTATATACATGATGTACCGGATGTATCAGAAACCATTTTTTTCCTGGATTTAACTACCAACACATCTCTATTTTACGCTTATAAGAAAATGAACCGCCGTACAAAGTACTATGAAAATCCTAGCTCGCGCAAGGAGAGTTCTCAACGATCTGAACTATATATACAAATTCTACAACAATAACAGTCGGGCATACATACCATCAGCCTGGCAGGAAGATCCTCCCTTCACAGCCAAAGTTTAAATGAGTATCGGGTAATTTTTATCATAACTCAATCTTTATTTGACGTAAATTTTAAAAGCTTGTGATATATCGAATTCTTTGTCATATTTTCAAGTTCTATTTTGTTAATGATAGTAACTAGATCTTAGAGATGTAGTTTTGAACCAGCTTTGAATCCACGGCCTTAGCCGGTTATTCCTATTTAACACCAGTTTTTCAAGGTTGTCTATCTTCGCACCGAGGCTTCCGTACCTAAACTATGAAAGCATCGAACATTGCTCTAACGTAAAGATATTTTTTCCTATACTTGTGCTATAAGACCTTTCTTTTTGCCAAATTTTATTATTCTGGCTAGGTCAACAAACCTGCACGTCTATAGAAAGGCGTGCGAAATTCACCAACCCGCATGGGGCCAGCATGGTGGACTATGGCCCAAATCTTCCTCGTATTGAGGGGGAATGTGCCTAGTATAATGGCAATAGGCTATTATATTGGGACCAAAATACATCGCCGAAGTGTGGGCGCACTACAGTGCACCTCTGCCTAACCCTTCGGGGAATACAGGCGTGATTATGTGTAGGTATATAGTCAACGGGAAGTGCTCTATAGGTTTGTGATTTGTGATGGGTCACATAGTGCAACTACTACAGCCCTTTTAACGTCCCACTACTGGGCATGAGCCTACCCTCAATGCGAAGGGGATTCGGGCCATAGTCCATCACGCTGGCCCAGTGCGGGTTGGCCGAGTTCACACATCTATCGAAAACTAGTTGAGTTCCCACAGACGTGCAGATTCCCTCACGATGTTTTCCTTCACCGTTTCATAGCAAGTGATAATCTCGGATGAAAATGAGATTCGCACATAAATCCTAGAGGTGCGAGCTGGGGTTTGAACCTGCACACTTTGATTGCAAGGCGTGCGTTCGACCACTCGGCTACCACTGCTACCACTCATAGTACACGTTTTGCTTAATTTAGGATCATACGATGAGTATGTGTTGTCTGGCGAGGTGGGTAATATAGTAATGTGAATTTATTTCAGCTCCGAGCTGGTTATAATTATGAAAAATTACCTGAACTTTGCTCGTATGATGTAAACGATGAGCCAGTTTACTGCTGTACGGATTGTCAGCTAGATAGAAACCAAACGTAAGTGCCTAGCGGATACAAAACCAGCCGAGCAATTACGTAATCCTATTGCAAACCTGTTTTAATCGCCTTATGTCAACACAGGAAATCATTATAAGTTACGTAACTGACCAGCGAACATAACTCAGGAGTCAGGACACTTAACTTTACCATGAAACGTAGCTCTATCGCTACACATTGCTCTTCTATGACACTCTTGTGCCTAATGCTGGGTAAATACTTCCCTCCCCTTCCTCCATGCTTCTCGATTTTAGGCTAAGATTGGCCACTCTTTACGATAGGAGTCCAGTTCTGTGGTAATGTTTGCCTAGTGTTTTTCTTCTGATGCAGTATATGTGTTCAAACTAGTTCCATTTCAGCGTGCCACAGATACACATCTGAAGATAGGTGGCAGAAAGGATATAATGGTGGACTGGTCGTGTTACCAACTTCATTCTATTGACTCCAAGTACGATAGTTATGTATATATTTTATTATTTGTGCAGGTTGAGAAATCAGTTAGTCACTCCAAGTGGACGTTTAGAAAAAAGGAAAGATTCTTTATCTTGGAACAGTAAGTATGTTTAATGTACGATTATTCTGTGGGTGCTGTTAGGATCTGTTTGCACGGTAATGCCGGTAATGCTAGCTGCTAACAACGACTTAATTCATCCTGTGACCCCAAACTAAACAAAGGTAGTATGGGTAAAAAACAAAGGACTGGGGGCGATCCCAGTTACACCCAGACTAGACCTAACCTGGAGCAAATTTCTAAAAAACCGTTTCCGTAATTAGCCACTGATGGGCACCTGATGAAGTGTGTCGGACGGCCTACGCTCATTATTTGCATTCTTAAATACGGGCATTTCTTAAATATATAAATCTATAGTATAATAATAATCTATACTAAGAGACTGACATGAAACAGCTGTTACGGGATCGCTTCTTGGGGCGCCTGAAAAAAGTACTGAAAAGTCTTTTATCCGGCGGAAACAAGGTGCGAGCCTACAATGGCTGGGTCATGCCACTCTTGATGTACTCCTTTGGCATACTTAAGTGGACTCAGATCGAATTGGACACCCTGGATAGAACAGTCCGTACTACGCTCACTGCATACCGCATGCATCACCCACGTTAATCGGTAATGAGACTATATATATGTCGGAAATGTGGAGGTCGTGGCTTTTTAAACGTCAAGACTTTGCATAACCGAGAGATATGAAGCCTCAGAGAATATTTTCTCCGAGCCGATGGGGAAATGCATGTGGATGTAGTGGCAGTAGATAATGGACTCACTCTTCGATCTTTGGCAAAAGAGAACTGGCGCAAACCTGTAGTGCTGACAACGGATGATCGTAGGGTGGTATGACAGGGCAAGGAGCTACACGGAAGGTACTATCGGGCCCTTCATGGGCCCGATTTAGATCTTGCGGCCTCCGTGGCCTGGCTACGATTCGGCGACCTCTTTGGGGAAACCGAAGGTTTTGTCTGTGCAATTATGGACGAAGTTGTGATGACGAACAACTACCGGAGATATATTCTTAGGGATGGCACTATTGACATTATCGGGCATGTCATCGCCCTGGTGAATCCCTGAGGCATATTATCTCCGGTTGTTCGCGTCTCGCAAATGGTCAATATTTACACAGACACAACCAAGTAGCCAGGATTGTCCACCAGCAACTTGCCCTTAAATATCGCCTTGTGACATCCGAGGTACCGTACTACAGGTATGAGCCACAACCAGTTCTCGAAGAGGGTCATATCACATTGTATTGGGACCGGTCTATCATCACAGACAGGACTATTGTAGCCAATAAGCCTGATATTGTGCTGATAGATCGCCAAGAGCGCCGTGCAATGATTATCGATATCACTGTCCCCCATGACGAGAATCTCGTGAAAGCAGAGATAGATAAAGAAAGCAAGTATCTTGATCTGGCTCACGAGGTTGTCGACATGTGGGACATTGATGCGGCAACCATTGTACCGATAGTCGTTTCCGCCCATGGCTTATTAGCCAAGAGCCTCGACAAACACCTAAAGAGGCTCGCGTTACGCAGCTGGATCAAGGGACAGATTCTGGATAAGGTACTTCTGGAGACGGCGCGCATTGTGAGGAAGTTCCTCTCTCTGCAGCCCTAACCGCTGGTAACTAGGACCCTGTTCCAGATGCCGGTGGGGAACTGTTTTTTATATTTTTAAATATATATTTTTATATATATATTTAAAAATGTAATTTATAAGAAAGATAAGAAGAAATAAAGGAGATCTATACTAATATTATAAAGAGTAACGATTTGTATTTTTTGTAAGTAACGAATTAACTTAAAAACTACTGAACCGATTTCATAAAATATTTTACCGTAGAAAGCTATAATATCACTGAGTAACATAGGCACGTTACTCAGTGATAATATAGCTTAACCATGCGACACCGGGACCGGCCGCTAGTCGATCATAATTTTCAATTTTTAACCGACTTAAAAAAGGAGGAGGTTCTCAATGCGACCCGTATGTTTTTTATGTATGTTATCGCATATCTCCGGCGTCTGTCGACCGATGTCGATTTTTTTTTTTTAGTTTTGCTAGGTTGGTCCCGTTTTCAAAATATTATCAGAAATTGAAAGTGTAGATAATTTCCAATTCATGTGTGTATTTGCCTAGTCTGACGTAGATTGGCACCTACTCCAAATGTAATGAATTTTAAGGTTATTAGTAGCTTTTAAGTGGACCTAGGTTTTTAAGTCCGTTTTTAGTATTTGTTAAAAATATTTTTTTTGTCTCTCAAAACGTACCTACCTATCTCGTTATTTTTATTCCATGGAACTTAACTTGTTTGCAGAATGTATGGATTACTTTCAAGATCTCCCATACAAATGCCGTGGGCAGGAGATTAGAGACACTTATCTCAAGTACAATGAAAAGGAGGAATGCTTCAATGTCTACAGACGGGACGGGTGGCCAACCGGGGGGGGGGGCGTGGACGCAAAATTATGGGAGTTTCCGCACATGGTAAGTGGGGAAGATAGAAAATTGTCACACCCCTTTGGGGTTCCGTAGTAGTCAAATAGCAAACGACAACGTAACGACACCCAAAACAATGAAATTTAGTAGGTAAATTTATTTTGCCGTTCCTGGTCGTTGCATGGTCGCAATACAGGATGTTCCAGAAGTCCGAAATAATACTTGGCAGTTTGCATTTGGATCGCGTATACAACCGAATGGTATAATTTTTGTTGAAATTCGATTATGTTTTTTCAACTTTTTTTTCGTAGGCGATATCTATAACTTGTTATATCTTGAGTTCTAGGTTAAATTTTCATGTTCTGTTTTGTGAACATTGGTAGTCGCCCCCCATAAGTGTAGTTATACTTGTGACAAATATTCATAGACCTTTGAATATTTGTCACAAGTATCGTGTTCTAGCCTTTGAGTAAATTCATAACCCTATTCAGCAGTGTAAACTACACTTATGAGGGTCGACTCACAAAACAGCACATGATAATTTTACATAGGACTCGAGATAAGTATTACGAGTTATAGAAATTGTTGGCTAAATTAAAAAAAAAAAACCTGGTCGATTTGCAGTAAAATATTTATGCCATTCAGTTGTATACCCAATACTGATGCGAACGTCAAAGTATCATTTCGATCTTCTGTAACATCCTGTATGAGCTGACTGCAATATTTTTAAACCTGGTTTAAATTATTCGGGTATTCCAGGCGTTGCTCGGATTTGGAAAACGGGGGTCGGTGCAGTGGCTCTGCGGCGGCACGGTGATCAGCGAGAGGTTCATACTGACTGCTGCACACTGCTCGTCCGAGCCAAGGCTGTGAGTAACAACAACACCTTTTTTTTTTTTTAAATGGACTACGCTGTTGGCCGTGAGGTGGCCCATACAGCTTTACTGGAGGAGTGGCGAGCGCAGAGTGCACTCCAACCAAGGCCTTAAGGGCGGAAAAGGGTGGCAACTAGCTTAAGGGCGCCACAGAGGGCACGACCTCGGCTTGGGCAGTTACCGTGAGGGGAGAGGTAGTGACTGTGCTCCTAGGTGCAAAGATGCACCTACGAGTGGAAGAGGGGGTTCCTCGACTTCGCCGGCGAGGTCGGTGTTTGTTTGAGGCTCGTGTTGGTGGCCCTCTCGACGCCCGGGTCGAGGAGGGCGGTGATCGTGTCGGAAGGATGACAACAACACCATGTGTTTATTGACTGCTTAAGATGATTTGTGGGTCCACTGCACCGGGCAGGTACAGATTCATTTCCCGTCGAAGGTCGTTTCAATAATAACCTTGTTTTACAGGTATCATAAATAAGACATCTTAAAGCACTTTCGCAGATCAAAATTTTTACCAATGCCAAAACGTACTCGGTGTCAATATGCATAAAGATTGAATTTCACTGGTAAAAGCCACGTGTCGAAATTCGATCGGGCTGTCAACGTTGAAGAATTAACTTTTTATTATTATTACAAGCTGTAGGTATATTAACTTGCAATGTATGTCCGGGTGGAATCTTGCAACTGAATTTTATATCAGTTATCTATAAGCGATTGAGCTGAAATTTGGTATACACGCTTATTTTTGATGACAATGCATGCTTAGCTATGTGACGTCATTCTAATTCCATAATGGCGGATCATCCAAGATGGCGGAATAGTAATTTTTTCTGCACTACCACAGTATGGGTATCAAATGAAAGAGCTTGCTGAGGAGAACACGAAAACTAAGGGCAATTAAATAAAAGCTTGTTTTAAAAAAGTTTTTTTACCATTATTTTTTTCTATGTGTTATTACAGTTCGTTTTGATATTGGCAAAACATTTAACGCGCGAGCGTTCACGCCCTAGTTTGCGGGAGGCCTAACACGAGCATTGCTTTTTGAGACTATATACTTGTTTTTACCAAAAAAAAAACTTAATTTGCAGTGGTAAATACTCCCGAGTCCGACTCCCTAGCTAACTAACCTTGCTAGATCACGATTTGTTGAACATTGGATTTAATAATTAGATATACTTAAGTACCATATTGTTTGTTAGAGGTCCGATAACGTACGCTGCTCTGGGAATACTGAAACGCAGCGACTTGAACGAGAATTGGAATGTCTACGGGATACAAAGGATTATACTACATCCGGACTACCAGTCGCCTTCCAAATACCACGACATTGCACTTTTGGAGACGGACCGAGAGTGAGTAGATCATCTCTTTCCCACACAGTTTAGTAAATGTACATGGTGTATCAGAAGTCCGAAATAATATTCGGGGTATATATAAAGACAGATTTCATCAAAGTTTCTGACTTATAGACCTTTGAACATTGGTATTGTGTTCTGACCTTTGGGTACATCCATAACCCTAGCCAGCAGTGTAAACTACATTCATGAGGGGTGTTTATCAATATTCATAAAACAGAACATGCAAATTTGACATAGGATATATTGCAATCGTCAATAGAAATTGACGACGAAAAAAATTTTGAAAAATCATGGTCGAATTTCGATTAAAAATTTTATTCCATTCAGTTGTAAACCCGATACTGATGCAAACGTCAAAGTATTATTTCGGACTTCTGAAACACCCTGTATAACTAACCTTCGTTGGGTGTACCTATGGCAAGTTTTGTGCGTGCATGTTATCGCACAAAACTCGCTATATGGCATACAAACGAGAATTATTTAGAGTCCCGTAGAAAAATTAAGACGTAGATGAGTCCATGCGACACTTCCTACGTATAATATCGTAACTATCAAATTATCGAAAATTACATTTTTAGATTTACAACAACTTAATAACATAGATTATCGTTTGATATAATAAAAAAATAAATATTGACCATAGAACCAAAGATACTGAGACTGCATATTATCGCACGTTCATCTTTAGCGTAGTAAAATATTGTATAGTGCAGTTAAGGCACCGTACGCGGGGCGCGGGGGGCCGCTGCGCCGCGCGGCCCTATATTAAGTATTACTACCGATTGAATACGCGGGAGTAGTTCATGAGCGCTGTCATCGTCGCAATTTTTCCAATTTTGTTGTGATTTATGTTATTTAATAGATGGTATAAGATAATATAGCTATCAACCATGTCATCTAGGTCGAAACGAATGATTGATGCAGTAATTCGACCATTAAAACAATATGATACTTTTAATTCGTATGAACCGGTAAACGCTGATAATTCAAATTGCAGTGATGATTTGTGTACCTCCAACCCTTTTGTGGAAGATGCTACAAGGATAGAAGGTAAGTGACACGTTTTACAATATTAATAACGAATAAATGAAATAATTGTATAAATAACATGAAATGGTTTAATACCCATAGTAAAATATCGTAAGTTAATAGTTACGATACTTTACTATTGAAAAAATATATAATTGTGTTCTGTATTTGTACTTACGATATTTTTCGTTGGAATTTCTTTCTCTATTTATATCTTATGTTGCACTTGAGATATTTTACTTCGATATGAAACATAATTTACTATAGTATTCTTTTAAAAAAAACTCAATAAAAAGAAATTCTTGATTTTATTTTACAGAGTCGCCGCTTCCTTTTGACGCAGATAGTGATGAGATAAACCAATTATTAATAATGGATTTGTTAACCGAGTCAGATGAAATATGTCATAGTAGTTCACCCACGGAACAAAGTTCCGGTGAAGAATCTCCATCAGCTGTTGAGAATATAACACGATATCCATCTCCGGACTGCACAACAATAAATCATCTGGATTTTGATTGTGAAAACCACTTTTGTCCCTGGTTTGTTGAAAAAGATATTCCGACATTACAATATTCTGTTGATTCAACCTTCACTGATTTAGTTTATACTCCGCAAGTGAACACGCCTCTATCTTCGCTGTCAGAAGCGACACCACAATCTTTCAGAAAACGGAAGATCAAACCGAGAAAGGACAAGGGAAATATCAGACGTCGCCATGTTGCCGAATGGAAAGACAACAAAAGGAAAATACTAAGAAACTTGGGCAAGGAGTATATGAGTCGTGATGGTACTGTAAGGCATCGTAAAACTTTGGGTCCTGTGTGTCATATGAACTGTAGGCTAAGATGTACAACGAAAATAAGCGATGATGAAAGAATATTGCTTTTTAATAGGTTTTGGGATTTAGGGAACCGTGAAAAGCAATGGGCTTTGATTGCAAACTTGGTTGTCAAACAAATAAAACGAAGAGTATTAACTGATATGGAATCTAGGCGTAAGTTTACTTTAATTTATAGACTACCTAGGGCTGTTGTAGAAGACCAGGAAAACTATTTAACTGTGTGCAAAAAGATGTTTCTAAACACATTTTCATTAAGTGAACAGTTTGTCTATACATCTTTAGAGAAAAAAGATAACAAAAGTGGCTTGGTAAAAGCGGATCTGCGAGGGAGTCATTCTAATCATCGCAAAGTAATAACTGAGGATATTATTATAAGTGTATGTGATCACATAAAATCCCTTAAGCCTGTAGAATCTCACTACACTCGCCAAAGAACTAGTAAACTTTACCTAGACGGAGACCTAAATTTTCATCGCTTGTTTGAGTTATATAATGAGTGGTTCGACACACTTGTGTACTCTTCAAAAGCTAGTTCTGAACGGCAATATCGCGATATTGTGAATGAACACTTTAAGATTAGTTTTTATGTTCCTAAAAAGGACCAATGTGATAAGTGTCATATTTATAAAAACATATCTAGTCCGACACAATCTGAAACCCAATTACATGAAGCACACATTAAAAATAAAGAGGTAGCTCGCAAAAAAAAGTCGACAGATAAAGAACTTGCCAAAGTATCAGACGGTAAAATACTAGTCGCCACTTTCGACTTTCAAAAAGTTCTTACTGCTCGGTAATATAAGTATCCTTTATTATAAACGGAAGCTTTCAGTATTTAATTTTACAGTTTTTAATATGGCTGAACAGGAAGGTACTTGTTTCATGTGGCATGAGGGGCAAGGGAGACGCGGGGCAAACGAAGTGGCTAGTTGCTTATATAAGTACATCTCCAAATGTAAGGATCAAGGCACAAGCGAATTTCGGTTTTGGTCTGATCTCTCTGAAATCGTTTTGTTTATGCAATGTACATGCACGCCGCTCTTATTTTTCAAGTGACAATACATCACTGTTTTTAAGAAGTTGGTCATACCCAAAATGAGGGCGACAGCGTTCATGCCTTAATAGAAAAAAGTGCCAAGAATAGACTTACACCATTTGAGTGGTTTTGTTTAGTGCGCTGGGCTAAACAAAACGGAAAGCCGTATATTGTCGAGGAATTAGAACACACAGATTTTTTAAATTACAAAGCATTATTAAAGGGTAATTGGGTTAAAAGTACAAAAGGAGAAAAAGTGCAGTGGAATAAAATAAGAGAAGTATTCATAAAACCTGAAGACCCTTATAAATTATTTTATAAATATGATCTAGCTGCCGAAGACTACCATATATTATGTACTAAAGCATCTACCAGGAGACAATGTGTACCAAATATTGATGCACTGTATACAAATAGTCTGCCTATACCTAAGGCGAAAAAAGACGATTTGATGAATATGTGCAAGTCTCGAATCATACCCACTACTATTCACCATGATTTTTTCCATAACCTACCTGAAACTGGTAACGAAATTATTCCGGATTCAGATTCGGACTAATAAAAAAAAATACATGATTTTATTATTTATTTTTTAATTCTTGTACTGATTTTTAAAGACTGAAGAATTTTGATTTATTTTTTATGAATGTATAAGTTTATCTTTTTAAGTTTATGAAAGAGATTTTTGTTAAGTTGATAAGGAATCTATTGATGAATAAGTGTAGAATTCATAGTGATATTTCATGTTTTTGAGAGATTTTTTTTGTTGATTTTATAACATTATTTTTAAATAACGCGAGTATTGCTTTAACAAAATACCATTTACTTTGGATTATAAGCATTTGGATGATAAAGATTTTATTTCATATTGTTAATTAAATGCTACTATAATAAAATACTTATTTAGCGAAAATACCATTGATAAATATTTTAGGTTTTTTTGTCTGACAGGGATTGTTTATTTGGACTTGTTTATTACGAAATACAATATGCTTCAGAATAATAGAAGTGATGATTTATTTAATTCCCCGTTAATAGCGCTTACGATACGAATTAACATTTTTGTTCCATTGTATATTATGGTAACTGAAACCTACGACACATTTTCATTTCATTAGTTCCAACGTAAGCTATCGTACATGTAACATACGCTACTTAATCCTACATAAATATCGACGTAAAGTATAGTAAGTACTACATACAACTAAATACCACTGATATTTTCCATAGTAGAAATCCGTAAGTGATTTTTAAGAAATTCTAATAACAATTTAAATAATCCTTTTTAAAGGTAATATTCCATTCTTAAAAATATATCTGTATGCCAATTTTGGTTCCTAAATGAGCTTATTTGACTTCACTATCATCAATAAACTGTTTGCAGACCTTTGAATTGCGATACTGTAAAGTTGATCAAATATAGTTACGATATTATACGTAGGAAGTGTCGCATGGAGATATTATAACGGAGATGGCTTATCGAGCCCGCGCTGCGGTTAAATTTTCTGGTTTATCTGACTCCGCCATTGTTGTTTTCTCAAATACCCAGTTGCCGTATACTACAGCTACATGAGACAACAACAATAACTACAGCCCTTTTAACGTCCCGCTCAATGCGAGGGGGATTCAGGCCATAGTCCACCACGCTGGCCCAGTGCGGGTTGGCAGACTTCACACATCTATCGAGAACTAGCCAAGTTCCCTCAGTCGTGCAGGTTTCCTCACGATGTTTTCCTTCGCCGTTTCATAGCAAGTGATAATCTCGGATGAAAATGAGATTCGCACATAAACCGAGAGGTGCGAGCCGGGGTTTGAACTTGCACACTTTGATTGTAAGGCGTGCGTTCGACCACTCGGCTACCAATGCTATTTGGAGATAACAACAATAGCGGAATAATTATCGCAGAGCCATACGAAAAGTAGAGTCGTTATGGGTACTATGTCGTTATGGTTACTCTATGGATGAGTCACATTTCACAGACTTCACCGATCTAAAGTACTTTCTTGTGGCTCTAATATCTCTCATTGCAATTATAAGCTATCAAAATAATAAATGACAATGCTCCAGCAAGGCATCGCGCTCTCCTTGGAGGAGCCACGCCTTGACTGACTCCTGCAAAGCAGCTTCAAACAACTGCTTGGTTTGGCTTGAAGTTATTAAAACTACGTTACAGGATCAACTTCGGTCGAGGACTGCTGCCCGCCTGCTTGGACACTGGAGAGCGGTCGAAGTCTTACGATCCTTATGTGAGCGCACCAGGATGGGGAAGACTGGGCTACAATAAGCCTCTAGCCGAGACCTTACAAGTGGTAAGAAACATCATAATTTACATTTAAAATACCTAGGTACTTATTGTCCTAGACATATTTCTTATTGCTTCTACATTGACAGCGTCTTTTTCAGATAAAGTGTAGGTACTAATCGGTCAATCCCTTAAAAAATATGACTTCAATAAAAACATTGGAAAACGCCTAAAGTAATAAGCAAATTCACTCACACTATGCCGTGAATCTCCTCTCTTCATTTACAACACTGTTCTGCCTTTTATCAATTTATAAACTGTTAACCAGAAATATATTCAATTATATATTATATTATAGCAGTGGTATCCTCGTGGGCAAGAACGCCTTGAACCTAAGGGGGTGCAAATTCAAATCCCGGGCCCGCACCTCTGAGATAATTTTCATGTGCGAATGTCATTTTCAACAACTATTACCACTTGCTGAACGGTGAAGGAAAACATCTTGCGGAAACCTGCACGTCTATAGAAAGGCGTGTGAAGTTCACCAACCCGCACTGGGCAAGCGTGGTGGACTATGGCCCAAATCTGGCCCGTTTTGAGAGGGATTGTGCCCGGTATAATGGCAACAGGCTCGCCCCCTATTACTTTGGGACCAAATACATTGGCGAAGTTTGGGCGCACTACAGTGCACCTCTGCCCACCCCTTCGGGGAATACGGGCGTGATGATATATAGTTATTTATATATTATATTGTAGCCTATTTACATTAAAAAGATGACATTTCTATGCTATTTCTAAATTTATGTCAGGAAATGCTTGTATTATGTTTATAACTCTGCTATAAAAATACAACAGTAAGTAAACGACTTGTTATATCCTTAGCACAGATTAAGTGTACTCATACGTGCTGGTCCTGCAACGATCACAATTGCTTAAGTCTAAAAGAATGCGTAGAATATCAGACGGCTGTCTTAATTAACCGTTCCCTTTTCCCGTTGTCCCCTAGTTGGAACTGCGACCCTTCAATACCACGCATTGCGAGGACCTGTTCCCGCCCCACAGGCATCTTCTGAGGGGCTACGACCCTACCACGCAGATATGCTATGGGGCTAGGGAGGAATCCGCCATCACGGATACTTGCGAGGTACTTGCATATGTTTACAGTTTTTAAATCATCGTCATGGCAGCGGCGTAACTAGAGGGTGGCAGGGCTGGCAAAATGCGACGGGCCCCCGGAAACCTAATAAAAAAACTTAAATATATACATTTTATATCTAAATATGTAATAGGTATATTGAAATTAAACTATTTTACGGATTTTATCGCGTTTATTTACTATTTTATTTTCCCGACGTTTCGGCTGCTTTACAGCAACCATGGTACTGCTTTACGGCAACCATAAACCGCATATCCTCGCAAAAGAACACCGACTCCGACCAAGGATGATACGCGAGGCCATTGAAATTAAAAAACATCCTAATTTCAATAGGGAAGATGGCTGGGTGCTACCACCAACTTGGGATCCAGTAATCAATATGATTAAATCCAAAACCAAGTGTACAATTGCAAGACCTCAGGACACCGTAAGCACTTTCTGCGTGGATCGGACCGCAAACAACAACTAAATATGAGGGTACCCAGTTATTAACTATGACATCAGGACGTCTAACACCTCAGTCCCCCCGTGATCATGGTTGCTGTAAAGCAGCCGAAACGTCGGGAAAATAAAATAGTAAATAAACGCGATAAAATCCGTAAAATAGTTTAATTTCAATGTATAGTATTCGCGTAAATATAAGAAAACAATATGTAATAGGTATATCTATGCTTTAAATGTTAAATTTATATGTTACCTACTTGCTATTACCGGCGACTTTGTCCGCGCAGACTTAGATTAGTAAATACGTAATACCGATGTAAATTAGGTACGAGTATCGCCTACATTAATATTATTCTGATGGAAGTTTCATCAAAATCCGTTCAGTAGTTATTGCGTGAAAGTGCAACAAACAACAATGGATAGGATAGGAGGGGTAGGATAGGAAGTAGGATATGTACTTAATAAACTTGCATTTGGAAATTAAATTTATGTCATTTCATTAAAATGTACACGATATTAGTAATACAGTGTAACTAAACTATTTTACGGATTTTATCGCGTTTATTTACTATTTTATTTTCCCGACGTTTCGGCTGCTTTACTTTCACAATATTACCATCTGACAAAATAACAGCATTTCTAAACCATCTTAACTCCATACACTCTAAAATCAAATTTACAATGGAGTTAGAGGCCAACAATACTCTAGCTTTCTTAGATGTTTTAGTGATCCATAATCCTGATAACACCTTAGGCCACACCGTGTATAGGAAAAAGACCCATACCGATAGGTACTTAAACGGTGAATCTCACCACCATCCAACACAGTTAGCTACCGTGGGTAAATCTTTGTTTCAGAGAGCACAAGGGATCTGTGATGAGCAACACCTGGCTGCCGAGATCCACCACGTCAAGCAAGTATTGCATGACAACAAGCTTCGGGTCCCACGCCGCCATCACAGTGACCGAGTGAAACCAGCCACAGTTGAGCGTCTACCTGCTGTACTACCATACATAAGAGGTGTCACAGACAAGATTGGCTACATCTTGAAACGGGCTTCAATCAAAACTTACTTCAAGCCACCGAAGAAGATTAGTCAGTTTTTACCACCTGTCAAGTGTCACATTCCTCTACAAGATGCAGGGGTATACAAACTCGATTGTGAATGTGGGCTCTCTTACATAGGACAAACTAAAAGATCAATTAAAACCCGCGTAAAAGAACATATAGCTGACGTGAAACACCGACGCTCCACGAAGTCTGCAATCTGTGAACATGTACAGGACCGCACCCGCCATTACATCAGATTTGATAAACCGCATGTCCTCGCAAAAGAACACCGACTCCGACCAAGGATGATACGCGAGGCCATTGAAATTAAAAAACATCCTAATTTCAATAGGGAAGATGGCTGGGTGCTACCACCAACTTGGGATCCAGTAATCAATATGATTAAATCCAAAACCAAGTGTACCATTGCAAGACCTCAGGACACCGTAAGCACTTTCTGCGTGGATCGGACCGCAAACAACAACTAAATATGAGGGTACCCAGTTATTAACTATGACATCAGGACGTCTAACACCTCAGTCCCCCCGTGACCATGGTTGCTGTAAAGCAGCCGAAACGTCGGGAAAATAAAATAGTAAATAAACGCGATAAAATCCGTAAAATAGTTTAATTTCAATGTATAGTATTCGCGTAAATATAAGAAAACAACAGTGTAACTACTTCATTGATTTATTAAAATTAAATAACGTGATGATTTTTACTGGGGCCCCATTAAATTAGCCAGGGGCCTAAGATGGTAGGTACAGGTACGTCTGTATCCCCGACGAGGTAGTCATTGGTACCTACACCTCGGAAGGGACGGGTTACGGGACACACAGAAACCGGCTCCTTCCTCTACCATAAACTCTTTAACGAAATTAATTAAATTTAATGGAATGCGATAAGAAATAGGGGCAGATACAGTTGTTCGGGCGGATATTCTGTAACATCTGTTAATTTCAGGGCGACAGCGGCGGGCCTACTCATTACGAGGAGTATTGTTTGTACGTTGTCACCGGCGTGACGTCATTCGGCAGAAGCTGCGGCACCATCGGCTCCGCTGGCATGTACACCAGGGTCATCTTCTACGTGCCCTGGATCGAGAGCGTCGTGTGGCCTTCTGAGGCATGATCACATCTGCCAGTTTGTGCTGAGACCCGATATCTCTCACAAAAAAGAAAACAAATCTAGCATGAGTTTTTTGTTAATATATTACGATACCTATACCTAATATTTAGACAATGTAGATAATATTATACAAATGAAAATCTCACACGTTTTATTCAAATACCCATTTAACTAAAGCTATATTTTTAACCGACTTCCAAAAGGAGGAGGTGCTCAATTCTATTGGTATGTTTTTACAATTTAGTTATAAAATTATTATTGCACATATTTCTGCTTCATTTTTTAATACATATTTGCTGTAATCATTTTGTATATCCATAGATTTTCCACTCTTATTTATAGAAATTTTAATCTATTCACATATTTGTGAATGTATCCTACAATGGAATGATTGAAGTGCTAGTGTTTTGTAACATGTTTATAAATGGATCAAAAACCTTTTTAAATTTGATGGTTACTCATTTCATTTTCAGACATAATCGGCGCAGTTCCGTATTTACTTTATTAATTACAAGCTTTATATTAACTTGCAATGTATGTCCGGGTGGAATCTTGCAACTGAATTTTAAAACAGTTATCTTTAACCGAGCTGAAATTTGGTATACAACCCTATTTTGGATGACAATGCATGCTTAGCTATGTGACGTCGTTCTAATTCCAATATGGCGGATCATCCAAGATGGCGGAATAGTTATTTTTTCTGCACTACCACAGTCCATGGGTATCAAATGAAAGGTCTTGATGAGGAGAACACGAAAACTGAGGGCAATTAAATAAAAGCTTGTTTTTAAAAAGTTTTTTTACTAATGCAATGGGATCTATAATGGGATATATAATATGGGTAATATACTCATGATTTCTTATGAATTTACTACCATTTTAAACAAGTTTTTAACCCCACTTGTCCCTAAGATGTATGTAAGTGGTACCTACTTCAGAGACCTTTTCAAATTAATACCAAGACATTGAAATTTCACAACAAAATTACTGAATTCTTCATTCTATACACCCTATATACTATAAAGTTTATAGAATAAGATAGTTTCTCTCACAATTACTAAGTATTTAGGCAAATACACACATGAATTGGCACCGAATCCAAATGTAATGAATTACGAGTATAAGGTTATTTGTAGCTTTTAGTGCACGTAGGTTTATGAAGTCGGTTTTTGTTTTTTGTTAAACATATTTTTTTACGGTTTTAGTGCCAATGATCGTTGAAAATGTGCAAATATTATCACCTTATAACAGCCCTAAAACAGTAAAAATTTACAGCCAAAAAAAAATTGGGGGTGGGTTTTGATTTTTGTTAACAATCCGTATAAAAAATAAAAAGATTTTAAAAAATCAGTTCTCTAACGCCGGAGATATGCTGTAGTCCGGATTGGACCGCCATTTCACCACTTACATTTTTTTTTTCAAAATTCCTAAAATACGTGTTTCTTTATTTTTTATTTAAAATACATAGGTATAGGTACACAATACAAAGTTTCAAGTCGATCAAAAAATATTTTTGAAATGTGATCTTCAACCCCCCATTTCACCCCGTAGGAGGTTGATTTCTGACAATATTTTCAAAATGGCATCAACCTTGAAGAATTCACTAGCAAACCTCAAAAAAAAAAAACGAAATCATTCGACAGACGCCGATGGATTATGTTTGCGCCCAAAAATAGATAATAGATGATTGTGAATCGAAATAATCGTTGCCTATCCTTATTCCGCCCCCACCCCGCTCCTAACCCATTCCGTATCCCTTTCGTTCATTTGATCGCGCAGTACTTGATCGATATCCATCCAAACCGCACGCGTCGTACGCGTTAATCCGCTCGCCGCCGGCACCCCAGAGCAGTGACGGACATTTCAGTGATTTCGCCTGGAAGCCACCCGTGCGCACGGGGTAGTGGAACAAGCAGTGCCGGAAATCATCGAGACGTGAGTACCTACCTACCTATCCATCCTTAATGCCGAATTCCCGATCTTCGTTTCACGATCATTTATAGTTTTTAAAACCCAATTATATACAGTCCACTATTGTCGCGCCTCCATTATTTTGGTCCTTCGAGCCGGATCAAACCATTTTGGTTGGTTTGAGACGACTCGATTGGGTTTTCGGTTCGTAAATTCATTTATTTCGTCGTTTGTAAAATCTTGTATCGCGTCGCGAGCGTCATCCGCCATGTTCGTTTGGTAGGTGGACAGAGACGTAAATCGTATTTTTCTAGTTACTATCTATATTGGTATCGTTTCGTTTCGCGTAGCTAGGAAATATTGCATATTACGTTCTCCAACGCTCATATTTCGATTGTAGGTAGGTACCTATCGTACTTATTCAACCAAAATTATCGCCATTTTGTTTTTATATCGCGGACTTGTCCGGGCGCGTGGTTCGAGAGACTCATTTCGTATCGTTCTTTTCGCTCATTCATTTCATTCGTTTCGCATCTAGTAGGTAACTACGCATCTGGTCGCGGTGCTCACTTACCTACCTATTTTTTCGTACTTATAGATTTTGTATTGCTCGTTCACAATGTCGAATAAACAAAAATTGATACTTTTACATGCCAAAAAAGAAAGATTATTCATACGTATTCAAACAATTTGTAATCATGCCGCTGAAATCCATATAGAATCGTTTAGAGAATTATTTCTGTGTGAAATCGAGACTGTAGATGGCTTGCGGTCCGAATTTGAAAAATTGCTCGATGACATTAACTTATTAGAATTGGAGGAGGATCCTAAATATGTCGTTAACTACCAGCCGCTTTCCTCTTTCGAAGATATGTATGGTCGTATCAAGCGCGTTAGTAAAAAGTTAATGCCGTCGCAGGTCACGCAGGTATCTAACAATAAAGCAAAATTGCCTCGCATCGAATTACCGCAGTTTAACGGGGAGCTAAAATCGTGGCCCTTGTTTTACACTAGCTTCAAAAACACGGTTCATTTGAATTTGTCGTTATCGCCCGCTGAAAAATTGTATTATTTGTTAGGTAAATTGACTGGTAAAGCGCAGGCCGTATTCGCTGGCATTGCGCCTAGTGCCGAAAATTATCATCTGATTTACCAAGCGCTAGTGGATAAGTATGAGGATAAACGTATGTTGGCTACGTCGTACATGGATCAAATATTCGATTTGAAACCTGTGGGTTCGGCCACAGTCGCTAATTTGGAATTGTTTTTGGATAAAATATCTTCGTCGTTCGCTGCTCTTAAAAAACTCGAAATTGAAAACCTCACCGATTTTATCTTTCTTTATATGGCTTTGAAAAAATTAGATTCGCACACCGTTCGTTCGTTTGAATTGGATAACCGCGCACAAGCGATTCCATCGTTTGATGCGTTGGTCACATTTGTTCGTGACAATATAAAAATATTGGAAAGGTCGCAGCACGATCACAAGTCGGTAGGTCGTTCTGACAACTCTTCGAATAAGTCGACTAAATCTGCACAAGTGTATGTTAACACCTCGTCGTCGTCTGAACAAATACAGACAAAATGCACTTTGTGTAGTTCGCAACATGATCATTTGTATACTTGTTCAGAGTTCCAAAAATTGTCGCCTGTTGAACGCTTTCGTTTCGTAAAATCTAATAATTTGTGTATCAATTGTCTTAGTAATAATCATCATGCTACCGATTGCAAGTCAAAATCTAGTTGTCGTAAATGTAACAAAAGGCATCATTCTATGTTGCACTTCGAATCTACCCACTTCGAAAATAATGCATCCGAAGCTATGCGTTCGGTCGCGGACCGGGCGCAATCAGCTGATCGGCGCGGGTCATCGACCGCCCCGCCTAACGATGTAACATTATGCACATTATCTAGTAATGAAACAAAAAATAATAATTTGATGTCATCTCGCTTGCGCGGGAGTACCGTCTTGTTGGGTACTGCCCGAGTTCTTGTTATGGATAATCGCGGGAAGCACCATAATGTTAGGGTTTTGTTGGACAGTGCTTCTCAAAGTAATTTTGTAACTCGAACTTGTTGTCAACGTTTGGGACTAAATAGTTTTAATAAATTAAATAATTTTGCCGTAAAGGGAATTGGGGGTTCTACTAAACTTATTCAGGGGTCAACAAATTTAAAATTCTTTTCTCGTTTTAATCGTAATATTAACTTCGATATGGAAACATTGGTTGTCGATAAAATTACTGAGTGTTTACCCACCACCGAGGTGGACACTTCTATTCTTTCGAACTTCGATTCTTTGCCGTTAGCCGACGACACCTTCGACATGCCGGGTGAAATCGATATGCTTATCGGAGCCTCGATTTTCCCGCACCTTTTATTGTCTCGCAGGGTGTGTGGTCACCCTACTCATATCGCACCTGTGGCTATGGAAACTGTTTTGGGTTATGTTGTCATCGGTACGGCGCCCGTTCGTTTTGATTGTTCGACTTCGATTTCTTGTTGTTGTATCGCAGACCCGTTAGAATCTGCGGTCCGCAGGTTTTGGGAATTGGAGGAAGTCAACATGCCGCCGCCGCTGAGTCCAGCTGATAGTGACTGCGAGGATTTGTATTCGCGCACTACTACTCGCGACGTCGAAGGCCGTTACATCGTTGCGCTCCCGTTTAAGGGCGACGCATTCTCACTAGGAGACTCGCGTCAAATGGCGGAAAAGCGCTTTTTCTGCTTAGAGCGTAAGATGCTGGCTTCACCCAATTTGAAACTCGCCTACGATGGAGTAGTTCGAGAATATTTAGATAAAGGTTATTTATCGCTAGCGCCTCACGAAACGGGGCCTACTAGGGATGCCCCTCACTATATTATACCGCATCACGGGGTCATTAGGGAAGACAAGATCACCACTAAATTGCGTGTCGTGCTTGACGCTAGCGCCAAGACTAGTTTTTTTTTTTTTTTTTTTTTATTTATTGGGGAAAATCAACAGTAGAACAATGTATTAAAAAACAAAGGCAAAGGAGCGTATAAATAAAGTTCTACCAACACTATTTTCCACGAGTTAAATAAGTACAGTACAAATAAATGAAAAAAACTAACAAAAACACAAAAAAAGAACTATGGAAAATAAAAAGAAAAAATTACAGAAAAAATAAAAATAAAAATAAAAATAAAAACGACCAAATAATAATAAAAAAGAAGAAACAGGAAAATACAAAAGATGGACAGCATAACTAAGAATTAGAGCGACACAGTGAAAAATAAAATTTGCAATTAAATTGTAAAATAAAATAAAATAAAATACAAGAACATTATTATTATTACTATCGAGTGAGGGCAAGCAAGTCAGCGTCCGCCAGCAATTCACGAATGTCTTTTTTGTATCTAGACGCGGACAGAGCGAATATGTCGATTTTCTCAAATAAGCTGTTGTATGTGTCTACGAGGCGGCGCAGGGGCGAGCGCAGCCCAGCGTTGGTTCGACAGATTGAGGTTGCGAAGAGCTTGCGCGCCCTCACTCGACGGATGTGGACAGTTTTGGGCACAACATAGCACAGTTTGCTAGTTATTTCCACACAGTCAAAACAGTTGTGACAAATTTTATAAAGAGTCATAGCTTCCAAAAGATTACGCCGAGATTTAAGAGTAAGCATTTTGTATTTGTGTAGTAAATCCAAGTAAGAAAGACGTGTGCGGTGGCATCTGTAACTGACTGAACGAAGGAATTTACGTTGTAAACCTTCGATTTTATCACTATACTTATTATACAACGGGTTCCAGATGCAGCTAGCGTACTCTAATTGAGATCTTACAAGCGAATTGAATAAGTAAATGTAGGTGCATGGATTTTTGAAAGGCTTGGTAGATCTCATGACAAAACCGTACATTTGATAGGCTTTGTTTACGATCTTTTCAACGTGGAGGTCAAGGTGCAGTTTTGAATCCAGTTCAATGCCTAGGTCACGTAGGGATGTAACTTTAGACAAGTTCATGTTGCACAATTGGTAAGTAAAGTTGATCATGTTTATGTTTTTCGTGAAGCTTATACTCAGACATTTAGATATGGAGAGCTGCAACTTATTATCCGCACAGTAAGTCGCGAATCGGACCAGATCCTCCTGCAGTAGGTGGCAGTCATGAAGTGTATTGACTTTACGGAAAACTTTCAGGTCGTCAGCGTACAGAAGAAATTTAGAGTGATGAAAACACTGATCAACGTCGTTTATAAAGAGAATGAAGAGAAGTGGTCCAAGGATAGAGCCCTGAGGTACGCCAGACGTGACCGGAGCATTGTTGGAGTGAAAACCGTTCAGCACAACTTTTTGGATGCGGTTAGAGACGTAAGAAGAAAACCAACGTAGCAAGTTACCTCTTATTCCGTTATACGCAATTTTTTCCAGAAGTAATTTGTGATCAATCTTGTCAAAAGCCTTGCGGAAGTCGGTGTAGATTGCGTCAGTTTGCGTACCAGAGTCCATATTTTCAAATAAATTGCTGACAAAGCACAAAAGGTTGGTTGTCGTAGATCTCCGAGACACAAATCCGTGCTGTTCGGGAAGGAGCGTGTTGTGTAGTGAGGGATAAATTTTATTGTAAACAAGACTTTCTAGGAGTTTAGACATTGCACTGAGAATCGATATTGGACGATAGTTTTCGATATTGTGCTTGGAACCATTTTTGAACACGGGGGTAATATTGGCCGATTTCCACTTAGTAGGAAAAGTGCCCTCGGCCAAGCACTTATTGAAGATAATATGAAGAGGTATGTGGATGGTATTGGCAGTTGCCTTCAGAAATAGCGGGGGGATCCTATCAGGGCCAGCGCCTTTATGAGCGTCAAGTGTTTTAAGAGAATTTTGAATTGCGTCTGGGCTGATAGTCAGAGTCGTGAGAAGGACATTATTATTATCACGCGCGTGCTCGTCAAAAAGGATGCATTTATCTTGTAAGGTGGAGGGCTCGTAAACTGACGTAAAAAAATGCGAGAACATACTACAGATTTCTAAGGGATTATCTGACGACTTGGACGCATAGGACATAGTGGAAGGGATACCAGGTTTCCTTTTCCTATTATTGACGTAGGACCAGAAGTATTTTATGTTACTTTGTATACTGTCTTCGGTCGTTTGTATATATCTGGAAAAACATTTAGTGCATTCAGTCTTAAATCTATTTCTGTACAAAGAATATACCTCATAATCAGATATATTTCTAAACTTCTTCCACCGGACCCAGAACTTGTTTTTATTTTTAAATATATTAATAAGTGATCGCGAGAACCAAGACGGAAATTTGGCGCTTTTGCGCGAAATTGAAGGAGTATTTGCGTCTATTACACTATAAAGTTTGTCATAGAATATGTCAACGGCGGGGTCTGTGGGAAGGCGACCTAGTAATGAGTCCCAATCGGTTATGCCCAACTCTTTATTAATACTAGTATAATCAGCACGGTAGAAATTCCACTTAGGGGTGTGGTTCAATTTCAATCTAGAGGGACTGGTGTGAAAGGTAGTGCAGACAGAGAGTGCCGGGTGATGGCAGGAAGTCGTGAGAAGAGCATTTTGATGATCCAGATCCTCAACAGAGCAGTTTGAGTTAGAAAAAACCAGGTCAAGAATACGTCCTTGTTGAAAATTGTTTTTAATGTCATTAAATTGTAGTGCGTTAATAGTAGACATAAAACGCTGCATTAAAAGACTAATAGGAGCGGCACTAACACATTGCAACCCTGGGTTTGTTGCACAAACAGGGTGCCAATCAAGATGGGGTAGATTATAGTCCCCTAACAGTACAAAAAGATCAATGTCATGTTCATTAAAAATGCGTTGAACAGTGTCGAAGTGGGTCACATAGACATCCTGACGAGCATTAGGCGGAATGTACGTACCTACAATGAGGTGTTTTTTTGATGGGTCGGAGCTTGGGATCGAGACGGCGACGCTCTCAATAGAATTGCACGTTTGGTTCACCGTGGGAAGGTGGAGCGCAGCGGGGCGGAGGGTCTTCAGGACACCGATGAGCACACCACCACCGTCACGCTTGCCGGTTGAAAGTCGGTCACGGTCCCATCTAAAAACCTGGTATCGTTGGTCAATAATTTCGGAATCGTATATTTCAGCTGTAGTCCACGTCTCAGTCAAAACAATAATATGATAAGAGTTAGAAAGTATGTTTGTGTATAAATCCTGTAGTTTAGTACGGATGCCACCGCAATTTTGATAGTATATAGACAAACTATCCATAATCAAATGGTGTGACTATAAATAGTGTTAATGTATGGCGTTGGCATAACTTAAAATTCAAAACGCTTACTACTTTGTTGCAATTTATATTATTGTTGTAAAGGGTGTATGATAAGTGTGTGCAATTGATATATCTAAAATAATTCACAACTGATGAAAAAGAAGGAAGACTCAGGAAAAGTGGCAGAATCAATGTAAACAATGAAAACAATGATAGGAATGAAGACATTGCATAACGGGCATAGTTAAAGTAATTATATAGTAGTGGGGATGCTTTTCTTAGAAGTGCGTCGCTAGTGACCTTGTGGCGGCCGCTGCTCGTCAGTCGCGCTGCGCTCCTGCGCCGGGGGGGGCGCGCGCCGCTTGATTTTATCGATGTCCTGTGTACACCGAATCGCAAAGGTCGCTGAGCTATCCGATTCTCTGACGAGAATGGCACCGTGTCGGATCCAGACATATTTATAGCTATTTTGTTTGGCTGCTTCCCGGGATTTGCGAAAAAGCTGCTTTTTCTTAAGCGTTAAATGTTCATTAATGTATATGTTATTGCACTGGCCGGCAATCCCAATCTTTTCGGATTTAAGCCCCTTTGCAAGGCGGAAGGCACTCAGCACATTATCGCGGAGCGTGCGCGTTGAGAGTTTTGCGATAATGTTTTTAGGCATGTTGTTTTGTTGATGGGCGTGCGGCACACGGTGAATGGAGACTATGTCACGTTGTGGGATAGTGCACCTGATCGCAGAACCAATGGATTCTACCAGCGCAGTTAAATTCTCATTACGTTTTTCGGGAACATTACAAATTTCGAGATTGCATTGTCTTGCCTGCTGCTCCAAAGTGTCAATTTGTAGTTCAAGTGAAGTGATAGCAGTTTTGGCGTTCTCACAAGTGGATGAGCTCCGCTCGAGGGTGCAGACACGTTTCACGAGCTCAATGTGCTGCGCATCATGTGTAAAGGTGGCGACCTCCAGGTCAGTGAGCTTGGCAGATAAGGTCCGGACTTCAGTTTTAATATTAGAGTTATCTAACCGTAGGGCTTGCAGTTCGTTCTTAATGTCAGATAGTTGATTAGTTAAGGTGTCATTCAAGCTGGCGAAGTTGCGGTCAATCTCACCCTTCCATGACTGTAATGTAGAAGTGATGACAGCAGTGATCTTATCTAGATCTGATTTAGTAGTATGAAGTGACGCCGACTTATCGAGACAAGATGTATCAAGGTTGTCGCAAGACATATCTATGCTGTCACAGTGGGATGCTAACGCACTACGAACTGGAGTATCAGTGTTAGACTTGGCACGGCGGGTTACATTTGTGCAGGCTGGGCAAGCCCATGAATTGAGGATGTCGTTGTGAAGGGCTGCGAATTGTTTGGCCGTGATATTCAGACAGGCGTGGTGGTATTTACCCTTGCAGATGTGACATTGCAGATGTGTGCTTTGTCCGACGGCTTTTGTACACGCCAGGCAACTGTCCATGGTGGATACTTAACGTATTTAGTGTAACGAGACACAAATTCAAACAGTAAAAACCGTAGTTCAGAGAGCTGTCAGTCACTGCCGTTACGAACATAGGATAGCAAATCGATTAGCACTTCACAGTTCTCACCAATAACACTTTTACTTCATAAATGTTCATCGGTTTCCCTTAATGATCTTTTGCATGGTGGTCAAAATCTACAAAGTGATTTGTTTAATGTTATCGTTAATTTTCGTTTGTTCGCTGTTGCTCTTTCGGCCGATATTAGGCAAATGTTTTTGTGTATTGGAATTCGCCAAAGCGATCGTCGCTTTCAACGTATTTTATATCGTTTTTCGTCGGACGAACCTCTTAAGGTTTACGAATTTAATCGTGTTTGTTTCGGATTAAAGTCGAGTCCTTTCCACGCTCTTCGAACAATTAAACAGCTCATCGTAGACGAGGGTGAATCGTACCCTAAGGCGAAGAATACCATCGCTACTGGTCTATACATGGATGATTTCGTTTACTCAGTGGATAACGAAGCTGAGGCCATCGCCACCACGGCTGAAGTAATCGCTCTTATGAAAGCCGGCCAGTTCGATCTTGTAAAGTGGACTAGTAATTCGCAAGCGGTAATCGATTCTGTTCCCCCGTCGCATCGCCTTTCGTCGGTTATAGAGTTCGATGAGTCCGACCAGCATAAAATATTGGGTTTGTGTTGGTCTCCCGTCACAGATTTCTTTAGTCTCAGCATACACATGCCCGCCGAAATTTGTACTAAACGGGCCATCTTATCATGTGTCGCTAGGATTTGGGATCTGATGGGTTTCGTAGCGCCTGTCGTGTTGTACGCTAAATTACTTATAAAATATTTGTGGTTATGTAATTGTAATTGGGACGAACCGCCCCCTCCTCGTGTCGTCGAATTATGGACTCGTTTTAGAGAGGAGCTTCCGTTGCTCGCGGAGATCAAAATACCTCGTCACGTGGGCATCGGACCTATCGCTACCGTGACTATAGTCGGCTTCGCGGATGCGAGTGAGAAGGCTTATGGGGGAGTCGTATATTTTCATATTTGTGTCGACGGAAATAATTCCGTATTCTTGATAGGTGCAAAGTCGAAAGTATCGCCTAGCAAGGTTGTATCGCTCGCTCGTTTGGAACTTTGCGCTTGCGTCGTACTAGCGAAACTTTTTCGCAAAATAATTATTGCTTGTGATAGTCGTTGTAAAATAAGTGATATTTATGCATTTTCAGATTCGACTGTTGCACTTTGTTGGGTACATTCGTCGCCCCATCGCTGGGATACATTTGTGGCCAATAGAGTGGCCAAACTACAGTCGGACTTGTCCTCGGACAAATTCTTTCACGTTTCGGGGGTCGACAACCCCGCCGATTGTTTGTCGCGCGGACTCACACCCGCCCAACTCCTGAATCATCCCTTGTGGTTCAGTGGTCCCGCGTGGGTTAAATTGAACCCGTCGCAGTGGCCAGTTTCGAAGTTCGTTCCTTCTGCGGTGGCTGATCCACCGGAAGAGAAAAAGAACACCTTTCTTGTCTCGTCACCTACCGGATCTCTTTTGTTATCGCTAGCAAACCGTTGGTCGTCATGGTCGAAATACTTACGCTGCGTAGTTTACATCTGTCGTTTCTTGAAATTTTTGCCTCGAAAGGATTACGTAGTTGCATCAGATCTCGAATTCGCAGAATTGTTAATACTTCGTGAACTTCAGACCTCGCATTTCGCCACTGAAATTGCGAACCTACGAGTCGGTAAACTTTGTAGTCGTAAATTTCAGTGCCTTAAGCCTTTTTTGGATAACGATTTGATTAGAGTTGGTGGTCGCCTCGCAAACGCGGAATTAGATTATAATCATAAACATCCCATCGTCTTACCGCGTTCTGGTCATATATTAAATCTTTTGGTAGACTATTATCATAAAATTAATTGTCATGCTGGTCCTGACTTATTAATGTCGATTCTACGTCAGAATTATTGGATATTCTCGGCGCGTAACTTAATTCGTAGTAGAGTACATAAATGTATTCCTTGTTTTCGTTTGCAACCTAAACCAGTCTTCCCTGAGATGGCTGATCATCGTTCGTGTCGTGTCGTTCAAACCGTAAAACCGTTTGGTCATACGGGTACTGATTACGCAGGACCCTTCAAGGTTACATTGTCGCGCGGTCGTGGTATCAGATCGCATAAGGCTTACGTGTGCATTTTCGTGTGTATGACCACTCGGGCCGTACATATCGAGTTAGCTAGTGACCTAAGCACCGCGAGTTTCATGTCGGCTTTCAAGCGTTTTATATCTCGTCGCGGGCCTGTAGGTCGGGTATATTCCGACAACGGAACCAACTATATCGGAGCTAAACGTACCCTCTCGGAAATGCATTCGTTTTTGCGTTCGAGGCATTTCAATACGGAATTCGCTCAAATACTATCGGATAATCGCATAACTTGGATATTGAATACTCCCGCTGCTAGTCATTTTGGAGGCAACTGGGAAGCTAACATTAAGAGCCTAAAAACTCATTTGTATCGCGTCATCGGTGAACAAATTTTGACGTTCGAAGAGCTGTCTACAGTTCTCGCTCAAATCGAAGCCGTGATGAATTCTCGTCCTTTGTGTCGCACTCTTTCGAGTGATCCTTCGGAACCACTCGCTCTGACGCCGGCGCATTTTTTGAATACTACGCCTTTGAAATATTTTCCCGCCAAAGACATTAACGACGATCAGTTACATGTTCTTTCGCGTATCGAGCTTTTAGATAAGTTAGTTCAATCGTACTGGAAGCGTTTGAGAACGGAGTATTTACACACTTTGCAATCGCGGCAGAAGTGGAATACACCGAGTAACCCCGTAGTTCCTGGAACGGTGGTTATTCTCACTACGGAAAATGCCCCTCCTTTGCATTGGCCGTTGGGCGTTGTGGAGGAGGTTTTTCCTGGCTCCAATGGAGTCACTCGTATAGTTAGAGTTAGAACGGCCACAGGTACATATCTGCGGCCCGTTGTGCGTCTCTGTCCCTTGCCAAACCAATAGTGGTGAATCGCTCCGCTGTTAGGTTAGGGATTTAGTTTGTTTGTTTAATTTGTTTTCTCTAGTTTGCTATAACATTAATTTTCGTTAGTTTTGTTAGTCTCGTATCGTATCGTTGTTTTGAAGGAAGGGGTTCCTTCAAGCTGGGGGGAATGTTTGCGCCCAAAAATAGATAATAGATGATTGTGAATCGAAATAATCGTTGCCTATCCTTATTCCGCCCCCACCCCGCTCCTAACCCATTCCGTATCCCTTTCGTTCATTTGATCGCGCAGTACTTGATCGATATCCATCCAAACCGCACGCGTCGTACGCGTTAATCCGCTCGCCGCCGGCACCCCAGAGCAGTGACGGACATTTCAGTGATTTCGCCTGGAAGCCACCCGTGCGCACGGGGTAGTGGAACAAGCAGTGCCGGAAATCATCGAGACGTGAGTACCTACCTACCTATCCATCCTTAATGCCGAATTCCCGATCTTCGTTTCACGATCATTTATAGTTTTTAAAACCCAATTATATACAGTCCACTATTGTCGCGCCTCCAGATTATATCTAAAACAGGTTAACCTTCATACAAGTAGTCAACAACAGAGATGGTACAGGATTTTTTTTTTATCTATAGACGTTATTGAACTAGCAACATGAATAGTCAACTTTGTTGTTATTTGTAGGTACTATATTAATTACGGTATAATACACATTAAAATGTTTCTAACGCTTATAATACTAGCTGCGTGTGCCCTGTGTGGTGAATGCTACCTCGATTTACCCGAAGGTAAGTGTTTCAGTTTCTCAGCTAGTTCAACGTTAGGTATAGCTATGCAGTAGTAGCCTAGATATAGAACGCCTGCTTTGTACGTAAGTTCAAATCCCGGGCCCGCACCTCCAAGATTTCCATGTGCGAATGTAGTTAGTCTTTTGTTTAAACTAAGTTTTTATTATGCTTTGTAACTTTTAATGTGAATATCAATTCGCTACAGTAAAACTAGTTTGGGATTCAGAACTACCAATGTTTTGTCGCATATAATAGCGATAAGTCAACAGTTAGTACCACCTCGGTGACATCCAGAATACCCGCGCCACAGGTTTAATCCTAGTTCGGGATCTGGTCGTTGTCTGGTTGTACTACAACAATGTTTTCTAATGTATATTTTAAGATTGTAAGACTGATTGGAATTGGGATGCCAAGCTACGTAGCCATTTGAGCCAAAAATTATGCAGTCCGTCCGGGCCTGGGGCCTTCCAATTAGGTAAAGAACGGACTGCATTGGCTACGTCTAGGTGCCCGATGGAGATCGCTTCGTTCGCATCACTGATCCAATCGCCTTCGAAGTGAGTGACTGGCACCGACCAGATATCACGCCAGAATGTTGTCATGGCGTTATCATCTGGTCGCTGCAAATCACTCACCGGTTCATAGGGTCGCTCCCAGGATCTATAAACCCATCTTTGGTCTCTTTGGAACATGGAGTTCTGGGAATATCGAACCACGCGAGCCTTATACCTACGTATACGGTTTGCCCATGCATAAATTTTCTGATTCAGGAAGTCAATGCGCTCTGTGACGCGGGAAATATATTCGCGAGGACTGACATCAGTCGCTGCGAATGCCCGCTTCACAAAGCGCATAACTCTAGGGCGTGTATTACCCTCCCTGAAGCAGCTGAGCTTGCCAATGAGTGCCCTAGCCTCGCTTATACGACGCTCTATCCTGCATTGCCATGCCGGGACGGTGGGTTTTGGACATGTAGCTGTGTCAGTGCTAAAATCCACACATTACACCGCAAAACCACATTACTATTATTATTAAAATATATTATTATTTTCATTAATGATCACTTACTGAACGGCGAAGGAAAACATCGTGAGGAAATCTGCACGTAAGCATGTGAAGTTCACCAACCCGCACTGGGACAGCGTGGTGGAGTATGGCCCGAATCTTCCGGTGTCCTGTGTCCAGTATCATGACAATAGGCAATGGCATAATGGCATCCACTGCATTGGACCTGTGCCTACTGCTTCGGAAAATACAGGCGTGATGATGATGTACTGTCAAATTACTTTGTTAAGTTGCTCTATTGTAAGGCGCATATGTTTGTAGGTGCCAACTGTACCTCAAACGGTGTAAGAGGGACCTGTGTGACATTATACACGTGTTGGACAGCTGCTTGGATCACCCTGTATGTAAGTATGCTACTTTAAGTATATACATAATGTACCAGGTGTATCAGAAACCATTTTTTTCCTGGATTTAACTCCCAACACATCTCTATTTTACGCTTATAAGAAAACGAACCGCCGTACAAAGTACTATGAAAATCCTAGCTCGCGCAAGGAGAGTTCTCGACGATCTGAACTATATATACAAATTCTACAACAATAACAGTCGGCAGGAAGACCATCAGCCTGGCAGGAAGATCTTCCCTTCACTGCAAAAGTTTAAATGAGTATCGGGTAATTTTTATCATAACTCAATCTTTATTTGACGTAAATTTTAAAAGCTTGTGATATATCGAATTCTTTGTCATATTTTCAAGTTCTATTTTGTTAATGATAGTAACTAGATCTTAGAGATGTAGTTTTGAACCAGCTTTGAATCCACGGCCTTAGCCGGTTATTCCTATTTAACACCAGTTTTTCAAGGTTGTCTATCTTCGCACCGAGGCTTCCGTACCTAAACTATGAAAGCATCGAACATTGCTGTAACGTAAAGATATTTTTTCCTATACTTGTGCTATAAGACCTTTCTTTTTGCCAAATTTTATTATTCTGGCTAGGTCAACAAACCTGCACGTCTATAGAAAGGGGCCAGCAAGGTGGACTATGGCCCAAATCTTCCTCGTATTGAGGGGGAATGTGCCTAGTATAATGGCAATAGGCTATTATATTGGGACCAAAATACATCGCCGAAGTGTGGGCGCACTACAGTGCACCTCTGCTAAACCCTTCGGGGAATACAGGCGTGATGATGTGTAGGTATATAGTCAACGGGAAGTGCTCTATAGGTATGTGATTTGTGATGGGTCACATAGTGCAACTACTACAGCCCTTTTAACGTCCCACTGCTGGGCACGAGCCTACCCTCAATGCGAAGGGGATTCGGGCCATAGTCCATCACGCTGGCCCAGTGCGGGTTGGCCGAGTTCACACATCTATCGAAAACTAGTTAAGTTCCTACAGACGTGCAGATTCCCTCACGATGTTTTCCTTCACCGTTTCATAGCAAGTGATAATCTCGGATGAAAATGAGATTCGCACATATATCCTAGAGGTGCGAGCTGGGGTTTGAACGTGCACACTTTGATTGCAAGGCGTGCTTTCGACCACTCGGCTACCACTGCTACCACACATAGTACACGTTTTGCTTAATTTAGAATCATACGATGAGTATGTGTTGTCTGGCGAGGTGGGTAATATAGTAATGTGAATTTATTTCAGCTTCGAGCTGGTTATAATTATGAAAAATTACCTGAACTTTGCTCGTATGATGTAAACTATGAGCCAGTTTACTGCTGTACGGATTGTCAGCTAGATAGAAACCAAACGTAAGTACCTAGCGGATACAAAACCAGCCGAGCAAATATGTAATCCTATTGCAAACCTGTTTTAATCGCCTTATGTCAACACAGGAAATCATTATAAGTTACGTAACTGACCAGCGAACATAACTCAGGAGTCAGGACACTTAACTTTACCATGAAACGTAGCTCTATCGCTACACATTGCTCTACTATGACACTCTTGTGCCTAATGCTGGGTAAATACTTCCCTCCCCTTCCTCCATGCTTCTCGATTTTAGGCTAAGATTGGCCACTCTTTACGATAGGAGTCCAGTTCTGTGGTAATGTTTGCCTTGTGTTTTTCTTCTGATGCAGCAGATGTGTTCAAACTAGTTCCATTTCAGCGTGCCACAGATACACATCTGAAGATAGGTGGCAGAAAGGATATAATGGTGGACTGGTCGCGTTACCAACTCCATTCTATTGACTCCAAGTACGATAGTTATGTATATATTTTATTATTTGTGCAGGTTGAGAAATCAGATAGTCGCTCCAAGTGGACGTTTAAAAAAAAGGAAAGACTCTTTATCTTGGAACAGTAAGTATGTTTAATGTACGATTATTCTGTGGGTGTTGTTAGGATCTATTTGCACGGTAATGCCGGTAATGCTAGCTGCTAACAACGACTTAATTCATCGTGTGACCCCAAACTAAACAAAGGTAGTATGGGTAAAATACAAAGGACTGGGGGCGATCCCAGTTACACCCAGACTAGACCTAACCTGGAGCAAATTTCTAAAAACCGTTTCCGTAATTAGCCACTGATGGGCACCTGATGAAGTGTGTCGGACGGCCTACGCTCATTATTTGCATTCTTAAATACGGGCATTTCTTAAATATATAAATCTATAGTATAATAATAATCTATACTAAGAGACTGACATGAAACAGCTGTTACGGGATCGCTTCTTGGGGCGCCTGAAAAAAGTACTGAAAAGTCTTTTATCCGGCGGAAACAAGGTGCGAGCCTACAACGGCTGGGTCATGCCACTCTTGATGTACTCCTTTGGCATACTTAAGTGGACTTAGACCGAATTGGACACCCTGGATAGAACAGTCCGTACTACGCTCACTGCATACCGCATGCATCACCCACGTTAATCGGTAATGAGATTATATATATCTCGGAAATGTGGAGGTCGTGGCTTTTTAAACGTCAAGACTTTGCATAACCGAGAGATATGAAGCCTCAGAGAATATTTTCTCCGTGCCGATGGGGAAATGCATGTGGATGTAGTGGCAGTAGATAATGGACTCACTCCTCTATCTTTGGCAAAAGAGAACTGGCGCAAACCTGTAGTGCTGACAACGGATGATCGTAGGGTGGTATGGCAGGGCAAGGAGCTACACGGAAGGTACTATCGGGCCCATATGGGCCCGATGTAGATCTTGCGGCCTCCGTGGCCTGGCTACGATTCGGCGACCTCTTTGGGGAAACCGAAGGTTTTGTCTGTGCAATTATGGACGAAGTTGTGATGACGAACAACTACCGGAGATATATTCTTAGGGATGGCACCATTGACATTGTCGGGCATGTCATCGCCCTGGTGAATCCCTGAGGCATATCATCTCCGGTTGTTTGCGTCTCGCAAATGGTCAATATTTACACAGACACAACCAAGTAGCCAGGATTGTCCACCAGCAACTTAACTTAAATATCGCCTTGTGACATCCGAGGTACCGTACTACAGGTATGAGCCACAACCAGTTCTCGAAGAGGGTCATATTGTATTGGGACCGGTCTATCATCACAGACAGGACTATTGTAGCCAATAAGCCTGATATTGTGCTGATAGATCGCCAAGAGCGCCGTGCAATGATTATCGATATCACTGTCCCCCATGACGAGAATCTCGTGAAAGCAGAGAAAGATAAAGAAAGCAAGTATTTTGATCTGGCTCACGAGGTTGTCGACATGTGGAACATTGATGCGGCAACCATTGTACCGATAGTCGTTTCCGCCCATGGCTTATTAGCCAAGAGCCTCGACAAACACCTAAAGAGGCTCGCGTTACGCAGCTGGATCAAGGGACAGATTCAGAAGGCGGTACTTCTGGAGACGGCGCGCATTGTGAGGAAGTTCCTCTCTCTGGAGCCCTAACCACTGGTAACTAGGACCCTGTTCTAGATGCCGGTGGGGAACTGTTTTTTATATTTTTAAATATATTTTTATATATATATTTAAAAATTTAATTTATAAGAAAGATAAGAAATAATGGAGATCTATACTAATATTATAAAGAGGAACGATTCGTATTTTTTGTAAGTAACGAATTAACTTAAAAACTACTGAACCGATTTCATAAAATATTTTATCGTAGAAAGCTATAATATCACTGAGTAACATGCCTATGTTATAATATAGCTTAACCATGCGACGCATACCCATGCGGCACCGGGACCGGCCGCTAGTCGATCATAATTCTCCATTTTTAACCAACTTAAAAAAGGAGGAGGTTCTCAATGCGACCCGTATGTTTTTTATGTATGTTATCGCATATCTCCGGCGTCTGTCGAGGTTGGTCCGGTTTTCAAAATATTATCAGAAATTGAAAGTGTAGATAATTTCCAATTCATGTGTGTATTTGCCTAGTCTGACGTAGATTGGCACCTACTCCAAATGTAATTAATTTTAAGGTTATTAGTAGCTTTTAAGTGGACCTAGGTTTTCAAGTCGGTTTTTAGTATTCATTAAAAATATTTTTTTTGTCTCACAAAACGTACCTACCTATCTCGTTATTTTTATTCCATGGAACTTAACTTGTTTGCAGAATGTATGGATTACTTTCAAGATCTCCCATACAAATGCCGTGGGCAGGGGATTAGAGACACTTATCCCAAGTACAATGAAAAGGAGGAATGCTTCAATTGGGAGACTTTCTCCTACAGTCTGGGCGGGGGGGGAGGCCTGGACGCAAAATTATGGGAGCTTCCACACATGGTAAGTGGGGAAGATAAAAAATTGTCACACCCCTTTGGGGTTCCGTAGTAGTCAAATAGCAAATGACAACGTAACGACACCCAAAACAATGAAATTTAGTAGGTAAATTTATTTTGCCGTTTCTTAGCATGGTCGCAATACAGGATGTTCCAGAAGTCCGAAATAATACTTGGCAGTTTGCATTTGGATCGCGTATACAACCGAATGGTATAATTTTTGTTGAAATTCGATTATGTTTTTTCAACTTTTTTTTCGTAGGCGATATCTATAACTTGTTATATCTTGAGTTCTAGGTTAAATTTTCATGTTCTGTTTTGTGAACATTGGTAGTCGCCCCCCATAAGTGTAGTTATACTTGTGACAAATATTCATAGACCTTTGAATATTTGTCACAAGTATCGTGTTCTAGCCTTTGAGTAAATTCATAACCCTATTCAGCAGTGTAAACTACACTTATGAGGGTCGACTCACAAAACAGCACATGATAATTTTACATAGGACTCGAGATAAGTATTACGAGTTATAGAAATTGTTGGCTAAATTAAAAAAAAAAAACCTGGTCGATTTGCAGTAAAATATTTATGCCATTCAGTTGTATACCCAATACTGATGCGAACGTCAAAGTATCATTTCGATCTTCTGTAACATCCTGTATGAGCTGACTGCAATATTTTTAAACCTGGTTTAAATTATTCGGGTATTCCAGGCGTTGCTCGGATTTGGAAAACGGGGGTCGGTGCAGTGGCTCTGCGGCGGCACGGTGATCAGCGAGAGGTTCATACTGACTGCTGCACACTGCTCGTCCGAGCCAAGGCTGTGAGTAACAACAACACCTTTTTTTTTTTTTAAATGGACTACGCTGTTGGCCGTGAGGTGGCCCATACAGCTTTACTGGAGGAGTGGCGAGCGCAGAGTGCACTCCAACCAAGGCCTTAAGGGCGGAAAAGGGTGGCAACTAGCTTAAGGGCGCCACAGAGGGCACGACCTCGGCTTGGGCAGTTACCGTGAGGGGAGAGGTAGTGACTGTGCTCCTAGGTGCAAAGATGCACCTACGAGCGGAAGAGGGGGTTCCTCGACTTCGCCGGCGAGGTCGGTGTCTGTTTGAGGCTCGTGTTGGTGGCCCTCTCGACGCCCGGGTCGAGGAGGGCGGTGATCGTGTCGGGAGGATGACAACAACACCATGTGTTTATTGACTGCTTAAGATGATTTGTGGGTCCACTGCACCGGGCAGGTACAGATTCATTTCCCGTCGAAGGTCGTTTCAATAATAACCTTGTTTTACAGGTATCATAAATAAGACATCTTAAAGCACTTTCGCAGATCAAAATTTTTACCAATGCCAAAACGTACTCGGTGTCAATATGCATAAAGATTGAATTTCACTGGTAAAAGCCACGTGTCGAAATTCGATCGGGCTGTCAACGTTGAAGAATTAACTTTTTATTATTATTACAAGCTGTATATAAACTTGCAATGTATGTCCGGGTGGAATCTTGCAACTGAATTTTATATCAGTTATCTATAAGCGATTGAGCTGAAATTTGGTATACACGCTTATTTTTGATGACAATGCATGCTTAGCTATGTGACGTCATTCTAATTCCATAATGGCGGATCATCCAAGATGGCGGAATAGTTATTTTTTCTGCACTACCACAGTATGGGTATCAAATGAAAGAGCTTGCTGAGGAGAACACGAAAACTAAGGGCAATTAAATAAAAGCTTGTTTTAAAAAAGTTTTTTTACCATTATTTTTTTCTATGTGTTATTACAGTTCGTTTTGATATTGGCAAAACATTTAACGCGCGAGCGTTCACGCCCTAGTTTGCGGGAGGCCTAACACGAGCATTGCTTTTTGAAACTATATTTTTAGGGTCAGAAATGAAATAAGAATAAAAAAAAACAAAATTTAATCTACCCTACTTATTAATTACATTTTAATTCACAATAATCAAACAAAAAGAACTTATTTATCCAATTTACAAACGTAACTTTTAAGAAACTTACATGTACACCTTCAAACCACGATTATAAACACAATAACTAATAAAATTATTAAATAAATCAAGACACCGTCTCTCCTACGTGTTCTCACACCGAGCGCTCGACAAGAAATGGGCCGACGTTTGGCGTGCAGAGTCTTATATAGGCATCTTCAAATTCCATATCTTATACGGCCTCTCCTGACGTAGAGTCGTCCTCGACGAGATTCTGAGACAATCCTTCTGGATTGGCTGCTGGAGCTCCCATATCCAAAGAGTCATCTGGATCGAGTAATGGCATTGATAGAGCTTGACTGGGTTCGTCCGTGGAGGTCGTTGGATTATCGACAGACTCTTCTTCGTTATCAACTGTAAAGTAAATAGTGCCGGAGATAACTCAGTCTTAGTTCCGACGCTAAAGTTGTTCACATAAACTCGGTGCATGTGTGTCATACAAGGCGCCTTTATATACCACACAGTCACCGTGCCCATGCGCCCATGTACATAATACTTCGACAGCGATGTTACAAGCACCTCTTACTTAAGCGACATACGCTTACCAAGTCCTCCAGCGACTAACGCCAGACAAGCGACACACGCTTATTACACATTCTAGCGACTAACGCCAGATAAGCGACACACGCTTATTACACATTCCAGCGACTAACGCCAGATAAGCGACACACGCTTATTACACATTCCAGCGACTAACGCCAGATAAGCGACACACGCTTATTACACATTCCAGCGACTAACGCCAGATAAGCGACACACGCTTATTACACATTCCAGCGACTAACGCCAGATAAGCGACACACGCTTATATTGCATAACCAACGCGCATGAATTCGCTCCGACACACGGATTGAATTCTCGTACTCACGATCGAAGAAAGAAGAGCATGACTCAGGGCAGCACTCGCCCTTCCACGGCACCATGTATTACGTTGCGGCTTGTAGGGTCTTCCCATAGCCATCCGCCAAAAGTTTCAGCTCGTATCAGCCGCCAGGGAGCACTTTGCTGATCTTGTATGGTCCTCGCATTCCGGGATCTAGTTTGCCTACGGACTGAGAATACTTAATTACGAAGGCAAGATCACCAATCTTATATTGTCTCTGAACACGTCGATGCTGGTTGACCCGATCGTCTTGTCGTCTTCTATTTTTTTTACAAGTAATCCTGTAGCTCAGGCCCATGCTTCTCCGTTTGGTGCAGTGTTTTCCATTGCAAGATCACGGATAACAGAGCGTATTAGGGGCCGTACCATCTATCCAAACTAATAATTTTACCGGCGATGTCTGTGTGGTTTTCTGGCGAGTCACCTTCAGTATTAATTGAAGTTTCCACAGTGTGTCAGACAAAACGGGATTGAGATTCACTTCGATGCGGAGCATGTTGAGCAGAGTACGGAAATACCTCTCGACCTGTTTTACGTTTCGAGGTACGGGGGAGTCAATACGCGCTTCTACCTTACGCAGACTCGGCTTTACCTGACCTCCACTAACTAACTGTCCTAAATATTCTACCTCGGTTTTTTGAAACGAACATTTTCCTAAATTTATTGAAAACCCGGCTGAAGTAAGAGTGTTCAAAACTTCGCAAAGAAGACAATTCCTTCTGTAATTGTGGAGTTCATAATTGATAAGTCTTTAATTTACACTAGCACTCACCCGTCATTATATCTCTAGAGTCAGAACCGTGATAATCCTGACATAAATTAACATTGCGTTGATTACCCGTGTCAGACTTATTTTTTGCGAAACAGTTACTTTCATTGTGACCTGGCTTTTTGCAAAAAGAACAATGCACCCGATCTATTTGATTAAAACCCTTATTTTGATTGGCTGATAAATTTGTTCGCTGGCAGTTGCGCCCAATATGACCTCTCATCCCGCAGGAGAAACACTTAACGTCCATTTGTGTAGATTGATTAGGTGCAGGGCGTTTGGTAGATGGGCCACCGGTAAGTGTCTCCTGCTTGCCCCGATTGGCTTTAACATAAATGGAAAGGAACGTCACTAAATTCTCTGAAGTTAGATTAGCGTTTGCGGCTGCCGCACGAACTTGTGGGTTGTCTATCCCGCGAATAACAATTGAGGTACGCAGTTCATCGCTCAAACCCTCAACAATCTTTAGTCGCAGCAAGGTACGACGAGCATACTCCGCATAGGTCGTATATCTATCGGAAGTAGCGTGCATGGCGTTATAAAGAATATTTGCAAAATCTAATTTTTGAGGGCAAAGCGGCTTAAATTCTTTTTTAAAATTTGACCACATTCGGTCGTTGGTTACCCATTCGGTCAACCATACGCGTGCGTCACCCTTGAGGCAAGAAGCCACCCGTGATAAACATTCGGAGTCAGACCAACCGTTCGCATCCCGAGCGCGATCCACCTCTTTGCACCACGCGTCAATATTGTTTATAGTGGGATCAAAGTTAGAGACAAAATAATTATTATTTCTAATGGGTTTCAAGGTTTTAAGAACCTCTATCAACTCGGACGTCCTCGACTCGTGATTCCGAACGGTTTCATTGCTAGTTGGCATCCTATTCGTACCTACATGCACTCGGTGTGGAACATCAGCGTTAGAAGGGGGAATATTCATACCGGATGACAATAACTCGGAAGGGCACACGGTACCTAGACTATTTGGGGGCGCAGTGACGTCAGTTTGATTTTCAGGGAGAACATTAATTGCGTTAGAACTAATTGCCACCAGGTGGTCGCACGGGGGCTGAACAAAATTCCGGTACGTAATATTGTCGGGGGTGGTACGAGGTAAAACTTCGTTATTCTCAATAGCGCTTAACCTTTTCAGAATCGTATCAAGTGTATTTTGCAAACTACCCTCATTCATATTTGACGCACGACGGTGGCGCGTGGGTGAACGTGTCCTTTGATCACGATCATGACGACTTTCATATGATGGGGTACGCGAGCGACGACGGTGTCGCGAATCGTGTCCCCGCGATCTGTCCGAACCTATGCTACGACGGCTCGACCTATCGCGTGAATTACTACGCGACCTGTGCCGTGACCTATTACGAGATCGGTGTCGTGATCTACTGTCGCCGCGTGGCATATTTACTTACTCGTGTTTTATAAAAGGTAAAATAATTTTCTACCCACAAAATAAAAATTACAAACAAAAATAATTCACAAGAACACAGAATAAAAATTTAGAGCAGTTTAGAATAGTTGAAATAAAGTTGAAAATTGGATCTTTAAGTAAATGTGAGCTTAGTTCTTTATCCCACTTCTGATTTTAGGGTCAGAAATGAAATAAGAATAAAAAAAAACAAAATTTAATCTACCCTACTTATTAATTACATTTTAATTCACAATAATCAAACAAAAAGAACTTATTTATCCAATTTACAAACGTAACTTTTAAGAAACTTACATGTACACCTTCAAACCACGATTATAAACACAATAACTAATAAAATTATTAAATAAATCAAGACACCGTCTCTCCTACGTGTTCTCACACCGAGCGCTCGACAAGAAATGGGCCGACGTTTGGCGTGCAGAGTCTTATATAGGCATCTTCAAATTCCATATCTTATAATATACTTGTTTTTACCAAAAAAAATACTTAATTTGCAGTGGTAAATACTCCCGAGTCCGACTCCCTAGCTAACTAACCTTGCTAGATCACGATTTGTTGAACATTGGATTTAATAATTAGATATACTTAAGTACCATATTGTTTGTTAGAGGTCCGATAACTTACGCTGCTCTGGGAATACTGAAACGCAGCGACTTGAACGAGAATTGGAATGTCTACGGGATACAAAGGATTATACTACATCCGGACTACCAGTCGCCTTCCAAATACCACGACATTGCACTTTTGGAGACGGACCGAGAGTGAGTTGATCATCTCTTTCCCACACAGTTTAGTAAATGTACATGGTGTATCAGAAGTCCGAAATAATATTCGGGGTACATATACGGTAGCCCATATGTAGATGCTTAGTAAAGACAGATTTCATCAAAGTTTCTGACTTATAGACCTTTGAACATTGGTATTGTGTTCTGACCTTTGGGTACATCCATAACCCTAGCCAGCAGTGTAAACTACATTCATGAGGGGTGTTTATCAATATTCATAAAACAGAACATGCAAATTTGACATAGGACTCGAGATATTGCAATCGTCAATAGAAATTGACGACGAAAAAAATGTTGAAAAATCATGGTCGAATTTCGATTAAAAATTTTATTCCATTCAGTTGTATACCCGATACTGATGCAAACGTCAAAGTATTATTTCGGACTTCTGAAACACCCTGTATAACTAACCTTCGTTGGGTGTACCTATGGCAAGTTTTGTGCGTGCATGTTATCGCACAAAACTCGCTATATGGCATACAAACGAGAATTATTTAGAGTCCCGTAGAAAAATTAAGACGTAGATGAGTCCATGGAGATATTATAACGGAGATGGCTTATCGAGCCCGCGCTGCGGTTAAATTTTCTGGTTTATCTGACTCCGCCATTGTTGTTTTCTCAAATACCCAGTTGCCGTATACTGCAGCTACATGAGACAACAACAATAACTACAGCCCTTTTAACGTCCCGCTCAATGCGAGGGGGATTCAGGCCATAGTCCACCACGCTGGCCCAGTGCGGGTTGGCAGACTTCACACATCTATCGAGAACTAGCCAAGTTCCCTCAGTCGTGCAGGTTTCTCACGATGTTTTCCTTCGCCGTTTCATAGCAAGTGATAATCTCGGATGAAAATGAGATTCGCACATAAACCCAGAGGTGCGAGCCGGGGTTTGAACTTGCACACTTTGATTGTAAGGCGTGCGTTCGACCACTCGGCTACCAATGCTATTTGGAGATAACAACAATAGCGGAATAATTATCGCAGAGCCATACGAAAAGTAGAGTCGTTATGGGTACTGTGTCGTTATGGTTACTCTATGGATGAGTCACATTTCACAGACATCACCGATCTAAAGTACTTTCTTGTGGCTCTAATATCTCTCATTGCAATTATAAGCTATCAAAATAATAAATGACAATGCTCCAGCAAGGCATCGCGCTCTCCTTGGAGGAGCCACGCCTTGACTGACTCCTGCAAAGCAGCTTCAAACAGCTGCTTGGTTTGGCTTGAAGTTATTAAAACTACGTTACAGGATCAACTTCGGTCGAGGACTGCTGCCCGCCTGCTTGGACACTGGAGAGCGGTCGAAGTCTTACGATCCTTATGTGAGCGCACCAGGATGGGGAAGACTGGGCTACAATAAGCCTCTAGCTGAGACCTTACAAGTGGTAAGAAACATCATAATTTACTTTTAAAATACCTAGGTACTTATTGTCCTAGACATATTTCTTATTGCTTCTACATTGACAGCGTCTTTTTCAGATAAAGTGTAGGTACTAATCGGTCAATCCCTTAAAAAATATGACTTCAATAAAAACATTGGAAAACGCCTAAAGTAATAAGCAAATTCACCCACACTATGCCGTGAATCTCCTCTCTTCATTTACAACACTCGCCTTTCATCAATTTATAAACTGTTAACCAGAAATAAATTCAATTATATATTATATTATAGCAGTGGTAGCCTCGTCGGCAAGAACGCCAGCCTTGAACGTAAGCGGGTGCAAGTTCAAATCGCGGACCCGCACCTCTGAGATAATTTTCATGTGCGAATGTCATTTTCAACAATGATTACCACTTGCTGAACGGTGAAGGAAAACATCGTGAGGAAACCTGCACGTCTATAGAAAGGCGTGTGAAGTTCACCAACCCGCACTGGGCCAGCGTGGTGGACTATGGCCCAAATCTGGCCCGTTTTGAGAGGGAATGTGCCCGGTATAATGGCAACAGGCTCGCCCCCTATCACATTGGCGAAGTTTGGGCGCACTACAGTGCACCTCTGCCCACCCCTTCGGGGAATACAGGCGTGATGATATATTTATTTATATATTATATTGTAGCCTATTTACATTAAAAAGATGACATTTCTATGCTATTTCTAAATTTATATCAGGAAATGCTTGTATTATGTTTATAACTCTGCTATAAAAATACAACAGTAAGTAAACGACTTGTTATATCCTTAGCACAGATTAAGTATACTCATACGTGCTGGTCCTGCAACGATCACAATTGCTTATGTCTAAAATAATGCGTAGAATATCAGACGGCTGTCTTAATTAACCGTTCCCATTTCCCGTTGTCCCCTAGTTGGAACTGCGACCCTTCAATACCACGCATTGCGAGGACCTGTTCCCGCCCCACAGGCATCTTCTGAAGGGCTACGACCCTACCACGCAGATATGCTATGGGGCTACGGAGGAATCCGCCATCACGGATACTTGCGAGGTACTTGCATATGTTTACAGTTTTTAAATCATCGTCATGGCAGCGGCGTAACTAGAGGGTGGCAGGGCTGGCAAAATGCCACGGGCTCCCGGAAACCTAATAAAAAAAACTTAAATATATAAATTTCATATCTAAATATGTAATAGGTATATCTATGCTTTAGATGTTAAATTTATAAGTTACCTACTTGCTTTTACCGGCGACTTCGTCCGCACAGACTTAGATTAGTAAATACATAATACCGATGTAAATTAGGTACGAGTATAGCCAACTGATGAAACTTCCATCAGAATAATATTAATTATTCTGATGGAAGTTTCATCAAAATCCGTTCAGTAGTTATTGCGTGAAAGTACAACATACAACAATGGATAGGATAGGAGGGGTAGGATAGGAAGTAGGATATGTACTTAATAAACTTGCATTTGGAAATTAAATTACGTCATTTCATTAAAATGTACACGATATTAGTAATACTGTGTAACTACTTCATTGATTTATTAAAATTAAATTACGTGATGATTTTTACTGGGGCCCCATTAAATTAGCCAGGGGCCTAAGATGGTAGGTACAGGTACGCCTGTATCCCCGATGAGGTAGTCATTGGTACCTACACCTCGGAAGGGACGGGTTATGGGACACACATAAACCGGCTCCTTCCACACTTTAACGAAATTAATTAAATTTAATGGAATGCGATAAGAAATAGGGGCAGATGCAGTTGTTCGGGCGGATATCCTGTAACATCTGTTAATTTCAGGGCGACAGCGGCGGGCCTACTCATTACGAGGAGTATTGTTTGTACGTTGTCACCGGCGTGACGTCATTCGGCAGAAGCTGCGGCACCATCGGCTCCGCTGGCATGTACACCAGGGTCATCTTCTACGTGCCCTGGATCGAGAGCGTCGTGTGGCCTTCAGAGGCATGATCACATCTGCCAGTTTGTGCTGAGACCCGATATCTCTCACAAAAAAGAAAACAAATCTAGCATGATTATTTTGTTAATATATTACGATACCTATACCTAATATTTAGACAATGCAGATAATATTATACAAATGAAAATCTCACACGTTTTATTCAGATACCCATTTAACTAAAGCTATATTTTTAACCGACTTCCAAAAGGAGGAGGTTCTCAATTCTATTGGTATGTTTTTACAATTTAGTTATAAAATTATTATTGCACATATTTCTGCTTCATTTTTTAATACATATTTGCTGTAATCATTTTGTATATCCATAGATTTTCCACTCTTATTTATAGAAATTTTAATCTATTCACATATTTGTGAATGTATCCTACAATGGAATGATTGAAGTGCTAGTGTTTTGTAACATGTTTATAAATGGATCAAAAACCTTTTTAAATTTGATGGTTACTCATTTCATTTTCAGACATAATCGGCGCAGTTCCGTAATTACTTTATTCATTACAAGCTTTATATTAACTTGCAATGTATGTCCGGGTGGAATCTTGCAACTGAATTTTAAAACAGTTATATTTAACCGATCGAGCTGAAATTTGGTATACAACCCTATTTTGGATGACAATGCATGCTTAGCTATGTGACGTCGTTCTAATTCCAATATGGCGGATCATCCAAGATGGCGGAATAGTTATTTTTTCTGCACTACCACAGTCCATGGGTATCAAATGAAAGGTCTTGATGAGGAGAACACGAAAACTGAGGGCAATTAAATAAAAGCTTGTTTTTAAAAAGTTTTTTTACTAATGCAATGGGATCTATAATGGGATATATAATATGGGTAATATACTCATGATTTCTTATGAATTTACTACCATTTTAAACAAGTTTTTAACCCCACTTGTCCCTAAGATGTATGTAAGTGGTACCTACTTCAGAGACCTTTTCAAATTAATACCAAGACATTGAAATTTCACAACAAAATTACTGAATTCTTCATTCTATACACCCTATATACTATAAAGTTTATAGAATAAGATAGTTTCTCTCACAATTACTAAGTATTTAGGCAAATACACACATGAATTGGCACCGAATCCAAATGTAATGAATTACGAGTATAAGGTTATTTGTAGCTTTTAGTGCACGTAGGTTTATGAAGTCGGTTTTTGTTTTTTGTTAAACATATTTTTTTACGGTTTTAGTGCCAATGATCGTTGAAAATGTGCAAATATTATCACCTTATAACAGCCCTAAAACAGTAAAAATTTACAGCCAAAAAAAAATTGGGGGTGGGTTTTGATTTTTGTTAACAATCCGTATAAAAAATAAAAAGATTTTAAAAAATCAGTTCTCTAACGCCGGAGATATGCTGTAGTCCGGATTGGACCGCCATTTCACCACTTACATTTTTTTTTTCAAAATTCCTAAAATACGTGTTTCTTTATTTTTTATTTAAAATACATAGGTATAGGTACACAATACAAAGTTTCAAGTCGATCAAAAAATATTTTTGAAATGTGATCTTCAACCCCCCATTTCACCCCGTAGGAGGTTGATTTCTGACAATATTTTCAAAATGGCATCAACCTTGAAGAATTCACTAGCAAACCTCAAAAAAAAAAAACGAAATCATTCGACAGACGCCGATGGATTATGTTTGCGCCCAAAAATAGATAATAGATGATTGTGAATCGAAATAATCGTTGCCTATCCTTATTCCGCCCCCACCCCGCTCCTAACCCATTCCGTATCCCTTTCGTTCATTTGATCGCGCAGTACTTGATCGATATCCATCCAAACCGCACGCGTCGTACGCGTTAATCCGCTCGCCGCCGGCACCCCAGAGCAGTGACGGACATTTCAGTGATTTCGCCTGGAAGCCACCCGTGCGCACGGGGTAGTGGAACAAGCAGTGCCGGAAATCATCGAGACGTGAGTACCTACCTACCTATCCATCCTTAATGCCGAATTCCCGATCTTCGTTTCACGATCATTTATAGTTTTTAAAACCCAATTATATACAGTCCACTATTGTCGCGCCTCCATTATTTTGGTCCTTCGAGCCGGATCAAACCATTTTGGTTGGTTTGAGACGACTCGATTGGGTTTTCGGTTCGTAAATTCATTTATTTCGTCGTTTGTAAAATCTTGTATCGCGTCGCGAGCGTCATCCGCCATGTTCGTTTGGTAGGTGGACAGAGACGTAAATCGTATTTTTCTAGTTACTATCTATATTGGTATCGTTTCGTTTCGCGTAGCTAGGAAATATTGCATATTACGTTCTCCAACGCTCATATTTCGATTGTAGGTAGGTACCTATCGTACTTATTCAACCAAAATTATCGCCATTTTGTTTTTATATCGCGGACTTGTCCGGGCGCGTGGTTCGAGAGACTCATTTCGTATCGTTCTTTTCGCTCATTCATTTCATTCGTTTCGCATCTAGTAGGTAACTACGCATCTGGTCGCGGTGCTCACTTACCTACCTATTTTTTCGTACTTATAGATTTTGTATTGCTCGTTCACAATGTCGAATAAACAAAAATTGATACTTTTACATGCCAAAAAAGAAAGATTATTCATACGTATTCAAACAATTTGTAATCATGCCGCTGAAATCCATATAGAATCGTTTAGAGAATTATTTCTGTGTGAAATCGAGACTGTAGATGGCTTGCGGTCCGAATTTGAAAAATTGCTCGATGACATTAACTTATTAGAATTGGAGGAGGATCCTAAATATGTCGTTAACTACCAGCCGCTTTCCTCTTTCGAAGATATGTATGGTCGTATCAAGCGCGTTAGTAAAAAGTTAATGCCGTCGCAGGTCACGCAGGTATCTAACAATAAAGCAAAATTGCCTCGCATCGAATTACCGCAGTTTAACGGGGAGCTAAAATCGTGGCCCTTGTTTTACACTAGCTTCAAAAACACGGTTCATTTGAATTTGTCGTTATCGCCCGCTGAAAAATTGTATTATTTGTTAGGTAAATTGACTGGTAAAGCGCAGGCCGTATTCGCTGGCATTGCGCCTAGTGCCGAAAATTATCATCTGATTTACCAAGCGCTAGTGGATAAGTATGAGGATAAACGTATGTTGGCTACGTCGTACATGGATCAAATATTCGATTTGAAACCTGTGGGTTCGGCCACAGTCGCTAATTTGGAATTGTTTTTGGATAAAATATCTTCGTCGTTCGCTGCTCTTAAAAAACTCGAAATTGAAAACCTCACCGATTTTATCTTTCTTTATATGGCTTTGAAAAAATTAGATTCGCACACCGTTCGTTCGTTTGAATTGGATAACCGCGCACAAGCGATTCCATCGTTTGATGCGTTGGTCACATTTGTTCGTGACAATATAAAAATATTGGAAAGGTCGCAGCACGATCACAAGTCGGTAGGTCGTTCTGACAACTCTTCGAATAAGTCGACTAAATCTGCACAAGTGTATGTTAACACCTCGTCGTCGTCTGAACAAATACAGACAAAATGCACTTTGTGTAGTTCGCAACATGATCATTTGTATACTTGTTCAGAGTTCCAAAAATTGTCGCCTGTTGAACGCTTTCGTTTCGTAAAATCTAATAATTTGTGTATCAATTGTCTTAGTAATAATCATCATGCTACCGATTGCAAGTCAAAATCTAGTTGTCGTAAATGTAACAAAAGGCATCATTCTATGTTGCACTTCGAATCTACCCACTTCGAAAATAATGCATCCGAAGCTATGCGTTCGGTCGCGGACCGGGCGCAATCAGCTGATCGGCGCGGGTCATCGACCGCCCCGCCTAACGATGTAACATTATGCACATTATCTAGTAATGAAACAAAAAATAATAATTTGATGTCATCTCGCTTGCGCGGGAGTACCGTCTTGTTGGGTACTGCCCGAGTTCTTGTTATGGATAATCGCGGGAAGCACCATAATGTTAGGGTTTTGTTGGACAGTGCTTCTCAAAGTAATTTTGTAACTCGAACTTGTTGTCAACGTTTGGGACTAAATAGTTTTAATAAATTAAATAATTTTGCCGTAAAGGGAATTGGGGGTTCTACTAAACTTATTCAGGGGTCAACAAATTTAAAATTCTTTTCTCGTTTTAATCGTAATATTAACTTCGATATGGAAACATTGGTTGTCGATAAAATTACTGAGTGTTTACCCACCACCGAGGTGGACACTTCTATTCTTTCGAACTTCGATTCTTTGCCGTTAGCCGACGACACCTTCGACATGCCGGGTGAAATCGATATGCTTATCGGAGCCTCGATTTTCCCGCACCTTTTATTGTCTCGCAGGGTGTGTGGTCACCCTACTCATATCGCACCTGTGGCTATGGAAACTGTTTTGGGTTATGTTGTCATCGGTACGGCGCCCGTTCGTTTTGATTGTTCGACTTCGATTTCTTGTTGTTGTATCGCAGACCCGTTAGAATCTGCGGTCCGCAGGTTTTGGGAATTGGAGGAAGTCAACATGCCGCCGCCGCTGAGTCCAGCTGATAGTGACTGCGAGGATTTGTATTCGCGCACTACTACTCGCGACGTCGAAGGCCGTTACATCGTTGCGCTCCCGTTTAAGGGCGACGCATTCTCACTAGGAGACTCGCGTCAAATGGCGGAAAAGCGCTTTTTCTGCTTAGAGCGTAAGATGCTGGCTTCACCCAATTTGAAACTCGCCTACGATGGAGTAGTTCGAGAATATTTAGATAAAGGTTATTTATCGCTAGCGCCTCACGAAACGGGGCCTACTAGGGATGCCCCTCACTATATTATACCGCATCACGGGGTCATTAGGGAAGACAAGATCACCACTAAATTGCGTGTCGTGCTTGACGCTAGCGCCAAGACTAGTTTTTTTTTTTTTTTTTTTTTATTTATTGGGGAAAATCAACAGTAGAACAATGTATTAAAAAACAAAGGCAAAGGAGCGTATAAATAAAGTTCTACCAACACTATTTTCCACGAGTTAAATAAGTACAGTACAAATAAATGAAAAAAACTAACAAAAACACAAAAAAAGAACTATGGAAAATAAAAAGAAAAAATTACAGAAAAAATAAAAATAAAAATAAAAATAAAAACGACCAAATAATAATAAAAAAGAAGAAACAGGAAAATACAAAAGATGGACAGCATAACTAAGAATTAGAGCGACACAGTGAAAAATAAAATTTGCAATTAAATTGTAAAATAAAATAAAATAAAATACAAGAACATTATTATTATTACTATCGAGTGAGGGCAAGCAAGTCAGCGTCCGCCAGCAATTCACGAATGTCTTTTTTGTATCTAGACGCGGACAGAGCGAATATGTCGATTTTCTCAAATAAGCTGTTGTATGTGTCTACGAGGCGGCGCAGGGGCGAGCGCAGCCCAGCGTTGGTTCGACAGATTGAGGTTGCGAAGAGCTTGCGCGCCCTCACTCGACGGATGTGGACAGTTTTGGGCACAACATAGCACAGTTTGCTAGTTATTTCCACACAGTCAAAACAGTTGTGACAAATTTTATAAAGAGTCATAGCTTCCAAAAGATTACGCCGAGATTTAAGAGTAAGCATTTTGTATTTGTGTAGTAAATCCAAGTAAGAAAGACGTGTGCGGTGGCATCTGTAACTGACTGAACGAAGGAATTTACGTTGTAAACCTTCGATTTTATCACTATACTTATTATACAACGGGTTCCAGATGCAGCTAGCGTACTCTAATTGAGATCTTACAAGCGAATTGAATAAGTAAATGTAGGTGCATGGATTTTTGAAAGGCTTGGTAGATCTCATGACAAAACCGTACATTTGATAGGCTTTGTTTACGATCTTTTCAACGTGGAGGTCAAGGTGCAGTTTTGAATCCAGTTCAATGCCTAGGTCACGTAGGGATGTAACTTTAGACAAGTTCATGTTGCACAATTGGTAAGTAAAGTTGATCATGTTTATGTTTTTCGTGAAGCTTATACTCAGACATTTAGATATGGAGAGCTGCAACTTATTATCCGCACAGTAAGTCGCGAATCGGACCAGATCCTCCTGCAGTAGGTGGCAGTCATGAAGTGTATTGACTTTACGGAAAACTTTCAGGTCGTCAGCGTACAGAAGAAATTTAGAGTGATGAAAACACTGATCAACGTCGTTTATAAAGAGAATGAAGAGAAGTGGTCCAAGGATAGAGCCCTGAGGTACGCCAGACGTGACCGGAGCATTGTTGGAGTGAAAACCGTTCAGCACAACTTTTTGGATGCGGTTAGAGACGTAAGAAGAAAACCAACGTAGCAAGTTACCTCTTATTCCGTTATACGCAATTTTTTCCAGAAGTAATTTGTGATCAATCTTGTCAAAAGCCTTGCGGAAGTCGGTGTAGATTGCGTCAGTTTGCGTACCAGAGTCCATATTTTCAAATAAATTGCTGACAAAGCACAAAAGGTTGGTTGTCGTAGATCTCCGAGACACAAATCCGTGCTGTTCGGGAAGGAGCGTGTTGTGTAGTGAGGGATAAATTTTATTGTAAACAAGACTTTCTAGGAGTTTAGACATTGCACTGAGAATCGATATTGGACGATAGTTTTCGATATTGTGCTTGGAACCATTTTTGAACACGGGGGTAATATTGGCCGATTTCCACTTAGTAGGAAAAGTGCCCTCGGCCAAGCACTTATTGAAGATAATATGAAGAGGTATGTGGATGGTATTGGCAGTTGCCTTCAGAAATAGCGGGGGGATCCTATCAGGGCCAGCGCCTTTATGAGCGTCAAGTGTTTTAAGAGAATTTTGAATTGCGTCTGGGCTGATAGTCAGAGTCGTGAGAAGGACATTATTATTATCACGCGCGTGCTCGTCAAAAAGGATGCATTTATCTTGTAAGGTGGAGGGCTCGTAAACTGACGTAAAAAAATGCGAGAACATACTACAGATTTCTAAGGGATTATCTGACGACTTGGACGCATAGGACATAGTGGAAGGGATACCAGGTTTCCTTTTCCTATTATTGACGTAGGACCAGAAGTATTTTATGTTACTTTGTATACTGTCTTCGGTCGTTTGTATATATCTGGAAAAACATTTAGTGCATTCAGTCTTAAATCTATTTCTGTACAAAGAATATACCTCATAATCAGATATATTTCTAAACTTCTTCCACCGGACCCAGAACTTGTTTTTATTTTTAAATATATTAATAAGTGATCGCGAGAACCAAGACGGAAATTTGGCGCTTTTGCGCGAAATTGAAGGAGTATTTGCGTCTATTACACTATAAAGTTTGTCATAGAATATGTCAACGGCGGGGTCTGTGGGAAGGCGACCTAGTAATGAGTCCCAATCGGTTATGCCCAACTCTTTATTAATACTAGTATAATCAGCACGGTAGAAATTCCACTTAGGGGTGTGGTTCAATTTCAATCTAGAGGGACTGGTGTGAAAGGTAGTGCAGACAGAGAGTGCCGGGTGATGGCAGGAAGTCGTGAGAAGAGCATTTTGATGATCCAGATCCTCAACAGAGCAGTTTGAGTTAGAAAAAACCAGGTCAAGAATACGTCCTTGTTGAAAATTGTTTTTAATGTCATTAAATTGTAGTGCGTTAATAGTAGACATAAAACGCTGCATTAAAAGACTAATAGGAGCGGCACTAACACATTGCAACCCTGGGTTTGTTGCACAAACAGGGTGCCAATCAAGATGGGGTAGATTATAGTCCCCTAACAGTACAAAAAGATCAATGTCATGTTCATTAAAAATGCGTTGAACAGTGTCGAAGTGGGTCACATAGACATCCTGACGAGCATTAGGCGGAATGTACGTACCTACAATGAGGTGTTTTTTTGATGGGTCGGAGCTTGGGATCGAGACGGCGACGCTCTCAATAGAATTGCACGTTTGGTTCACCGTGGGAAGGTGGAGCGCAGCGGGGCGGAGGGTCTTCAGGACACCGATGAGCACACCACCACCGTCACGCTTGCCGGTTGAAAGTCGGTCACGGTCCCATCTAAAAACCTGGTATCGTTGGTCAATAATTTCGGAATCGTATATTTCAGCTGTAGTCCACGTCTCAGTCAAAACAATAATATGATAAGAGTTAGAAAGTATGTTTGTGTATAAATCCTGTAGTTTAGTACGGATGCCACCGCAATTTTGATAGTATATAGACAAACTATCCATAATCAAATGGTGTGACTATAAATAGTGTTAATGTATGGCGTTGGCATAACTTAAAATTCAAAACGCTTACTACTTTGTTGCAATTTATATTATTGTTGTAAAGGGTGTATGATAAGTGTGTGCAATTGATATATCTAAAATAATTCACAACTGATGAAAAAGAAGGAAGACTCAGGAAAAGTGGCAGAATCAATGTAAACAATGAAAACAATGATAGGAATGAAGACATTGCATAACGGGCATAGTTAAAGTAATTATATAGTAGTGGGGATGCTTTTCTTAGAAGTGCGTCGCTAGTGACCTTGTGGCGGCCGCTGCTCGTCAGTCGCGCTGCGCTCCTGCGCCGGGGGGGGCGCGCGCCGCTTGATTTTATCGATGTCCTGTGTACACCGAATCGCAAAGGTCGCTGAGCTATCCGATTCTCTGACGAGAATGGCACCGTGTCGGATCCAGACATATTTATAGCTATTTTGTTTGGCTGCTTCCCGGGATTTGCGAAAAAGCTGCTTTTTCTTAAGCGTTAAATGTTCATTAATGTATATGTTATTGCACTGGCCGGCAATCCCAATCTTTTCGGATTTAAGCCCCTTTGCAAGGCGGAAGGCACTCAGCACATTATCGCGGAGCGTGCGCGTTGAGAGTTTTGCGATAATGTTTTTAGGCATGTTGTTTTGTTGATGGGCGTGCGGCACACGGTGAATGGAGACTATGTCACGTTGTGGGATAGTGCACCTGATCGCAGAACCAATGGATTCTACCAGCGCAGTTAAATTCTCATTACGTTTTTCGGGAACATTACAAATTTCGAGATTGCATTGTCTTGCCTGCTGCTCCAAAGTGTCAATTTGTAGTTCAAGTGAAGTGATAGCAGTTTTGGCGTTCTCACAAGTGGATGAGCTCCGCTCGAGGGTGCAGACACGTTTCACGAGCTCAATGTGCTGCGCATCATGTGTAAAGGTGGCGACCTCCAGGTCAGTGAGCTTGGCAGATAAGGTCCGGACTTCAGTTTTAATATTAGAGTTATCTAACCGTAGGGCTTGCAGTTCGTTCTTAATGTCAGATAGTTGATTAGTTAAGGTGTCATTCAAGCTGGCGAAGTTGCGGTCAATCTCACCCTTCCATGACTGTAATGTAGAAGTGATGACAGCAGTGATCTTATCTAGATCTGATTTAGTAGTATGAAGTGACGCCGACTTATCGAGACAAGATGTATCAAGGTTGTCGCAAGACATATCTATGCTGTCACAGTGGGATGCTAACGCACTACGAACTGGAGTATCAGTGTTAGACTTGGCACGGCGGGTTACATTTGTGCAGGCTGGGCAAGCCCATGAATTGAGGATGTCGTTGTGAAGGGCTGCGAATTGTTTGGCCGTGATATTCAGACAGGCGTGGTGGTATTTACCCTTGCAGATGTGACATTGCAGATGTGTGCTTTGTCCGACGGCTTTTGTACACGCCAGGCAACTGTCCATGGTGGATACTTAACGTATTTAGTGTAACGAGACACAAATTCAAACAGTAAAAACCGTAGTTCAGAGAGCTGTCAGTCACTGCCGTTACGAACATAGGATAGCAAATCGATTAGCACTTCACAGTTCTCACCAATAACACTTTTACTTCATAAATGTTCATCGGTTTCCCTTAATGATCTTTTGCATGGTGGTCAAAATCTACAAAGTGATTTGTTTAATGTTATCGTTAATTTTCGTTTGTTCGCTGTTGCTCTTTCGGCCGATATTAGGCAAATGTTTTTGTGTATTGGAATTCGCCAAAGCGATCGTCGCTTTCAACGTATTTTATATCGTTTTTCGTCGGACGAACCTCTTAAGGTTTACGAATTTAATCGTGTTTGTTTCGGATTAAAGTCGAGTCCTTTCCACGCTCTTCGAACAATTAAACAGCTCATCGTAGACGAGGGTGAATCGTACCCTAAGGCGAAGAATACCATCGCTACTGGTCTATACATGGATGATTTCGTTTACTCAGTGGATAACGAAGCTGAGGCCATCGCCACCACGGCTGAAGTAATCGCTCTTATGAAAGCCGGCCAGTTCGATCTTGTAAAGTGGACTAGTAATTCGCAAGCGGTAATCGATTCTGTTCCCCCGTCGCATCGCCTTTCGTCGGTTATAGAGTTCGATGAGTCCGACCAGCATAAAATATTGGGTTTGTGTTGGTCTCCCGTCACAGATTTCTTTAGTCTCAGCATACACATGCCCGCCGAAATTTGTACTAAACGGGCCATCTTATCATGTGTCGCTAGGATTTGGGATCTGATGGGTTTCGTAGCGCCTGTCGTGTTGTACGCTAAATTACTTATAAAATATTTGTGGTTATGTAATTGTAATTGGGACGAACCGCCCCCTCCTCGTGTCGTCGAATTATGGACTCGTTTTAGAGAGGAGCTTCCGTTGCTCGCGGAGATCAAAATACCTCGTCACGTGGGCATCGGACCTATCGCTACCGTGACTATAGTCGGCTTCGCGGATGCGAGTGAGAAGGCTTATGGGGGAGTCGTATATTTTCATATTTGTGTCGACGGAAATAATTCCGTATTCTTGATAGGTGCAAAGTCGAAAGTATCGCCTAGCAAGGTTGTATCGCTCGCTCGTTTGGAACTTTGCGCTTGCGTCGTACTAGCGAAACTTTTTCGCAAAATAATTATTGCTTGTGATAGTCGTTGTAAAATAAGTGATATTTATGCATTTTCAGATTCGACTGTTGCACTTTGTTGGGTACATTCGTCGCCCCATCGCTGGGATACATTTGTGGCCAATAGAGTGGCCAAACTACAGTCGGACTTGTCCTCGGACAAATTCTTTCACGTTTCGGGGGTCGACAACCCCGCCGATTGTTTGTCGCGCGGACTCACACCCGCCCAACTCCTGAATCATCCCTTGTGGTTCAGTGGTCCCGCGTGGGTTAAATTGAACCCGTCGCAGTGGCCAGTTTCGAAGTTCGTTCCTTCTGCGGTGGCTGATCCACCGGAAGAGAAAAAGAACACCTTTCTTGTCTCGTCACCTACCGGATCTCTTTTGTTATCGCTAGCAAACCGTTGGTCGTCATGGTCGAAATACTTACGCTGCGTAGTTTACATCTGTCGTTTCTTGAAATTTTTGCCTCGAAAGGATTACGTAGTTGCATCAGATCTCGAATTCGCAGAATTGTTAATACTTCGTGAACTTCAGACCTCGCATTTCGCCACTGAAATTGCGAACCTACGAGTCGGTAAACTTTGTAGTCGTAAATTTCAGTGCCTTAAGCCTTTTTTGGATAACGATTTGATTAGAGTTGGTGGTCGCCTCGCAAACGCGGAATTAGATTATAATCATAAACATCCCATCGTCTTACCGCGTTCTGGTCATATATTAAATCTTTTGGTAGACTATTATCATAAAATTAATTGTCATGCTGATCCTGACTTATTAATGTCGATTCTACGTCAGAATTATTGGATATTCTCGGCGCGTAACTTAATTCGTAGTAGAGTACATAAATGTATTCCTTGTTTTCGTTTGCAACCTAAACCAGTCTTCCCTGAGATGGCTGATCATCGTTCGTGTCGTGTCGTTCAAACCGTAAAACCGTTTGGTCATACGGGTACTGATTACGCAGGACCCTTCAAGGTTACATTGTCGCGCGGTCGTGGTATCAGATCGCATAAGGCTTACGTGTGCATTTTCGTGTGTATGACCACTCGGGCCGTACATATCGAGTTAGCTAGTGACCTAAGCACCGCGAGTTTCATGTCGGCTTTCAAGCGTTTTATATCTCGTCGCGGGCCTGTAGGTCGGGTATATTCCGACAACGGAACCAACTATATCGGAGCTAAACGTACCCTCTCGGAAATGCATTCGTTTTTGCGTTCGAGGCATTTCAATACGGAATTCGCTCAAATACTATCGGATAATCGCATAACTTGGATATTGAATACTCCCGCTGCTAGTCATTTTGGAGGCAACTGGGAAGCTAACATTAAGAGCCTAAAAACTCATTTGTATCGCGTCATCGGTGAACAAATTTTGACGTTCGAAGAGCTGTCTACAGTTCTCGCTCAAATCGAAGCCGTGATGAATTCTCGTCCTTTGTGTCGCACTCTTTCGAGTGATCCTTCGGAACCACTCGCTCTGACGCCGGCGCATTTTTTGAATACTACGCCTTTGAAATATTTTCCCGCCAAAGACATTAACGACGATCAGTTACATGTTCTTTCGCGTATCGAGCTTTTAGATAAGTTAGTTCAATCGTACTGGAAGCGTTTGAGAACGGAGTATTTACACACTTTGCAATCGCGGCAGAAGTGGAATACACCGAGTAACCCCGTAGTTCCTGGAACGGTGGTTATTCTCACTACGGAAAATGCCCCTCCTTTGCATTGGCCGTTGGGCGTTGTGGAGGAGGTTTTTCCTGGCTCCAATGGAGTCACTCGTATAGTTAGAGTTAGAACGGCCACAGGTACATATCTGCGGCCCGTTGTGCGTCTCTGTCCCTTGCCAAACCAATAGTGGTGAATCGCTCCGCTGTTAGGTTAGGGATTTAGTTTGTTTGTTTAATTTGTTTTCTCTAGTTTGCTATAACATTAATTTTCGTTAGTTTTGTTAGTCTCGTATCGTATCGTTGTTTTGAAGGAAGGGGTTCCTTCAAGCTGGGGGGAATGTTTGCGCCCAAAAATAGATAATAGATGATTGTGAATCGAAATAATCGTTGCCTATCCTTATTCCGCCCCCACCCCGCTCCTAACCCATTCCGTATCCCTTTCGTTCATTTGATCGCGCAGTACTTGATCGATATCCATCCAAACCGCACGCGTCGTACGCGTTAATCCGCTCGCCGCCGGCACCCCAGAGCAGTGACGGACATTTCAGTGATTTCGCCTGGAAGCCACCCGTGCGCACGGGGTAGTGGAACAAGCAGTGCCGGAAATCATCGAGACGTGAGTACCTACCTACCTATCCATCCTTAATGCCGAATTCCCGATCTTCGTTTCACGATCATTTATAGTTTTTAAAACCCAATTATATACAGTCCACTATTGTCGCGCCTCCAGATTATATCTAAAACAGGTTAACCTTCATACAAGTAGTCAACAACAGAGATGGTACAGGATTTTTTTTTTATCTATAGACGTTATTGAACTAGCAACATGAATAGTCAACTTTGTTGTTATTTGTAGGTACTATATTAATTACGGTATAATACACATTAAAATGTTTCTAACGCTTATAATACTAGCTGCGTGTGCCCTGTGTGGTGAATGCTACCTCGATTTACCCGAAGGTAAGTGTTTCAGTTTCTCAGCTAGTTCAACGTTAGGTATAGCTATGCAGTAGTAGCCTAGATATAGAACGCCTGCTTTGTACGTAAGTTCAAATCCCGGGCCCGCACCTCCAAGATTTCCATGTGCGAATGTAGTTAGTCTTTTGTTTAAACTAAGTTTTTATTATGCTTTGTAACTTTTAATGTGAATATCAATTCGCTACAGTAAAACTAGTTTGGGATTCAGAACTACCAATGTTTTGTCGCATATAATAGCGATAAGTCAACAGTTAGTACCACCTCGGTGACATCCAGAATACCCGCGCCACAGGTTTAATCCTAGTTCGGGATCTGGTCGTTGTCTGGTTGTACTACAACAATGTTTTCTAATGTATATTTTAAGATTGTAAGACTGATTGGAATTGGGATGCCAAGCTACGTAGCCATTTGAGCCAAAAATTATGCAGTCCGTCCGGGCCTGGGGCCTTCCAATTAGGTAAAGAACGGACTGCATTGGCTACGTCTAGGTGCCCGATGGAGATCGCTTCGTTCGCATCACTGATCCAATCGCCTTCGAAGTGAGTGACTGGCACCGACCAGATATCACGCCAGAATGTTGTCATGGCGTTATCATCTGGTCGCTGCAAATCACTCACCGGTTCATAGGGTCGCTCCCAGGATCTATAAACCCATCTTTGGTCTCTTTGGAACATGGAGTTCTGGGAATATCGAACCACGCGAGCCTTATACCTACGTATACGGTTTGCCCATGCATAAATTTTCTGATTCAGGAAGTCAATGCGCTCTGTGACGCGGGAAATATATTCGCGAGGACTGACATCAGTCGCTGCGAATGCCCGCTTCACAAAGCGCATAACTCTAGGGCGTGTATTACCCTCCCTGAAGCAGCTGAGCTTGCCAATGAGTGCCCTAGCCTCGCTTATACGACGCTCTATCCTGCATTGCCATGCCGGGACGGTGGGTTTTGGACATGTAGCTGTGTCAGTGCTAAAATCCACACATTACACCGCAAAACCACATTACTATTATTATTAAAATATATTATTATTTTCATTAATGATCACTTACTGAACGGCGAAGGAAAACATCGTGAGGAAATCTGCACGTAAGCATGTGAAGTTCACCAACCCGCACTGGGACAGCGTGGTGGAGTATGGCCCGAATCTTCCGGTGTCCTGTGTCCAGTATCATGACAATAGGCAATGGCATAATGGCATCCACTGCATTGGACCTGTGCCTACTGCTTCGGAAAATACAGGCGTGATGATGATGTACTGTCAAATTACTTTGTTAAGTTGCTCTATTGTAAGGCGCATATGTTTGTAGGTGCCAACTGTACCTCAAACGGTGTAAGAGGGACCTGTGTGACATTATACACGTGTTGGACAGCTGCTTGGATCACCCTGTATGTAAGTATGCTACTTTAAGTATATACATAATGTACCAGGTGTATCAGAAACCATTTTTTTCCTGGATTTAACTCCCAACACATCTCTATTTTACGCTTATAAGAAAACGAACCGCCGTACAAAGTACTATGAAAATCCTAGCTCGCGCAAGGAGAGTTCTCGACGATCTGAACTATATATACAAATTCTACAACAATAACAGTCGGCAGGAAGACCATCAGCCTGGCAGGAAGATCTTCCCTTCACTGCAAAAGTTTAAATGAGTATCGGGTAATTTTTATCATAACTCAATCTTTATTTGACGTAAATTTTAAAAGCTTGTGATATATCGAATTCTTTGTCATATTTTCAAGTTCTATTTTGTTAATGATAGTAACTAGATCTTAGAGATGTAGTTTTGAACCAGCTTTGAATCCACGGCCTTAGCCGGTTATTCCTATTTAACACCAGTTTTTCAAGGTTGTCTATCTTCGCACCGAGGCTTCCGTACCTAAACTATGAAAGCATCGAACATTGCTGTAACGTAAAGATATTTTTTCCTATACTTGTGCTATAAGACCTTTCTTTTTGCCAAATTTTATTATTCTGGCTAGGTCAACAAACCTGCACGTCTATAGAAAGGGGCCAGCAAGGTGGACTATGGCCCAAATCTTCCTCGTATTGAGGGGGAATGTGCCTAGTATAATGGCAATAGGCTATTATATTGGGACCAAAATACATCGCCGAAGTGTGGGCGCACTACAGTGCACCTCTGCTAAACCCTTCGGGGAATACAGGCGTGATGATGTGTAGGTATATAGTCAACGGGAAGTGCTCTATAGGTATGTGATTTGTGATGGGTCACATAGTGCAACTACTACAGCCCTTTTAACGTCCCACTGCTGGGCACGAGCCTACCCTCAATGCGAAGGGGATTCGGGCCATAGTCCATCACGCTGGCCCAGTGCGGGTTGGCCGAGTTCACACATCTATCGAAAACTAGTTAAGTTCCTACAGACGTGCAGATTCCCTCACGATGTTTTCCTTCACCGTTTCATAGCAAGTGATAATCTCGGATGAAAATGAGATTCGCACATATATCCTAGAGGTGCGAGCTGGGGTTTGAACGTGCACACTTTGATTGCAAGGCGTGCTTTCGACCACTCGGCTACCACTGCTACCACACATAGTACACGTTTTGCTTAATTTAGAATCATACGATGAGTATGTGTTGTCTGGCGAGGTGGGTAATATAGTAATGTGAATTTATTTCAGCTTCGAGCTGGTTATAATTATGAAAAATTACCTGAACTTTGCTCGTATGATGTAAACTATGAGCCAGTTTACTGCTGTACGGATTGTCAGCTAGATAGAAACCAAACGTAAGTACCTAGCGGATACAAAACCAGCCGAGCAAATATGTAATCCTATTGCAAACCTGTTTTAATCGCCTTATGTCAACACAGGAAATCATTATAAGTTACGTAACTGACCAGCGAACATAACTCAGGAGTCAGGACACTTAACTTTACCATGAAACGTAGCTCTATCGCTACACATTGCTCTACTATGACACTCTTGTGCCTAATGCTGGGTAAATACTTCCCTCCCCTTCCTCCATGCTTCTCGATTTTAGGCTAAGATTGGCCACTCTTTACGATAGGAGTCCAGTTCTGTGGTAATGTTTGCCTTGTGTTTTTCTTCTGATGCAGCAGATGTGTTCAAACTAGTTCCATTTCAGCGTGCCACAGATACACATCTGAAGATAGGTGGCAGAAAGGATATAATGGTGGACTGGTCGCGTTACCAACTCCATTCTATTGACTCCAAGTACGATAGTTATGTATATATTTTATTATTTGTGCAGGTTGAGAAATCAGATAGTCGCTCCAAGTGGACGTTTAAAAAAAAGGAAAGACTCTTTATCTTGGAACAGTAAGTATGTTTAATGTACGATTATTCTGTGGGTGTTGTTAGGATCTATTTGCACGGTAATGCCGGTAATGCTAGCTGCTAACAACGACTTAATTCATCGTGTGACCCCAAACTAAACAAAGGTAGTATGGGTAAAATACAAAGGACTGGGGGCGATCCCAGTTACACCCAGACTAGACCTAACCTGGAGCAAATTTCTAAAAACCGTTTCCGTAATTAGCCACTGATGGGCACCTGATGAAGTGTGTCGGACGGCCTACGCTCATTATTTGCATTCTTAAATACGGGCATTTCTTAAATATATAAATCTATAGTATAATAATAATCTATACTAAGAGACTGACATGAAACAGCTGTTACGGGATCGCTTCTTGGGGCGCCTGAAAAAAGTACTGAAAAGTCTTTTATCCGGCGGAAACAAGGTGCGAGCCTACAACGGCTGGGTCATGCCACTCTTGATGTACTCCTTTGGCATACTTAAGTGGACTTAGACCGAATTGGACACCCTGGATAGAACAGTCCGTACTACGCTCACTGCATACCGCATGCATCACCCACGTTAATCGGTAATGAGATTATATATATCTCGGAAATGTGGAGGTCGTGGCTTTTTAAACGTCAAGACTTTGCATAACCGAGAGATATGAAGCCTCAGAGAATATTTTCTCCGTGCCGATGGGGAAATGCATGTGGATGTAGTGGCAGTAGATAATGGACTCACTCCTCTATCTTTGGCAAAAGAGAACTGGCGCAAACCTGTAGTGCTGACAACGGATGATCGTAGGGTGGTATGGCAGGGCAAGGAGCTACACGGAAGGTACTATCGGGCCCATATGGGCCCGATGTAGTTCTTGCGGCCTCCGTGGCCTGGCTACGATTCGGCGACCTCTTTGGGGAAACCGAAGGTTTTGTCTGTGCAATTATGGACGAAGTTGTGATGACGAACAACTACCGGAGATATATTCTTAGGGATGGCACCATTGACATTGTCGGGCATGTCATCGCCCTGGTGAATCCCTGAGGCATATCATCTCCGGTTGTTTGCGTCTCGCAAATGGTCAATATTTACACAGACACAACCAAGTAGCCAGGATTGTCCACCAGCAACTTAACTTAAATATCGCCTTGTGACATCCGAGGTACCGTACTACAGGTATGAGCCACAACCAGTTCTCGAAGAGGGTCATATTGTATTGGGACCGGTCTATCATCACAGACAGGACTATTGTAGCCAATAAGCCTGATATTGTGCTGATAGATCGCCAAGAGCGCCGTGCAATGATTATCGATATCACTGTCCCCCATGACGAGAATCTCGTGAAAGCAGAGAAAGATAAAGAAAGCAAGTATTTTGATCTGGCTCACGAGGTTGTCGACATGTGGAACATTGATGCGGCAACCATTGTACCGATAGTCGTTTCCGCCCATGGCTTATTAGCCAAGAGCCTCGACAAACACCTAAAGAGGCTCGCGTTACGCAGCTGGATCAAGGGACAGATTCAGAAGGCGGTACTTCTGGAGACGGCGCGCATTGTGAGGAAGTTCCTCTCTCTGGAGCCCTAACCACTGGTAACTAGGACCCTGTTCTAGATGCCGGTGGGGAACTGTTTTTTATATTTTTAAATATATTTTTATATATATATTTAAAAATTTAATTTATAAGAAAGATAAGAAATAATGGAGATCTATACTAATATTATAAAGAGGAACGATTCGTATTTTTTGTAAGTAACGAATTAACTTAAAAACTACTGAACCGATTTCATAAAATATTTTATCGTAGAAAGCTATAATATCACTGAGTAACATGCCTATGTTATAATATAGCTTAACCATGCGACGCATACCCATGCGGCACCGGGACCGGCCGCTAGTCGATCATAATTCTCCATTTTTAACCAACTTAAAAAAGGAGGAGGTTCTCAATGCGACCCGTATGTTTTTTATGTATGTTATCGCATATCTCCGGCGTCTGTCGAGGTTGGTCCGGTTTTCAAAATATTATCAGAAATTGAAAGTGTAGATAATTTCCAATTCATGTGTGTATTTGCCTAGTCTGACGTAGATTGGCACCTACTCCAAATGTAATTAATTTTAAGGTTATTAGTAGCTTTTAAGTGGACCTAGGTTTTCAAGTCGGTTTTTAGTATTCATTAAAAATATTTTTTTTGTCTCACAAAACGTACCTACCTATCTCGTTATTTTTATTCCATGGAACTTAACTTGTTTGCAGAATGTATGGATTACTTTCAAGATCTCCCATACAAATGCCGTGGGCAGGGGATTAGAGACACTTATCCCAAGTACAATGAAAAGGAGGAATGCTTCAATTGGGAGACTTTCTCCTACAGTCTGGGCGGGGGGGGAGGCCTGGACGCAAAATTATGGGAGCTTCCACACATGGTAAGTGGGGAAGATAAAAAATTGTCACACCCCTTTGGGGTTCCGTAGTAGTCAAATAGCAAATGACAACGTAACGACACCCAAAACAATGAAATTTAGTAGGTAAATTTATTTTGCCGTTTCTTAGCATGGTCGCAATACAGGATGTTCCAGAAGTCCGAAATAATACTTGGCAGTTTGCATTTGGATCGCGTATACAACCGAATGGTATAATTTTTGTTGAAATTCGATTATGTTTTTTCAACTTTTTTTTCGTAGGCGATATCTATAACTTGTTATATCTTGAGTTCTAGGTTAAATTTTCATGTTCTGTTTTGTGAACATTGGTAGTCGCCCCCCATAAGTGTAGTTATACTTGTGACAAATATTCATAGACCTTTGAATATTTGTCACAAGTATCGTGTTCTAGCCTTTGAGTAAATTCATAACCCTATTCAGCAGTGTAAACTACACTTATGAGGGTCGACTCACAAAACAGCACATGATAATTTTACATAGGACTCGAGATAAGTATTACGAGTTATAGAAATTGTTGGCTAAATTAAAAAAAAAAAACCTGGTCGATTTGCAGTAAAATATTTATGCCATTCAGTTGTATACCCAATACTGATGCGAACGTCAAAGTATCATTTCGATCTTCTGTAACATCCTGTATGAGCTGACTGCAATATTTTTAAACCTGGTTTAAATTATTCGGGTATTCCAGGCGTTGCTCGGATTTGGAAAACGGGGGTCGGTGCAGTGGCTCTGCGGCGGCACGGTGATCAGCGAGAGGTTCATACTGACTGCTGCACACTGCTCGTCCGAGCCAAGGCTGTGAGTAACAACAACACCTTTTTTTTTTTTTAAATGGACTACGCTGTTGGCCGTGAGGTGGCCCATACAGCTTTACTGGAGGAGTGGCGAGCGCAGAGTGCACTCCAACCAAGGCCTTAAGGGCGGAAAAGGGTGGCAACTAGCTTAAGGGCGCCACAGAGGGCACGACCTCGGCTTGGGCAGTTACCGTGAGGGGAGAGGTAGTGACTGTGCTCCTAGGTGCAAAGATGCACCTACGAGCGGAAGAGGGGGTTCCTCGACTTCGCCGGCGAGGTCGGTGTCTGTTTGAGGCTCGTGTTGGTGGCCCTCTCGACGCCCGGGTCGAGGAGGGCGGTGATCGTGTCGGGAGGATGACAACAACACCATGTGTTTATTGACTGCTTAAGATGATTTGTGGGTCCACTGCACCGGGCAGGTACAGATTCATTTCCCGTCGAAGGTCGTTTCAATAATAACCTTGTTTTACAGGTATCATAAATAAGACATCTTAAAGCACTTTCGCAGATCAAAATTTTTACCAATGCCAAAACGTACTCGGTGTCAATATGCATAAAGATTGAATTTCACTGGTAAAAGCCACGTGTCGAAATTCGATCGGGCTGTCAACGTTGAAGAATTAACTTTTTATTATTATTACAAGCTGTATATAAACTTGCAATGTATGTCCGGGTGGAATCTTGCAACTGAATTTTATATCAGTTATCTATAAGCGATTGAGCTGAAATTTGGTATACACGCTTATTTTTGATGACAATGCATGCTTAGCTATGTGACGTCATTCTAATTCCATAATGGCGGATCATCCAAGATGGCGGAATAGTTATTTTTTCTGCACTACCACAGTATGGGTATCAAATGAAAGAGCTTGCTGAGGAGAACACGAAAACTAAGGGCAATTAAATAAAAGCTTGTTTTAAAAAAGTTTTTTTACCATTATTTTTTTCTATGTGTTATTACAGTTCGTTTTGATATTGGCAAAACATTTAACGCGCGAGCGTTCACGCCCTAGTTTGCGGGAGGCCTAACACGAGCATTGCTTTTTGAAACTATATTTTTAGGGTCAGAAATGAAATAAGAATAAAAAAAAACAAAATTTAATCTACCCTACTTATTAATTACATTTTAATTCACAATAATCAAACAAAAAGAACTTATTTATCCAATTTACAAACGTAACTTTTAAGAAACTTACATGTACACCTTCAAACCACGATTATAAACACAATAACTAATAAAATTATTAAATAAATCAAGACACCGTCTCTCCTACGTGTTCTCACACCGAGCGCTCGACAAGAAATGGGCCGACGTTTGGCGTGCAGAGTCTTATATAGGCATCTTCAAATTCCATATCTTATACGGCCTCTCCTGACGTAGAGTCGTCCTCGACGAGATTCTGAGACAATCCTTCTGGATTGGCTGCTGGAGCTCCCATATCCAAAGAGTCATCTGGATCGAGTAATGGCATTGATAGAGCTTGACTGGGTTCGTCCGTGGAGGTCGTTGGATTATCGACAGACTCTTCTTCGTTATCAACTGTAAAGTAAATAGTGCCGGAGATAACTCAGTCTTAGTTCCGACGCTAAAGTTGTTCACATAAACTCGGTGCATGTGTGTCATACAAGGCGCCTTTATATACCACACAGTCACCGTGCCCATGCGCCCATGTACATAATACTTCGACAGCGATGTTACAAGCACCTCTTACTTAAGCGACATACGCTTACCAAGTCCTCCAGCGACTAACGCCAGACAAGCGACACACGCTTATTACACATTCTAGCGACTAACGCCAGATAAGCGACACACGCTTATTACACATTCCAGCGACTAACGCCAGATAAGCGACACACGCTTATTACACATTCCAGCGACTAACGCCAGATAAGCGACACACGCTTATTACACATTCCAGCGACTAACGCCAGATAAGCGACACACGCTTATTACACATTCCAGCGACTAACGCCAGATAAGCGACACACGCTTATATTGCATAACCAACGCGCATGAATTCGCTCCGACACACGGATTGAATTCTCGTACTCACGATCGAAGAAAGAAGAGCATGACTCAGGGCAGCACTCGCCCTTCCACGGCACCATGTATTACGTTGCGGCTTGTAGGGTCTTCCCATAGCCATCCGCCAAAAGTTTCAGCTCGTATCAGCCGCCAGGGAGCACTTTGCTGATCTTGTATGGTCCTCGCATTCCGGGATCTAGTTTGCCTACGGACTGAGAATACTTAATTACGAAGGCAAGATCACCAATCTTATATTGTCTCTGAACACGTCGATGCTGGTTGACCCGATCGTCTTGTCGTCTTCTATTTTTTTTACAAGTAATCCTGTAGCTCAGGCCCATGCTTCTCCGTTTGGTGCAGTGTTTTCCATTGCAAGATCACGGATAACAGAGCGTATTAGGGGCCGTACCATCTATCCAAACTAATAATTTTACCGGCGATGTCTGTGTGGTTTTCTGGCGAGTCACCTTCAGTATTAATTGAAGTTTCCACAGTGTGTCAGACAAAACGGGATTGAGATTCACTTCGATGCGGAGCATGTTGAGCAGAGTACGGAAATACCTCTCGACCTGTTTTACGTTTCGAGGTACGGGGGAGTCAATACGCGCTTCTACCTTACGCAGACTCGGCTTTACCTGACCTCCACTAACTAACTGTCCTAAATATTCTACCTCGGTTTTTTGAAACGAACATTTTCCTAAATTTATTGAAAACCCGGCTGAAGTAAGAGTGTTCAAAACTTCGCAAAGAAGACAATTCCTTCTGTAATTGTGGAGTTCATAATTGATAAGTCTTTAATTTACACTAGCACTCACCCGTCATTATATCTCTAGAGTCAGAACCGTGATAATCCTGACATAAATTAACATTGCGTTGATTACCCGTGTCAGACTTATTTTTTGCGAAACAGTTACTTTCATTGTGACCTGGCTTTTTGCAAAAAGAACAATGCACCCGATCTATTTGATTAAAACCCTTATTTTGATTGGCTGATAAATTTGTTCGCTGGCAGTTGCGCCCAATATGACCTCTCATCCCGCAGGAGAAACACTTAACGTCCATTTGTGTAGATTGATTAGGTGCAGGGCGTTTGGTAGATGGGCCACCGGTAAGTGTCTCCTGCTTGCCCCGATTGGCTTTAACATAAATGGAAAGGAACGTCACTAAATTCTCTGAAGTTAGATTAGCGTTTGCGGCTGCCGCACGAACTTGTGGGTTGTCTATCCCGCGAATAACAATTGAGGTACGCAGTTCATCGCTCAAACCCTCAACAATCTTTAGTCGCAGCAAGGTACGACGAGCATACTCCGCATAGGTCGTATATCTATCGGAAGTAGCGTGCATGGCGTTATAAAGAATATTTGCAAAATCTAATTTTTGAGGGCAAAGCGGCTTAAATTCTTTTTTAAAATTTGACCACATTCGGTCGTTGGTTACCCATTCGGTCAACCATACGCGTGCGTCACCCTTGAGGCAAGAAGCCACCCGTGATAAACATTCGGAGTCAGACCAACCGTTCGCATCCCGAGCGCGATCCACCTCTTTGCACCACGCGTCAATATTGTTTATAGTGGGATCAAAGTTAGAGACAAAATAATTATTATTTCTAATGGGTTTCAAGGTTTTAAGAACCTCTATCAACTCGGACGTCCTCGACTCGTGATTCCGAACGGTTTCATTGCTAGTTGGCATCCTATTCGTACCTACATGCACTCGGTGTGGAACATCAGCGTTAGAAGGGGGAATATTCATACCGGATGACAATAACTCGGAAGGGCACACGGTACCTAGACTATTTGGGGGCGCAGTGACGTCAGTTTGATTTTCAGGGAGAACATTAATTGCGTTAGAACTAATTGCCACCAGGTGGTCGCACGGGGGCTGAACAAAATTCCGGTACGTAATATTGTCGGGGGTGGTACGAGGTAAAACTTCGTTATTCTCAATAGCGCTTAACCTTTTCAGAATCGTATCAAGTGTATTTTGCAAACTACCCTCATTCATATTTGACGCACGACGGTGGCGCGTGGGTGAACGTGTCCTTTGATCACGATCATGACGACTTTCATATGATGGGGTACGCGAGCGACGACGGTGTCGCGAATCGTGTCCCCGCGATCTGTCCGAACCTATGCTACGACGGCTCGACCTATCGCGTGAATTACTACGCGACCTGTGCCGTGACCTATTACGAGATCGGTGTCGTGATCTACTGTCGCCGCGTGGCATATTTACTTACTCGTGTTTTATAAAAGGTAAAATAATTTTCTACCCACAAAATAAAAATTACAAACAAAAATAATTCACAAGAACACAGAATAAAAATTTAGAGCAGTTTAGAATAGTTGAAATAAAGTTGAAAATTGGATCTTTAAGTAAATGTGAGCTTAGTTCTTTATCCCACTTCTGATTTTAGGGTCAGAAATGAAATAAGAATAAAAAAAAACAAAATTTAATCTACCCTACTTATTAATTACATTTTAATTCACAATAATCAAACAAAAAGAACTTATTTATCCAATTTACAAACGTAACTTTTAAGAAACTTACATGTACACCTTCAAACCACGATTATAAACACAATAACTAATAAAATTATTAAATAAATCAAGACACCGTCTCTCCTACGTGTTCTCACACCGAGCGCTCGACAAGAAATGGGCCGACGTTTGGCGTGCAGAGTCTTATATAGGCATCTTCAAATTCCATATCTTATAATATACTTGTTTTTACCAAAAAAAATACTTAATTTGCAGTGGTAAATACTCCCGAGTCCGACTCCCTAGCTAACTAACCTTGCTAGATCACGATTTGTTGAACATTGGATTTAATAATTAGATATACTTAAGTACCATATTGTTTGTTAGAGGTCCGATAACTTACGCTGCTCTGGGAATACTGAAACGCAGCGACTTGAACGAGAATTGGAATGTCTACGGGATACAAAGGATTATACTACATCCGGACTACCAGTCGCCTTCCAAATACCACGACATTGCACTTTTGGAGACGGACCGAGAGTGAGTTGATCATCTCTTTCCCACACAGTTTAGTAAATGTACATGGTGTATCAGAAGTCCGAAATAATATTCGGGGTACATATACGGTAGCCCATATGTAGATGCTTAGTAAAGACAGATTTCATCAAAGTTTCTGACTTATAGACCTTTGAACATTGGTATTGTGTTCTGACCTTTGGGTACATCCATAACCCTAGCCAGCAGTGTAAACTACATTCATGAGGGGTGTTTATCAATATTCATAAAACAGAACATGCAAATTTGACATAGGACTCGAGATATTGCAATCGTCAATAGAAATTGACGACGAAAAAAATGTTGAAAAATCATGGTCGAATTTCGATTAAAAATTTTATTCCATTCAGTTGTATACCCGATACTGATGCAAACGTCAAAGTATTATTTCGGACTTCTGAAACACCCTGTATAACTAACCTTCGTTGGGTGTACCTATGGCAAGTTTTGTGCGTGCATGTTATCGCACAAAACTCGCTATATGGCATACAAACGAGAATTATTTAGAGTCCCGTAGAAAAATTAAGACGTAGATGAGTCCATGGAGATATTATAACGGAGATGGCTTATCGAGCCCGCGCTGCGGTTAAATTTTCTGGTTTATCTGACTCCGCCATTGTTGTTTTCTCAAATACCCAGTTGCCGTATACTGCAGCTACATGAGACAACAACAATAACTACAGCCCTTTTAACGTCCCGCTCAATGCGAGGGGGATTCAGGCCATAGTCCACCACGCTGGCCCAGTGCGGGTTGGCAGACTTCACACATCTATCGAGAACTAGCCAAGTTCCCTCAGTCGTGCAGGTTTCTCACGATGTTTTCCTTCGCCGTTTCATAGCAAGTGATAATCTCGGATGAAAATGAGATTCGCACATAAACCCAGAGGTGCGAGCCGGGGTTTGAACTTGCACACTTTGATTGTAAGGCGTGCGTTCGACCACTCGGCTACCAATGCTATTTGGAGATAACAACAATAGCGGAATAATTATCGCAGAGCCATACGAAAAGTAGAGTCGTTATGGGTACTGTGTCGTTATGGTTACTCTATGGATGAGTCACATTTCACAGACATCACCGATCTAAAGTACTTTCTTGTGGCTCTAATATCTCTCATTGCAATTATAAGCTATCAAAATAATAAATGACAATGCTCCAGCAAGGCATCGCGCTCTCCTTGGAGGAGCCACGCCTTGACTGACTCCTGCAAAGCAGCTTCAAACAGCTGCTTGGTTTGGCTTGAAGTTATTAAAACTACGTTACAGGATCAACTTCGGTCGAGGACTGCTGCCCGCCTGCTTGGACACTGGAGAGCGGTCGAAGTCTTACGATCCTTATGTGAGCGCACCAGGATGGGGAAGACTGGGCTACAATAAGCCTCTAGCTGAGACCTTACAAGTGGTAAGAAACATCATAATTTACTTTTAAAATACCTAGGTACTTATTGTCCTAGACATATTTCTTATTGCTTCTACATTGACAGCGTCTTTTTCAGATAAAGTGTAGGTACTAATCGGTCAATCCCTTAAAAAATATGACTTCAATAAAAACATTGGAAAACGCCTAAAGTAATAAGCAAATTCACCCACACTATGCCGTGAATCTCCTCTCTTCATTTACAACACTCGCCTTTCATCAATTTATAAACTGTTAACCAGAAATAAATTCAATTATATATTATATTATAGCAGTGGTAGCCTCGTCGGCAAGAACGCCAGCCTTGAACGTAAGCGGGTGCAAGTTCAAATCGCGGACCCGCACCTCTGAGATAATTTTCATGTGCGAATGTCATTTTCAACAATGATTACCACTTGCTGAACGGTGAAGGAAAACATCGTGAGGAAACCTGCACGTCTATAGAAAGGCGTGTGAAGTTCACCAACCCGCACTGGGCCAGCGTGGTGGACTATGGCCCAAATCTGGCCCGTTTTGAGAGGGAATGTGCCCGGTATAATGGCAACAGGCTCGCCCCCTATCACATTGGCGAAGTTTGGGCGCACTACAGTGCACCTCTGCCCACCCCTTCGGGGAATACAGGCGTGATGATATATTTATTTATATATTATATTGTAGCCTATTTACATTAAAAAGATGACATTTCTATGCTATTTCTAAATTTATATCAGGAAATGCTTGTATTATGTTTATAACTCTGCTATAAAAATACAACAGTAAGTAAACGACTTGTTATATCCTTAGCACAGATTAAGTATACTCATACGTGCTGGTCCTGCAACGATCACAATTGCTTATGTCTAAAATAATGCGTAGAATATCAGACGGCTGTCTTAATTAACCGTTCCCATTTCCCGTTGTCCCCTAGTTGGAACTGCGACCCTTCAATACCACGCATTGCGAGGACCTGTTCCCGCCCCACAGGCATCTTCTGAAGGGCTACGACCCTACCACGCAGATATGCTATGGGGCTACGGAGGAATCCGCCATCACGGATACTTGCGAGGTACTTGCATATGTTTACAGTTTTTAAATCATCGTCATGGCAGCGGCGTAACTAGAGGGTGGCAGGGCTGGCAAAATGCCACGGGCTCCCGGAAACCTAATAAAAAAAACTTAAATATATAAATTTCATATCTAAATATGTAATAGGTATATCTATGCTTTAGATGTTAAATTTATAAGTTACCTACTTGCTTTTACCGGCGACTTCGTCCGCACAGACTTAGATTAGTAAATACATAATACCGATGTAAATTAGGTACGAGTATAGCCAACTGATGAAACTTCCATCAGAATAATATTAATTATTCTGATGGAAGTTTCATCAAAATCCGTTCAGTAGTTATTGCGTGAAAGTACAACATACAACAATGGATAGGATAGGAGGGGTAGGATAGGAAGTAGGATATGTACTTAATAAACTTGCATTTGGAAATTAAATTACGTCATTTCATTAAAATGTACACGATATTAGTAATACTGTGTAACTACTTCATTGATTTATTAAAATTAAATTACGTGATGATTTTTACTGGGGCCCCATTAAATTAGCCAGGGGCCTAAGATGGTAGGTACAGGTACGCCTGTATCCCCGATGAGGTAGTCATTGGTACCTACACCTCGGAAGGGACGGGTTATGGGACACACATAAACCGGCTCCTTCCACACTTTAACGAAATTAATTAAATTTAATGGAATGCGATAAGAAATAGGGGCAGATGCAGTTGTTCGGGCGGATATCCTGTAACATCTGTTAATTTCAGGGCGACAGCGGCGGGCCTACTCATTACGAGGAGTATTGTTTGTACGTTGTCACCGGCGTGACGTCATTCGGCAGAAGCTGCGGCACCATCGGCTCCGCTGGCATGTACACCAGGGTCATCTTCTACGTGCCCTGGATCGAGAGCGTCGTGTGGCCTTCAGAGGCATGATCACATCTGCCAGTTTGTGCTGAGACCCGATATCTCTCACAAAAAAGAAAACAAATCTAGCATGATTATTTTGTTAATATATTACGATACCTATACCTAATATTTAGACAATGCAGATAATATTATACAAATGAAAATCTCACACGTTTTATTCAGATACCCATTTAACTAAAGCTATATTTTTAACCGACTTCCAAAAGGAGGAGGTTCTCAATTCTATTGGTATGTTTTTACAATTTAGTTATAAAATTATTATTGCACATATTTCTGCTTCATTTTTTAATACATATTTGCTGTAATCATTTTGTATATCCATAGATTTTCCACTCTTATTTATAGAAATTTTAATCTATTCACATATTTGTGAATGTATCCTACAATGGAATGATTGAAGTGCTAGTGTTTTGTAACATGTTTATAAATGGATCAAAAACCTTTTTAAATTTGATGGTTACTCATTTCATTTTCAGACATAATCGGCGCAGTTCCGTAATTACTTTATTCATTACAAGCTTTATATTAACTTGCAATGTATGTCCGGGTGGAATCTTGCAACTGAATTTTAAAACAGTTATATTTAACCGATCGAGCTGAAATTTGGTATACAACCCTATTTTGGATGACAATGCATGCTTAGCTATGTGACGTCGTTCTAATTCCAATATGGCGAATCATCCAAGATGGCGGAATAGTAATTTTTTCTGCACTACCACAGTGCATGGGTATCAAATGAAAGGTCTTGATAAGGAGAACACGAAAACTGAGGACAATTAAATAAAAGCTTGTTTGTAAAAAGTTTTTTTACTAATGCAATGGGATCTATAATGGGATATATAATATGGGTAATATACTCATGATTTCTTATGAATTTACAACCATTTTAAACAAGTTTTTAACCCCACTTGTCCCTAAGATGTATGTAAGTGGTACCTACTTCAGAGACCTATTCAAATTAATACCAAGACATTGAAATTTCACAACAAAATTACTGAATTCTTCATTCTATACACCTATATACTATAAAGTTTATAGAATAAGATAGTTTCTCTCACAATTACTAAGTATTTAGGCAAATACACACATTAATTGGCACCGAATCCAAATGTAATGAATTACGAGTATAAGGTTATTTGTAGCTTTTAGTGCACGTAGGTTTATGAAGTCGGTTTTTGTTTTTTGTTAAACATATTTTTTTACGGTTTTAGTGCCAATGATCGTTGAAAATGTGCAAATATTATCACCTTATAACAGCCCTAAAACAGTAAAAATTTACAGCCAAAAAAAAATTGGGGGTGGGTTTTGATTTTTGTTAACAATCCGTATAAAAAATAAAAAGATTTTAAAAAATCAGTTCTCTAACGCCGGAGATATGCTGTAGTCCGGATTGGACCGCCATTTCACCACTTACATTTTTTTTTTCAAAATTCCTAAAATACGTGTTTCTTTATTTTTTATTTAAAATACATAGGTATAGGTACACAATACAAAGTTTCAAGTCGATCAAAAAATATTTTTGAAATGTGATCTTCAACCCCCCATTTCACCCCGTAGGAGGTTGATTTCTGACAATATTTTCAAAATGGCATCAACCTTGAAGAATTCACTAGCAAACCTCAAAAAAAAAAAACGAAATCATTCGACAGACGCCGATGGATTATATCTAAAACAGGTTAACCTTCATACAAGTAGTCAACAACAGAGATGATACAGGATTTTTTTTATCTATAGACGTTGTTGAACTAGCAACATGAATAGTCAACTTTGTTGTTATTTGTAGGTACTATATTAATTACGGTATAATACACATTAAAATGTTTCTAACGCTTATAATACTAGCTGCGTGTGCCCTGTGTGGTGAATGCTACCTCGATTTACCCGAAGGTAAGTGTTTCAGTTTCTCAGCTAGTTCAACGTTAGGTATAGTTGTGCAGTAGTAGCCTAGATATAGAACGCCTGCTTTGTACGTAAAGGTCGCAAGTTCAAATCCCGGGCCCGCACCTCCAAGATTTCCATGTGCGAATGTAGTTAGTCTTTTGTTTAAACTAAGTTTTTATTATGCTTTGTAACTCTTAATCTGAATGCCAATTAGCTACAGTGAAACTAGTTTGGGATTCAGAATTACCAATGTTTTGTCACATATAACAGCCTTAAGTCAACAGTTAGTACCACCTCGGTGAAATCCAGAATCCCCGCGCCACAGGTTTAATCCTAGTTCGGGATCTGGTCGTTGTCTGGTTGTACTACAACAATGTTTTCTAATGTATATTTTAAGATTGTAAGGCTGATTGGAATTGGGATGCCAAGCTACGTAGCCATTTGAGCCAAAAATTATGCAGTCCGTCCGGGCCTGGGGCCTTCCAATTAGGTAAAGAACGGACTGCATTGGCTACGTCTAGGTGCCCGATGGAGATCGCTTCATTCGCATCACTGATCCAATCGCCTTCGAAGTGAGTGACTGGCACCGACCAGATATCACGCCAGAATGTTGTCATGGCGTTATCATCTGGTCGCTGCAAATCACTCACCGGTTCATTGGGTCGCTCCCAGGATCTATAAACCCATCTTTGGTCTCTTTGGAACATGGAGTTCTGGGAATATCGATCCACGCGAGCCTTATACCTACGTATACGGTTTGCCCATGCATAAATTTTCTGCTTCAGGAAGTCAATGCGCTCTGTGACGCGGGAAATATATTCGCGAGGACTGACATCAGTCGCTGCGAATGCCCGCTTCACAAAGCGCATAACTCTAGGGCGTGTATTACCCTCCCTGAAGCAGCTGAGCTTGCCAATGAGTGCCCTAGCCTCGCTTATAGCGACTCGCCTAGCGACGCTCTATCCTGCATTGCCATGCCGGGACGGTGGGTTTTGGACGTGTAGCTGTGTCAGTGTTAAAAACCACACATTACACCACAAAACCACATTATTATTATTATTAAAATATATTATTATTTTCATTAATGATCACTTACTGAACGGCGAAGGAAAACATCGTGAGGAAATCTGCACGTCTATAGTAAGCATGTGAAGTTCACCAACCCGCACTGGGACAGCGTGGTGGAGTATGGCCGGAATCTTCCGGTGTCCTGTGTCCAGTATAATGACAATAGGCAATGGCATAATGGCATCCACTGCATTGGACCTGTGCCTACTGCTTCGGAAAATACAGGCGTGATGATGATGTACTGTCAAATTACTTTGTTAAGTTGCTCTATTGTAAGGCGCATATGTTTGTAGGTGCCAACTGTACCTCAAACGGTGTAAGAGGGACCTGTGTGACATTATACACGTGTCGGACAGCTGCTTGGATCACCTTGTATGTAAGTATGCTACTTTAAGTATATACATAATGTACCAGGTGTATCAGAAACCATTTTTTTCCTGGATTTAACTCCCAACACATCTCTATTTTACGCTTATAAGAAAACGAACCGCCGTACAAAGTACTATGAAAATCCTAGCTCGCGCAAGGAGAGTTCTCAACGATCTGAACTATATATACAAATTCTACAACAATAACAGTCGGGCATACATACCATCAGCCTGGCAGGAAGATCTTCCCTTCACCGCCAAAGTTTAAATGAGTATCGGGTACTTTTTATCATAACTCAATCGTTATTTGACGTACATTTTAAAAGCCTGTGATATATCGAGTATATATAGAAAGGCGTGTGAAGTTCACTAACCCGCATTGTGCCAGCGTGGTGGACTATGGCCCAAATCTCGCTCGTATTGAGGGGGAATGTGCCCGGTATAATGGCAATAGACAAATGGCAACGGCAAATCTATGAAATGTCCTCTTCGGAATTTACTCCGATCTGGGTCACCCCTAGTCCGTTGTACCTATGGTACCCATAGTACAACTACTACTACTACTACCATAATGAGATTCGCACATAAATCCTAGAGGTGCGAGCTGGGGTTCGAATCTGCACACTTTGATGGCAAGGCGTGCGTTCGACCACTCGGCTACCACTGCTACCACACATACTACAAGCTTTGCTTAATTTGGGATCATACGATGAGTATGTGTTGTCTGGCGAGGAGGGTAATATAGTAATGTGAATTTATTTCAGCTTCGAGCTGGTTATAATAAGGATAAATTACCTGAACTTTGCTCGTATGATGTAAACGATGAGCCAGTTTACTGCTGTACGGATTGTCAGCTAGATAGAAACCAAACGTAAGTGCCTAGCGGATACAAAACCAGCCGAGCAATTACGTAATCCTATTGCAAACCTGTTTTAATCGCCTTATGTCAACACAGGAACTCATTATAAGTTACGTAACTGATCAGCGAACATAACTCAGAAGTCAGGACACTTAGCTTTACCAAGAAACGTAGCTCTATCGCTACACATTGCTCTACTATGACACTCTTGTGCCTAATGCTGGGTAAATACTTCCCTCCCCTTCCTCCATTCTTCTCTATTTTGGTCTAAGATTGGCCAATCTGTTCGATAGAAGTCTAGTTCTGTAGTAATGTTTGCCTTGTGTTTTTCTTCTGATGCAGCAGATGTGTTCAGTCCAGTTCTATTTCAGCGTGCCACAGATACACATCCGAAGATAGGTGGCAGAAAGATATAATGGTGGACTGGTCGCGTTACCAACTCCATTCTATTGACTCCAAGTACGATAGTTATGTATATATTTTATTATTTGTGCAGGTTGAGAAATCAGATAGTCACTCCAAGTGGACGTTTAGAAAAAAGGAAAGACTCTTTATCTTGGAACAGTAAGTATGTTTAATGTACGATTATTCTGTAGGTGCTGTTAGGATCTATTCGCACGGTAATGCCGGAAATGTTATCTGCTAACAACGACTTAATTCATCGTGTGACTCCAAACTAAACAAAGGTTGTAGTAGGTATGGGTAAAATATAAAGGACTGGGGGCGATCCCAGTTACACCCAGACTAGACCTAACCTGGAGCAAATTTCCAAAAAACTGTTTCCGAAATTAGCCGCTGATGGGATTCGATCCCGCTACCATCCGATACGCTCAACATTTGCATTCTTAAATATAGAAATCGATTATAATATCATCATTATAATATCCTCAGTGCATTCGCTGGGAGGTTTGACTGTCAGTACGTGAATCATTGCTGTACGGTTCACGTACTGACTCATGAATGAGACATTTATAATGTAATGTTATTTAATGTGAATAATTTAATGTTTTTGAAATTATACTAACATAAATTAAGTTGATTGTTACTAACACAAATGATCCATAGATGATTGAGGAATAAATGATAATAATAATAACCGACTACAAACACCGACACGACCAAGTAGCAAACATTAGCCATCAACAACTTGCCCACCAACATAAACTAGTTACTGACAAACAGCCCTACTATAAATATAACCCAGAGACTGTACTAGAGAACGCTACAACCAAACTATATTTTGACCGAGCTATCCTTACTGATCGAACAATCCATTACAATAGACCAGACATCACAATAATAAACAAAACAAATAAAACGGGTTACCTTATAGATATCGCAGTCCCTAACACACATAATCTACAAACCACAATAGCTGAAAAACTTTCCAAATATACAGAATTAAAAGATGAAATAACTCGACTTTGGCATCTCCAAAAAGTTGCTATAGTCCCGATAGCGCTCTCTACAACAGGAGTCATACCTAAGCAACTACACCAATCACTCAGCACCCTAAATCTCCCACCCAATATATATCTCCTCCTACAAAAAGCTGCAATACTTAACACATGTCGCATTGTCCGAAAATTTCTTCAGACAGAACAGGACAACACTCACAGCAACACACAACAGTCTACATCCGCACGAATCACACTCTCTACCAAAACACAACAACCTACAACCGCACCAATCACACTCCCTACCGATACACAGCAATCTACATCTGCACCCATCACACTCTCTACCAATACACAGCAATCTACATCCGCACCCATTACACTCTCTTATTCACACAACTCCGAAGAGAGCACTACACAACCGTTGACACTCACACCAACAACGTGAGGTGTACTTGGCTTAGGCCCGTGCACTTCAGTAAACCGGTATTTATACCGAGTAAAAAAAAAACAAAAAACAAAATAATAATAATAATTTCCGCCCATGGCTTATTAGCCAAGAGCCTCGACAAACACCTAAAGAGGCTCGCGTTAGGCAGCTGGATCAAGGGACAGATTCAGAAGACAGTACTTCTGGAAACGGCGCGCATTGTGAGGAAGTTCCTCTCTCTGGAGCCCTAACCACTGGTAACTAGGACCCTGTTCCAGATGCCGGTGGGGAACTGTTTTTTATATTTTTAAATGTATTTTGTATATATATATTTAAAAATATAATTTATAAGAAAGTTAAGAAATAAAGGATATAATAATAATTCGCAATTTTGTGTCCTACAAAACGTAAAACCTATCTCGTTATTTTTATTCCATGGAACTTAACTTGTTTACAGAATGTATGGATTTTTACCAATATCTTCCATACAAATGCCGTGGGCAGGTAATTAGAGAGACTTATCTCAATTACAATAAAAAGGAGGAATGCTTCAATTTGGAGACTTACGCCTTCATTGGGGGTGGGGTGGGAGGCCGGCAGGCAAAATTATGGGAGCTTCCACATATGGTAAGTGGGAAGTAGATAGAAAATTGTCTTTGGGGTTCCGTAGTCAAATAGCAAACGACAACGTAACGACACATAAAACATATTAATGCATTTGGTAGGTAAGTGTATTTTGCCGTCCTTCGCATGGTCGCAATATACAGGACGTATCAGAAGTTCGAAATAATACTCTGGGTACATATACGGTAGCTCTTAAGTAGATGCTTAGTGAAGTCATCTTATACCTATCTATAATAGTTTCTGAGTTATAGACCTTTGAATATTTGTCACAAGTATTGTGTTTTAGCCTTTGAGTACATCCATAACCCTATTCAGCAGTGTAAACTACACTTATGAGGGACCAATATTCACAAAACAGCACATGAATTTTTTGCATAGGACTCGAGATATTACGAGTTATATAAATGGACGGCGAAAAAAAAACATGGAAAAACATGGTTGACTTTCGGTAAAAAAATTATAGAACCTATTCAGTTGTAAACGTCAAATTATTCCGATATTCTGTAATATCCAGTATGAGCGAGACTGCAATATTTTTTAACCCGGGTTTAAATTATTTGGGGTATTCCAGGCGTTGCTTGGGTATGGTAAACGGGGGTCGGTGCAGTGGCTCTGCGGCGGCACGGTGATCAGCGAGCAGTTCATACTGACTGCTGCACACTGCACGTCTGAGCCAACACTGTGAGTAACAACAACACCATGTGTTTATCGACTGCTTAAGGAGGTTTGAGGTTTCCTTCACTGCACTGGACAGGTACAGATTCATTTCCCATCAGAGGTCATTTCAATAACCCTTGTTTTACAGGTATCATAGTTAAGACATCAAAGCCCTGGGGAATCAACCTGCCGCGTTAAAATGTTTGCCAATGCCAAAACGAACTCTGTTTCAATATACATAACGATTGAATTTCTCTGGTAAAGGTAAAACATTAGCAAAACATTTAACGCGTGAACATCCACGCCCTCGTGTCCGGGAGGCCTAACTAGGGTTGCCAACCGTACTATAAAATATAGTAATACTATATTTTAGCTCAGCTACTATATACTGTTGAAAAAAAATATTGTACGCAAAAGTACTATATTTTGTAAAGGTGCCGAATACAGTTTGATTTTATTACATTTGTGCATGCATAGCATTAACAGGCATTGAATAGTTCGGTATTTTTCGGAAGGACTGAGACATTTTTGTAGGATTTTTGTTAATGTACTATATTTTTGAGCAATGTACCATATATTTTACGACTCTGGCTGGAAAATACTATATTTTTGAAAAGAACAGTTGGCTACCCTAGGCCTAACGCAAGTAATCCTTTTTGAGACTTCTTGTGGCTGGTCCATATTAACTAACTTTGCTAGGTTAAGATTTGTTGAAGATTGGACTTAATAATTATATATACCATATTGTTAGAGGTCCGATAACGTACGCTGCTCTGGGAATACTGAAACGCAGCGAGTTGAACGAGAATCGGAATGTCTACGGGATACAAAGGATTATAGTACATCCGGACTACAAGTCACCTTCCAAATACCACGACATTGCTCTTTTGGAGACTGACCGAGAGTGAGTTGATCATCTCTTTCCCTCACAGTTTGGTAAATGTATAACGTATCCTCGTTGGGTACTAACATTTGATGCATATTATCGCAAAACATGCCATACCTACATATGGCATCCAAACGAGAAGTAGGTATTGGGAGTCCCGTAGAAAAATTAAAACTTAGGTGAGTCACATTTCACAACCAAAACAGATCTAAAGTACTTTCTTGTGGCTCTGATATCTTGAGCAGTCTCTCACTGCGATTAAAAGCTTCCAAAATAATAAATGACAATGCTGCCAGCAAAGCATCGTGCTCTCCTTGGGGGAGCCACGCATTGGCTGACCTTTGCAAAGCAGCTTTAACAAGCTGCTCGGTTATTCTAGATTGACGTTATTAAAACTACGTTACAGGATCAACTTCGGTCGAGCACTGCTGCCCGCCTGCTTGGACACTGGAGAGCGGTCTTCCGATCCTTATGTGAGCGCACCAGGATGGGGAAGACTGGGCTACAATAAGCCTCTAGCCGAGACCTTACAAGTGGTAAGAAACATCATAATTTACATTTAAAATACTTATTACTACTAGGTACTTATTGTCCTAGACATATTTCTTATTGCTTCTACATTGGCAGCGTCTTTTTCAGATAAAGTGTAGGTACTAATCGGTCAATCCCTTAAAAAATATGACTTCAATAAAAACATTGGGAAACGCCTAAAGTAATAAGCAAATTCACTCACACTATGCCGTGAATCTCCTCTTTTCATTTACAACACTCGCCTTTCATCAATTTGTAAACTGTTAACCAGAAATATATTCAATTATACTTATATTATAGTGAAGCCTATTTACATTAAAAAGATGACATTTCTAAGCTATTTCTAAATGTGTGTCACAAAATGCTTATATTATGTTTATAACTCTGCTATAAAAATACAACAGTAAGTAAACGACTTGTGATATCCTTAGCACAGATTAAGTGTACTCATACGTGCTGGTCCTGCAACGATCACAATTGCTTAAGTCTAAAAAAATGCGTAGAATATCAGACGGCAGTCTTAATGATCTAACCGTTACCTATTACCCCTAGTTGGAACTGCGACCCTTCAATACCACGCATTGCGAGGACCTGTTCCCGCCTCACAGGCATCTTCTGAGGGGCTACGACCCCACCACGCAGATATGCTATGGGGCTACGGAGGAATCCGCCATCACCGATACTTGCGAGGTACTTGCATGTTTACAGTTTTCAAATCATCGTCACTGCAGCGGCGTAACTAGAGGGTGGCAGGGCTGGCAAAATGCAACGGGCCCCCGGAAACGTATATAAATTTGATATTTAAATATGTAATCTATGCTTTAAATTTAAAATTTATAAGTAACTTGCTTCTACCGGCTACTTCGATTATTCAATACCATTTTATATTATAGCCTACATATTATTCTGATGTATAAACAATAATTTGATGAAACTTAACAGTACCTAGTTAAGGTTCATCAAAATCCGTTCAGTAGTTCTTGCGTGAAAGTGCAACAAACATCAATAAATCCTCACAAACTTTCACATCTATTATATTAGGAGGGGTAGGATAGGAAGTAGGATATTAATTAATAAACTTGCATTTGGAAATTAAATTTATGGCATTTCATTAAAATGTACACAATATTAAACCTAAAACTAAGACTTCGCTGTCCGTCCGTCCGTCCGTCTGCCATCAGGCTATATCTCATGAACCGTGATAGCTAGAGTTGAAATTTTCACAGAAGATGGATTTCTGTTGCCGCTATAACAACAAATACTAAAAAACAGAATACAATGAATATTTAAGGGGGCTCCCATACAACAGACGTGTTTTTTTTCCGTTTTTATAGATAATGGTACGGAACCCTCCGTGCACGAGTCCGACTCGCACTTGGCCGGTTTTTTTACTGTATTGGCCCCATCCAATAAATTAGCCAAGGGCCTCAGATGGTACAGGTACGTCTGTATCCCCGATGAGGTAGTCATTGGTACACTTCGGAAGGGACGGGTTACGGGACACACATAAACCGGCTCCTTCCCCCTACCATTAACTCTTTTGCAGTAGTCTTTAGTGGTTACTACACTTCACTGAATTTAGTCGTCTTAATTCAGTAAAGACTGAATTAAAACGACTAATTTCAGTGAAGTGTGATAAGCACTATTTGTAAAAATGAATTAAATTTAATGGAATGCGATAAGAAATAAGGGCAGATGCAGTTGTTCGGGCGGATATGCTGTAACATCTGTTAATTTCAGGGCGACAGCGGCGGGCCTACTCATTACGCGGAGTTTTGTTTGTACGTTGTCACCGGCGTGACGTCATTCGGCAGAAGCTGCGGCACCATCGGCTCCGCTGGCATGTACACCAGGGTCATCTTCTACGTGCCCTGGATCGAGAGCGTCGTGTGGCCTTCTGAGTCATGATCTCGAAGCTACCGACTTACGGGACTACCATAAATCACTCTTTCATACATTCTACCATTTGGAGTGCACTCTGCGCTCGCCACTCCTCCAGTAAAGCTGTAAAGGCCACCTCACGGCCAACAGCGTAGTCCATCAAAAAAGCAGTTAACAAGTTCGCTGCGTAAGGATCTTTAGTGTACCTTCAGCTGAAAATTCGTGAGGTTACATTGTCTCATAGAGGTATTAACTTTGTTCACCATGAGCCAATATGACCTCACAACATAACGAACGTGTTAAATCCGTAGGCATCCGGCAGTCGACTTTTCCTCGTGAATACCTAATAATTTCGATTGAAATACCCATGCTCGAAAAAAGAATTATGCATTTTATACTTCAAGTGATATTTTGGATGTTATTTTTTGTGCATACGTACCTTATTTGATTTCACTAATAAAAGTATGTAAATATATTAAGTATCAACCTAAATAAAGTCTATTTAATACCTACCTACTGGCTATTGAAATTATTAGGGTTCCCATTTTTACACATACACCTATTGTATTCCGAAATAATTATAAAAAGTAATTAGTAAAACGGTTACTTAAAGTACAAGAAATAAAATTATTATGATAAAAAGTCAGGTTATAGCCGTTGTAGTCAGGTGGAACCAGCACTGCTGGTACTTCTGCGTGTTCCTCGTCGTCGGGGTGACTTCTTTCGTCAGAAACTGTGGGACGACGTGGGGTCTGCAGGCATGTACACCAAGGTCAGATACTACGTGCCTTAGATCGAGAACATGCCTTATTAAAATTATTAGACAGTTCTGATGGTAAAGGACTGGTTTCAGATGTCCCCACTACCCCGTTTTATTCCTATAAACTAATAGAGGGACTTATGAATCTTCAATAAACAAATAAATAATATCTCTACCACACATTCGGAATGCATTTTCTATGGAAAAAATGGGATGGAAACTCCATGGTTACTCTACTTTTCAAAAATATTCAATGTTCATAAACTATCATTGATGTAGCTTTTTCATTTTACTAACTTATTTTGATTAAACAATGTATTTAGTAGGTACTCATAATGATAATATTATGGAGATTACTAGAAATACTTGTCTTTTAGTCCGAGCGATTTAAGCAATAGGGCCAAGAGCCCGTGGATGAGTAGGCTAATGGTGAGATTCAAACCGGAAACACGCGAGTCGAATGGTGTGTAAATTTAAATATAGATGGCGTTAGTAGTATTACTATTTCTCAAATGTATGATCATTCGATTATTGCGACAAAACAAAAATCGCCTCTAATGAACTTTATCTATACAAATAAATAAAATTGAAGTGTCTGTTTGTAATATCAAAATAACACTTTTTTACCAAATGCGTATGAAAGTATATACGATACCTATAACGAAAACGCAATTTTAAAATTTTTTGTCTGTCTGTCTGTTTGTTTGAGGTAAACTTCTAAACGGCTGTACCGATTTCAATGGGACTTTCACTGACAAATAGCTGACGTTCCAAGGCGTAACTTAGGCTACTTTAATTTTAGAAAAAGCATTAGGGTTCCGCGGGAAAAACATAATACCCATATTTCCGGGTAATCTCCCTAAAGTCCACGCGGGCGAAGTCGCGGGCACAGCTAGTTGACAATAAAACTATTCAGTAACAAATAGCATTTCTGTCGTTTTAGAATTTATGAATAATAGTTCGCAAGCGACTTTCACAGTTAAGAATGAAGATATAAAGTATGAATCACAAAAAAGGAAACAAATGTAGCATGTATTTTTACATTACAAGCTTTGTCCGGGTGGAATCTGGCAACTGAATTTTAAATCAATTATCTTTAACTGATTGAGCTGAAATTTGGTATACACGCTTATTTTGAAAGACAATGCATGCTTAGCTATGTGACGACATTATAATTCCAATATGGCGGTAAATTTATATTTTCTGCACTACCACAGTATGGGTATCAAATGTAAGGGCTTGCTGGGGAGAACATGAAAACTAAGGGCAACTAAATAAAAGCTTGTTTTAAAAAAGTTTTTTTATCATTATTTAATTTTATTATGATACGTATACCTAACATTGTTACAATGCAGATAATATACAAATCACAATCACACACGTTTTCTTATTAATTACTGAACATATTTATATTTCATTTTTTTTCTAAACATATTTGCTGTAATCATTTTGTATGTGAAATCCATAGATTTTATAGAAATTTTAATCTATTCACATATTTTCTACAATGGCATGATTTTAATGCTCAAGTGTTTGGTAACATGTTTGTAAACGGATGGAAAATCTCTTTAAACTTGACCGTTACCCATTTCTAAGACAATATTAAAATTTTCTTTTCAGACTAAATTATCATCGGCACAGATCGGTAATTAGTTTATGTAACTACTAACTCATTACTATGCACTCAAAGAGGGTAACATACTCATGATATATTATCGGTAGTTGGTAGTAAATGGTTACTACCATTTACTACCACCAACACCACTGGAATATGCTAAAATATTATGTAGGTGCTACCATAAAGACCTCTTCAAATACTATTTAAAGTTATTACCAACACTTCATAGAATCTCATTAGGAAGTTTACCTATGTTTAAAATTTGCTTGTCAAGAGAGAAAGTAGTCAGAATTGACTTTTCTCAGGGGTTTGATATACCAAGCATACATACAGTGAGAAGTATATAATACTCATAAGGGTTTACAAAAAATACCATGTCATAGTTTAGTTTTAAGTTTTTATTCTCTTATACATAAGAGAGACATTAGTTTGATAAAACCATGACACAAATAAAAAGTAGTTTATCAGTAGAACTTGAAACCAAAATCTTAAGATTATCTTAACATAATTCTAAATTTAAAATTGTTTTGTACACTAAATTCTGTCTAAAGACTCCAACATCACAATGCTGTTACCCCTAATTACCTGAAAAAGTAACATTATTATGAAAATATCACATGCTGAACACTGAAAATACAGTGTAAACTCCATGTAATGTAACTCAATTTAACGACGAACTCCCTAAAACGTCGAAATCACTTGTCTTTTGTTTAGCTTGCCTTCATACCAACTATACACTCTATATAGCATTACGCCCACTCTCAATAACGTCAACAATTTGCCAATTTTTATCACCAAGATGCCTCAATATCGCAAGATATGAATAAAAAAGTAAAAATACAACAAAATTACTGGTGCAGCAAAAGATGTCAGACTAAAATAACAGACTATACACAATAGTGTTCAAATAAGATTGTTTTTTATGTACATATCTACTAACACTAGTTCGAAATAAAGTTTTTATTTTTCTAATTCAGACTTTTTCTTCACTCCATTTAACAACGATTCTCTACTACACCATTAAATGCACAGTGTCATTATATTGAGTTTACACTGTATATTATGGCCCAGAAATATTAATATGCAATAATGTGACAAATTTTCATACTATTTGATGGTCCCCCCATTATTACAGAGCCCGTGTAGTGTGCCCTGATCCTGCCAACGATGGTGGAATGCCATGCCATACTTTGTTGTAGACATTAAACATTAACTGAGTTCAAAATCTGAGATATCTGGCAGAATGCTGACAAGGTGATAATGGCCTCGTGGATAAATGGACAGTCACAGTAACTGAGAAATTCCAGGTTCAATCTACCCCGGACTGTTTCCCTAGTACAAGCATATGGTGTTCATCTAATACATTGCAGATGAATTATTACAAGTTTACAAAAGTCGAGTAGGTACATACCACCATGCCAATATTATTCCTCTGGCCATCTTTACATTCCTCAACAGATTCGTCCAGTACTAGGTTCATGAAGGGGTCAAAACCTCGCAAGACCCCTGTCACGGCGCGCCCGGCGTTCAATTTTATCGACAATTTTTTATCCATGAATCTGCAAAATACCAGAATTCACAATGATAAACGGGTAGTCTTCCCGACTATATCCTTCATGAATCGAGTCGAAATGAGAAAATGCCTTGATGTAAATTGAGATCAATCAAATTTGATGTTCCTAGTGACGTTTTACACATAATTATAAAAAACAAAATTAATTGTAGGTTAAGTATGGCGCATGTAGGACGCTAAGTCATTTTCGTGTATGTTACAGGTGATTAGTATCAATAACTCACTTTTTCAATTCCGGAGGATGAGCTTTGGACATGTTCACTGATTTTTATGTGTTTTTGTTAATTTATAGAGTTATTTTTTAGTAAAGTTCACAAATTTCGCGGCTTGATGCTTTTTACTTTTTTTCGTTCTGTTTCTTGCTAGTTATCTGTTATTAGGGTTGTCAATTTGTAAGAATAAAAATAACCGTTACCGGACATACTCGGTAACGTCTGCTGCTGTATTGGTATTGTCACATTTCTTTTCTTTGTAATAATTGTAATCACGAATCATAATGGCATAAAACAGGATAGTAGAATTATTGCTTTATTTCGAATTATGAGCACAAAACATTGGTAACGTGTCCAAAAGTGTCCACAAACAACAAGTGAAAGAGATTTGGTCTACGTGTGAATGCTTATGGGTCTGGTGCTTTGCTTATGGGTCTGCTTACAGGTCTGTTATAAATATTTTTTAGGACATTAATATACGAAATAACGTAACATTCGATTCACAAAGGACTTTTAATGTGTTACCAATTTTTCCTAGATATTTGTTTATACTAGTAGTATCAGTACTAGGGCAGCATATCAAGTGTTTGAAAATAATATTAGGATATTTGATGCGCAAACGGTTAATATAATATAATTGTTCATGCTTTCACGATATCTAATTAAAATAACCTTTGCAATATAACATGTTTATTGAGTACATCATGTACATCCTTATTTGCTTTTTTCTCCACAATAATGTTGCCACTGTTCTTTAACTTGATTGTTGCCACTGTTCAAAATTTTGAGGTAGCGTACAATCAAATACCAATAAAACCAAAGTAACTTTAAAACGTGTATTATTATATTCCCTATTATTTTTAATGACAAATAACATTTTCTTATAAAGTACCCATCGAACTACGCTTATAGTAAAAATATTCGTTCCATATTTGTCTATCCAATAACATTATTATAATGGTTGTTTAGAACACAGCAAAGCATTATGGTATTTAAACGTATTAACATTCAGGTGGCTGCAGTGTAGCCAAATCTAAATAATGCTAACGGATATTAAAACTTTGCAATTTATTAAATAGTTTTTTTTAAAATCTCTAACTTTAATTGTTGACTGAATGAGAAGTTGTATCTATTTCAATTACATCTATTTCAATTACAACTTCGCAAAATAATTATGAATATGTCTTTAATTTATAATTGATACAAAGTTACCATTATCAAAAATCCTCAACTCAATATATTATACGACTTATATCTGATAATACGTGTATGCTGCAAATCTCTGTTGATTCTTGGTAAATTTTATTCAGTAGAATTATAGTCATTCCTTTTATCTTACGTCAAAACACAACAGCAACAAGTAGACAGCTGGGAGGATGGATGCTGTACAGATTTTCGTCCCATTCCCTTGTAAATAACGTTTTGTTTTGAACATGAAATCTTAATTTTTCTTCGTGACAAACGTAATAAGTGAAAAAAAGTTACGTGTTTGTGTTCTGCGTTCAAAAATGGATGAATCCGGGATCGACATGGGTTTCGATCTCGCATCGTTCCTGACAAACGATTTCAATACAGATCAGAGGATTTTTGAGGAGATATCATCTGCCCAGCCGCAGCAGGACTTCATGTTTTACGAGCTCAAGTCGAAAGCCGTGCCGATAACAGAAAGGTGAGTGGCTATTTTGGTTATACACGCATTGATTACACTTTCGGCGGTATAGGTACTCCGCCTTGGTGAATGTATGTCTACTTTAAGAATATTTTTAGCACATTTTATGAGAAACAATTTCACCGTACGCCCGCGACCCTGAAAGCTGGACTTGGCAAAGCCCCCAGTTTCACCTCTTGTTTATCTTTGGTCTACGCAATTTTGCAAGCATTCCATCGTTGGGTTTAATGTAGCCGAATCCAGACAGACACTCTTTGCTCGTTTTTATGCTGCTTTACACAAGATTCCACTTTTTTTAACATCCAATTTGCGCGGGTAACGAGGTTCCCGCCTTTTTATTAGGATCAAGGTATTTAGTAAGTACTTACCCTTATAAATATTTATGGAGCGCGAATTATGTGGCTAGCTTTCAAAAATGACCTCCTTTGTGATGCGCGCGCGAGTCAGCGCCGGCGCAGTTTTCCTTTGGGATTATTATGTAAATAGACAAGGACTTATCTAACTTCTACTAAGTAAAGTAATTATCCTATTTCCCATAACCCATAGTTTCTTTTTTTTTAATCTTCTATATACCTGTAGGTACTGTCAATGTTTGTAAACCACGATGGCGGTGTGTCATTTCATTTTGCGTCGACACGTCGGCAATGTTGGAATAGTACCCAGCATCAGCTATCCATTGGCTAGGTATAGCCTAGATAGTTGCATAAAGGCGAGGAGCGGGCTAAAAAGCGCTCGCCCCGATCGCTCGCAGTCATTGCAAGCTAGCGTCGGGCTAGCTTATTTCTCAGACGAGATAATGGACCTACTTAACATACTCTTTTGACACTAAGTGTCAAGATGACAGCACGACGCTGTATGCCGTCATGTCTTGACGAGCTGTCGCCGGGCCGCGTTGGATGACTACCACATTCCATTTGCCGGAATATTACGCCTCTGACGATAAAAATATACTTATTTATTTACCTTTCTTCTTACGTAGGTATGAACCTATCATGGCGGTACCTAATTCCTACAAGCGCAATGATTAATCACCTAATTTCAAAACCCCAGCGTGTCAAGAAAAAGACGTCATAAGTTTCATGATCATTTTCTTATCTTATCTGCTACCGCCGATGGGCGGATTATGATTCTAATTTGGAAAACATGATTGGCGCTAAATATAACCTTTGTTACTATTTGTGGGCTATTCATGTTGATATGCTGCATTAAGGACAGGCTGCGTAAATAAGCTAGAGGTGAATAATTCGGAATTTGATTAACACCTGTTACTGATGTAAGTAAAACAATAGACATACGTTCCTGAAACAATATGTGGCGACCCTAAATCTCGCCACGAACAGATCCTCAACAATACGAAACACTTCGTTAGCTATGGCTGCCCATCGACTATAAAGTTTTTAACAAAATAGCGATAGTAATAAGATCATTACTCCAGCATTACTTCCTGCCAATTTTGGCGCCTATCGAGGTAAACACGCAAAGCGTACCTAACGGCCGTATAAACACGTAATATTGCCTAACACTATAAAAAAAAAACTTGCAGCACTAACATACAATGTTAAAACTTGCACATAATGTACCTATGATGATGGAAAACTAAAAACGTAATGGCGGCCTGGTAGTGAACGTCTTTGCTTTACATAGGCACTGTATACCAATAACTCATGCAAGAATTAGTACCTAATGTTTTTAATGTCTAGTTAATATTCAAACTATCAACACCTATTTGTCTGCTTTGCTTTTCTATTTGTTTATGATTTTAAACTGTGATAAATACAATGTTTTTTGCAAGAATTTTATGACATATTAGCATTGCAATACCAAGAACAATGAGGGATTGGCTACAGGAGAACGTCGCCTTTACACTCGATTTGTGACAACTTTTTGGGTGGCAAAGATTTACTAGATTTTATGAATAAATTCTGCAGATTTTGCAGTTCGTCAAGCAGCAACAAATAACCAAATCTCCAGTGTTGCTAACTATTTGCTTCTATTACTTGATTTTCCGTCGTTTGGTCTCGAATTGGACACTACCTAGATGATATTTTGAATTTTGGTTATTTTCAGTATTCTTAATTTGATACAGATAGTAATGTAGTAACTAGTAACAGAGCCATGGTTTATTGACACGTACACTTCCGGAAGCTGAAATGGATAGCAAAATCGCACGACGTTTAAACGGGTTTCAAAGTAGTTCTCTGAATCAATGATGATAAAAAAGGTTATAAAAACTTTCAAAGGTCCGTAGCCTGAACAAAAAGTGGCGCCTTGAACGGAAACGACGGCCATGGAGAGATTCGGTGTTTTATCACTTGTCATGTGATTTTATCGGTTTCAGAATTCGGCGAGCGCAATGCTGCGACGGCGCACGCGTCGTTTTTATCGTTCCGTATAATCCGTGTGCATACATTTGACGCTACTGTTGAATAACATTGTTATACACCGCCACCGCGTGCGAAAGGCGAGATGTTTACGAAATGGTGTAAAAGAATCTTTCAAAAATTACTTTATTTCTGTACGAATCTCTCTAGGGGAGGGGTACATCTGACTTGGAAATTGGAATAAAAACATCTGAAACAAGACTGGCTTTTTTAACAGTAGGTTTCGGGTGTTTAAAATATAGTATGATATGAAATAGGAGGTTATTTACGCTATTATATGCCGAAGATGTACAACCTTGGCCTAAAAACCATAGATACGAGTTGCGCTGGAGTACCCGATCATATTTAGGACAATCTTGTCTAAATTCATAAGTACTTCGGTGATTACTTACCTCAGTTGGATGACTGATAGCCAAAATAAGTCTGTCGCAGTCAAATCTAGACTCGTCTCGGACTATAACTGTCGTGTCTAAGCGCCTGTGGTCAAAGACATAACTAGTTATGTAGCGTACAAGTATTCCAGTACTTAAACGGTATTTATTCTAGTTATATTTATAGTTATATTTAGTTATATATCTATTCTACTCTATATATATTATAGTATTCCAGTACGGAAACACTGTGTCTCAGAATTGACTATTTTGTTGTCATAACAATAGTGATAAGATGACGTTCCCGGCTGACTTATTGTATTGACTTTATTTGTTAGTTTTGTCTTTATACTTTGATTTTTGTTTGTTTTCTCAATGGGATCGCACAGCTTACTTTAATTCAATTTACCTAAGCATCGAGTTGTCATCAAATGCTCCTTTTCAGTGTAGTGGCTATCAAAATTCCTCGTTATCTTCAGCTAGCAGCCATACCTTACTATTTGCAAACGTAAATTTATATTACGTAATGAGAACAACTGGAAACTACATTTTATATGTCCTCTTTATAGCCGCCTGAAGATCTTTAGTACTTGAACCCGATCTATCTATTTATTGACGTGTATAGATAATGCCGGTTTAAAGATGACTGACATGTCAGATAGACAAAAATAAATGATCAAATGTACCGTTTTCTTGACACAAGCGTAAATAATAAAAGATATGCGTTCAGTAGGCTTCGTCTACGACTAACATAACTAAAAAGATTAGAGCAAGTAAACGTAAATCATCACAGGGAACTTAATACTTCTGAGATGAGTTAACTGAGTATTCCGTAGGGGTTTTTGAAATTGTCTGGTACCTATTACGGCGATACATGGCACCACTGGCTCATTGGATATATGCTTATGATAATAATATTGCTGTCTGTAGTACGAGAGTGCTTAAGTATGACAGGAAAGCACTTACTCAACAATGGATCTATATAAACTTGTTAAAAAGTTTTATTATTATGCATACATAGTTTTAGCAGAACATAGTCTGTTTAAAGTACTACCGAATTTACATTCTCTATCATAATCACATTCCAGTTCATTGCTCCTCAGTTTATTTTACATATCAATCAAGATATGAACAATATTATATTAGTTGATACTGTAGTAGCGACAATAACAGATAACGTTCAATCAAACAATTTTGACTAAATTGAAGATCTTTTGTCAACTTAAGTAATCAATATTCTATATCCGTTATCTAAGGTCAGAGGACAAGGAAAATAAAGACACATTATTTCATTTAACAATGCACCAAACACGAACTAGGTTTTTTCAGTAATAGGTATTGCTTTATCCTTGTGTATTTTTATTACTTCCCCCACCTACCATACACTTTCACCATTTTCTATCCTGTCAGTCAGTATCTCTAGTGGTGTGAATCACGCTGAGATTAATTAAATACAAATACCTATGCTCTTGGGACCAGGAGTCCTAGCCTTGGGAATGGAATAACTATAAAAATACGACGTCCAGCAATAACCTCACTCGAGCACCGTATGCGATTGGGTCATGTCCAGACTTTTTCATAAAAAAACGCCGGTTTGTCGTTATATACATTGAAACTAAAGATTATACGCACATAGTAAAACATTAATATTATTATCATCTACCAATAGACTTTTGCTAGTTATTGGTTTTCCCGGTTCCTACTGTCTTTTAAATGAGCTTAACAGAGAGCAAATAACCGTCCTTTTGGGACAGTTGGGTAAAATATTAATCTATGTTCAGTCAATTCAAGGGGCTGTGAACAACATTGATAACATATTTTAGAAGATAATTACTTTTACTTGTCAAGACCACTGAATAGTTTGGCATTTCGTCTTAAGTAGAACTCTACGTGACAAGCATATTACCGTTGGTCTATTCAAGGCTCTAAGCTTTTGTGTGTACATAGATAAGTAATGTGATGTGACCTCCTTATTGATAAAAAACCGGCCAAGAGCGAGTCGGACTCGCGCACGAAGGGTTCCGTACCATTATCTATAAAAACGGCAAAGTAGCATTTTCGTATTTAGAAGACTAAAAAGAAAATAACAATCGGCAAACAAACAAATAAAACGGCATGAAGACTCAACAGAAACAGCTGTTTAAAAAAAGTGCATATTTTCACAGTATGCGACCTAATTCCAGTCCAGACTTGTGAACAATCATCGTCGGTCCAGTTACGCCGCACCGGTCGGAATCACACAATTATCACCCTTAATTAAAAGGCAATGCTAAACAATACAGGAAGACACTGGCGTAGGCCGATAGTGCTAAAATGTTAAGTATGTGTGAATTATCGTTATTTGACAATCTTTATTTTCTTAATAAATAAATAACTGTGAAAGTTTAACTGTGAAGTGATCCTAGGTTTCCATTAAGTCTCATAAACACTATAAAAAAGCGAGTTTGTTCATTTTTCCACCGCGCCTTACCAGCTTCCTTTACCCAAACAAAGTATCGATAAATAATGAATATAAATCAGCGTAAAATGCCGGGTTATAATCATTTAACCTCACCACGTGACGAGTATCCTGCGTCTCCATTAGCCAATGACACCGATCGACTCGGATGCGAGCCTGGACCAATCACCGCTGCCTCCTCTATTGGTATCAATTCAATGTAATAACCCTATTTGATAACGTTCACTCGACACTCGTCATCTATCTTTCGCTGGAATTCAAGTTCATGTCTGCATATCAAAAACGTTGCATGCGTGAAGAGAACAGCCCCTTTACCACCACGTGTCTTGCAGCAATGTTTTGATATTACTTTTAGTTTTTGACAGTTAACTCAATACAAAATCAGTCAAACAATGACAGGTACCTAAAGAAACAACAATACTTTGACAGGGTAGTAAGGCCCCTGACAAGAGTCGAACCCTTAAATTAAAAGATAATTTTAATGATCTAAACATTGGTGTTCATTGCAAATAAGTCTTTACCTTAAATGGTGGTAAAAGGCTACGTGTGATATCTGGATTTCAGTATATTTGAAGACAAAGGCAGCATTTAAAAAAAAATCGGTATTAAAAGAGAGAAGGCATCACTTGGACGCCTTATGACTCTTATAGCTTCTCAAACAAGTCTTAGCAGAAGAAAGAACCTCTTTGATTCGAGGACTAAAGACCTTCGACGAGTGAGAGTCCTTTATGGTAAAGGTATCCAACATTAGCGCCTGCTCGTTGATGAGGACGCAACGGAAGAAATTTTCCTCGTTTAATTTCTGTTCACTAACATGAGAATTCCAATATAATTATTAATACGCACATGTATTTGTACACCACGCACTTGTCTCATGATCGAGAATAATGAGTTAATTGAAAAACTGACCGACAATGTACCATGTCCCCTGTGTCAATGACAATTAGTGTGAAAATCGCGTCTGTTGATTATACTCTTGCGACAGACTTTTAACTGTACATCGTCATTTCGTTCCAATTCAGTTAATCATCCCAGTTCAAGGTCCTCACAAACCAACTAAGGGACAGGCACTTATGTTGATTGGATATTATTAATTAATTTTCTACTGTGGGAATCCTTTATTCGGCGCAAAAGCAAGTTTGTGTCACAATATTATACCTTGTTCTATGGATGGCTTATATGGACAGTTTTCTATTTCTTATTAAAAATGAGGGAGGCATTGAGTAAAAGTTCAAAAAAACTTTATTTTACTTTGCTAAGGTATACATACTCGTATTCATAATATAAACATTCATTGCATGTTTTGATAGACTAAATTGATCACGATTTCACGACTTTAAAAGTCAGTTACGTCTAGCATAGATTGTTAGGGTATGATACACAAATTGCTAAAATAACTGTCTTTATAAGGAATACATCAAGGTAATTATGTTTTTATTGTAAAATGTCATTTCTATTTCAATTTTAAACTCTGCATTAATTGAATTAGCAGATTAGCATCTGGTAATTCGAAAGAATAGTACACGCCTTGACTGGCGGGAATCGTGTTCCATTATTTAGTGCCTCTTTGGTTCGTTTACTTACACTCATCAGAGGAGTAAGGATCGTAAATCTAATGAAACAATTTAGCGCTGAAACTCGAAATAAACCATTACTTATGTATGACAACGTTCTCGGATAATGGTTACGCTTTTCGCGGTCAATAGATGTTGTGACTTGTGTCTGACGTCACGAGCGGCCATTTTTTGTGGAAGATTTATTGTTTGTAAACATTTTGCATGGTTCAAAATTGAAGCCTTATTCATTACAGCGAGTGAACATGGGGTTTAATGAATTGTTCCTGATGTGTCGGCACTAGCTTTTAGGCTCCAATAATCAAAATTACTAACAACTCGTTTCTTTGAACATCAGCAGTCATCAACTCACAGATAAGATATTCTACGGCGGACTAATAATAAACAGTAGTATAATATTTCTGCGAGCGATAACCTTTACCCTCAATAAATCGTTCTACACGATAAAACTTGATTGGTAATCATTACTCTGAAATTGGCGTACTACTGAAAATTACGATTCAATTAGAAATGGTTGCCCCCCCCCTCGACTGCGTGAGCGCAGAGTAAAATCATTTCTTTGGGGCATCTGTAGACCGTGGCAAACATGTCTGCCAATTTTTAAATCTATGGAGAAGGTTATTGATTGGATGTCTTCCTTTCGCTGTGTATCCATCCACATTCATACTCAAAAGAGTGATGCATATGAATGTGGCTTAATGTGAGCGAGCGGAAGACACAAGAAAAGATTGATGGAGTGAGTAAATACTATGGAAGTGATATGAATGAGATCAGAGTGAATGTCAATATAAGGGAAAAGAGATAAATGGGAGAAAAGGACACACTGCGCTGAGCTCTAATAATGGGAATAGGTGAAGCAAATGATAAGTGAGTGACATTAATCGGGTGATCAGTAAGTTAGTAATTTTCGCTTTTATATCTATTAACGTAAAGACTGGATTATGATGGTGATTATGTAGAATTGATGCATGATGTGACGTAGTTTGCGAATGACGACTTTTTACGATATTGTAAAACTTGTGTATTCTACGTGATTACTAAATTAGAGATACATTATCGACTTCAGAGTATGGCAATCACTGTTTTTATAGATTATTTCACTTTGTGGATAGTAGCATATGATGTCTCCTTGGTGAACAGGTTGGACAAGGAAAGTCGCTGAGAAACCTACCTTAGTCATGACTTATGGCTGCAACCAATCTTTTTAAGGAGTTATGCGATAGTTATCGAATCAGTAGTATAGTTACTATACGTTAGAAGTTTCCATGGATAACAAAAATTACAGTTTTCATCCAAATAATATTTGGAAAATTGCTTTGTTAGCCCTTTCCTTGGTAAAAGCTATCTATCAAGGTGTTTGTATCCCACATGAGTGTTGGGACGCAAATTTGAGAAAATTGGTAATTTTATCCTTCGGCAAATCCACAGATTAGTCATAATTTAGGTTTCCGCTTAATGAGCTAACTCTGGTTTTGGCAGAGAATAATAAATAAATCGTGTTGGACGAGTGGTGTGCTTACCTACCTATTGTTGATGTATACTTCTAACGTTTATGAATGATAGCCAAACAATATTCACGGTGATACTCCCGGTGTCGGGGTATGCAGAATGTAATTATTCACGCGGGCATCTCGCCAGATCAGACGATGCGAGTCAACTGTGACAACAAACAAGTTTTTTATATCGTGAAGCACTGCAGGGTGACTACGTAATAAATTGCAGATAGGTTTCAATCACCTGTCAAAACAGAAACTCCGCCATGTTGTTTGGTTTCCAACAGACAAATTTACAGCAATAAGAGTCACATAACTGTGTCACCTAGCTGTTATTATATTTCGAATTGTAACGACAACATTACAACATTTGGTTTCGGCAAAAAGAGCTTTTTTTTAAAGACACGGAACTAAGATGTTCTGAACTCTTATGAATCCGATGACTATATTAGCATTCCTGATTGGTAACTTTATGGATTAAGCATGAATTATTTTATCTAGAAGTCCTAATACAGACACGAGCGTTGTATAGCTGCAAGGTCGTAGACTAAGAAATGTATAGAGAACGGGATGTTTGTATCTTAAATATCATAACAGATACCACCTCCTCAGTGGTCAGATTATATATTTTTATGAATATGGTCCAATGTTTTTAAATTAAATATATATCGCCAAACAACGCATACCCATCGTACTATGCGATCCAAATCAGAATAGGATCGACTTTGCGCCATATTGTAACGAACGAAAACGAATTATGACTTTAAATAATTGAATATTATATTTAGACAATTTATTACTACTTTAACCTTTTTATTTAAATTTGATGTAAGACTATTATTATTGATATGCAAATAAGTTTTCTGCAAACCATACTTTTCAAGTGACATTTGACAGATAGAGGTTATTGACATTCCTATTATTATTTGGATCGTATTGTATGATCCCAAACTAAACGATCTTCAGTGATACCCAGATCAGGGCAAATTCCGACATGACCGCATCCGCAATTTGGCGCTGGAAAATGAACCCCCAACCACCCGGGTCCATGAGCCGAGCGACCTACGATCACTAAACCAAGCCGTCTAAGTCGTTTTGAGGCTCAGCCTACAAGTTAAGTTTCTTGAAAATAATGATCTGTTAAGGTAAAGAGTGTCTTGAAATAACTCAAGATTGAGTAATATCTTCATTCGTCAGTTGAGAAATAAGATTTTCAAAATGGTAACAGCTAGGCTTAAAGTGATAAAATAGAAGTACAATGAGCGCAGGCGCACGCTCGTGCGCGGTCCACTTTTGCAATTTGAATCACGTGCCTTCACTAAAATATCAGTTAACGTAATCGAACTTGAGAACAATGAATGAGACGCCTCTTGCTTTTTGGACTAAGTGACAAATCTAAGATCTGTTAAAATTATATGTATATATATTATATTATATCAGCAAAGTATAAAATAATTATTTTCAATATAACCTCTATTGCCCTTATAATAGTTCTGTTGCCCTCAAAGATCAAACAGACATCGACCTCGCCGGCGAGGTCGAGGAACCCCCTCTTCTGCTCGTAGGTACATCTTTGCACCTAGGAGCGCAGTCATTACCTCTCCCCTCACGGCAACTGCCCAAGCCGAGGTCGTGCCCCATGTGGCGCCCTTGAGCTAGTTGCCCTCCTCTTCCGCCCTTAAGGCTTTGGTTGGAGTCGCACTCTGCTCTCACCACTCCTCCGGTGAAGCTGTAAAGGCCAACTCACGGCCAACAGCGTAGTCCATTCCAAAAAAAAGCCCTCAAAGTTATAGAAAATTCAATCATTCTACAAACCACATACAATGTTTTTTATTTGTATAAAAGTGTTCTTCAGTAATTGTAAATAGATCATATTTTTTAGAGTTAGTGCATGGGTGCCACATAAACTCAACTACCAGGACATCATAAAACTAAAAATATGGTTTTTATGATGTCGATCGAATAATAGCCAATTTCGCTTGCTCGGTTTACCATCCATAAAAACAATGATCAAAGGTATTTTGTGCTGCAATAACTAACCTCTTTCAAAATTAAACAAACAGCAGCTCCGGAAGGATTTACCTAAAGTGTTAAGTTTTGGTTTTGATATGATATATTTTTGTAGTGATGTTACAGGATTTATAAGATGTGGACAGATTTAGCGTCGGCTGTACCCTGTCGATGCCTTTTATATTGTATTGTTTATTGAGCTAGCTGCATTCACTTTCGCCAGTTCCGTCTTTTTGGGAGCCCTTACATAATAATTGCTTAACCTTGCCATTCAAATTTCGAAGGTTCAGATGTGTACCTTTACCAATCCTTACAAGCGATGTTGTCTTCATATTATTTAGCTAATTGCTTGTATCCTAGTACAATTATTTCTCGTTATTAATTATCTTATTTGGCATCAGCTTTCCGCGCCCGCGTTGTAGACGTCGCGCTGTCATTTCGCGCTTCATAAATCCTATTGTTGGCATCGTTCGGTTATTAAGCTGGTTTGTTAACATTTACTCAATCAAGACTTTTTGTGCGTCGGCCATATTTGAGAACTGAGTTAGATTAGTGATGATTTCGGTTTTTTATTTTGTTAATTAAAGTAGAGGATACTCTTTCATGCCGATACTTAAATTGTGTGTTCTCAGTAGAACTTGCAAATCCATTTCAATCATCTTAATATCAAATCACCTAACAAAGCTGCCAATTAATGTTGTTTTAAACAAAAATAAATATATCAAATTAACATAACTTTGCCGACTGGCTGTTATTACGTCCACAGATAATGCAGTATGATTATTGGTGTGTAGACTTAACGAATAGAAATCATTGCAATTATTTATTGCCTTTGTTACAATGTAGTTCTACCATACTGTTGACATTACATTAAACGTGTAAACATATTAAGACAGGCAAGATATTTATCTCTCTAGTAGAGTTCTTTGTCTTTTGTATCGATAGATTATTAAGATCATAACAATACTCCAACGAATCAGCGTTCCTAATTCAAAACAGACGAACTGCAGCCCTTGAACTTGCGAGTTGCGCGGCCGCAGCTAAAATAGTTTGGCGTCGTACACGCGGCGACACGCGTGAGTTTGAGTAACGGACAACTGCCAAAATATATGTTACTCTCCATGGAACATATAATGGTAACAAAGAATGAAAGTTTGCAAAAAATACTAATTCGTTCTTTTATAATTTTATTAGGACCACAAGTCGACTTTATCAATCATCGTTTTACTTTGTTTTTCACACTTTGATTTCTGATAGACTAATATGTACTTTCCGTTATGTTCCTCAAAAGTTTTCCTTGAAGGCAACAGGATTCCTAATATACGCATAAAAGGTACATACATTTACATATATTCAAATATAGTGTGCTAAAAACATAATCCTTCCTTATGTGTTAAATGGACGAAACCTAAATTATGAAGCAAAATACGGATGATTATTCTTCAACTTCTTATTTTACCAATTTGAAGCATGTCCTCAATTTGCAATAGTTTGTGACCTGTCAAATATGGATGTCATGGCGTAAACATCCGTCTACTTATCAAGAAACTATTAAGCTTAAACGGGTAAGTTGGTAAAGATATACCTACCCTAGTAGACTATCATCGTCATCTCATATTAGTGCCCTTTTTAGGGTTCCGTACCCAAAGGGTAAAACAGCCAGGGAGAAAGGTTGCTGTTTTTTCATTAAACACGTATATTACGATTTTTGTCCTATTTGTGCATCTTTTCACGTAAGGGCAAGTCAATTTATGCATATTTTATAACTTTTTACAAGTCCAGGGTAAATACATTGGGCAGGGTAGAGACACCAAGATTAGGGGAGATAATTTGTGGCAATAATAGTAACAAAATTAGTAAAATCAACTTTAATTAAACATTGTACCTTGCATAGAATTAGACTATATTTTTTACCAGTCATATTAAACATTAACAGACTATATTATTTCTGCCATCTCTGAAATTTAAAACAAAAGTGTTCTTAGTTTCATTACACAATAATATATGAAATTAACATGGCAATGTACCTACAACAAATAATAAAATATTTATTGGTCTATATACTAATTATATAGACCAGCTTCTTTTAAGTACCTAATACAAATAATCAGACTTGCGATAACTAGGATCATTTTCATGTTGCCTGTACCTATGCTACATTTCAGTAAATTAACATGTTTTAATCATAAAATAAAATAAAAATTAAAGGCATTCTTGCCTATATTAACAAAAAATAAATGCTTAAGCTTTCTCAAACACGTCAGTTTATTTATAGTCTTATCTTTTTTCTTATTAATTAAATATCTTTGTCTTCTGGCTCGGTCTGATTTAAGTTTGGCAGCTATAACTCTTCTATGAGAGTTAAAAGTTTGATCATTAATATCTGACATCGATGGCGTTACCGACATACTAAGGATTTGGCATATTAGGGGTAGTATAAAAGTAGCACCCATAACAGAAAAAGTGAGAAGTAAGAGACTAGAATGGTTTGGCCATGTGATGAGAAGAGATGAGAAGAATGTGACTAAAAGAGTGATGAGTATGAATGTGGATGGATACAGAGCGAGAGGAAGACCAAAGAAAAGATGGATGGAGTGTGTAAAAAGTGATATGAATGAGATCGGACTTGATGTCGGTATGACGGAAAAGCGTGACGAATGGAAGAAAAGGACGTACTGCGCCGACCCCAAATAATGGGATAAGGTAAGGCAAATGATGATGATGGCGTTACCGAAAGATTAGTAACATCAAGCGCAAGTCGTTGCCCAGCTCTCTTGCTTTCTTTTTCCATATCTTTCGTGCCTTACGTTGCTCCCTAGGAGTCATTTGGTCGACAGTCTTTATAATTCCTTTCTCCTTCTTTTTTAAATATTTTGCTTTTTCTTTTTGCTTTTGCAATTCATATTTACATTCAAATCATATCCACAATAAATGATTGATAGATTGATATTTTTTGGGATCATTTTAACTCTTTTCATATCGTAGTCTCTCTGCTTCACGTTACTTCTGCAATCTTTTTACACGTGTTAACTTTTTCCGTGGTGCCATGATCTGTAACAATATTAGACAATAATGTAATAACAATATGTACTGGGAATCTCATTAATTTTTCAGTTTTAAGAATTTACTAAAATTATTTAAAACTATTGAAATTAAACTATTTTACGGATTTTATCGCGTTTATTTACTATTTTATTTTCCCGACGTTTCGGCTGCTTTACAGCAACCATGGTCACGGGGGAACTGAGGTGTTAGACGTCCATAAAATCCGTAAAATAGTTTAATTTCAATGTATAGTATTCGCGTAAATATAAGAAAACAATTATTTAAAACTATTCGTTGATAAAAATATTCTATATCTAAGTATGATCGATTCTATCTATTTATGTCAATCTTGCAAGCGATAAAATCGCTATCGGACACATTGTTATGATTGTAGGATCCATTAAGCATCAATAATGTTTCCATTCAATTGTTCCTGGGTAGTCGCTATATAAAAATATGTTTATATTATGACGTCACCGGACTATGGAATTGGAACCGCGGGTTAGATAATTAGAACCCATTATATGCAAGACAAAAACAGTGTCATGTACCGTACCACGAATCGCCGATGATTGAGGTCGTTTGGAGGCTTTATTTATCTTTATAGCCATCTTTGTTTTGTGGAAAATACCCTGTATATTACTAATTATCGATTGTCCATTCTTATGGCTGATGGTGGCGATATATGTTTAGATTAATGATTTCAGAGTGACTAGAATTCAAAATTCCTCATCATATTCTACACTTTAACATAATTTTGTGCCATTTAGAATAACGAAACAGACTTCGTTGTAACATACTATAGAGTACCACAATCTAGAAGGTAGCATAGAATTATAGGTAATACTATGACACAATCACTAAAGTATAATTATTTAATCAATTTGCATGTGAAGTAAACGAAAATTTTAGTATTTTCTATTCGGATTTAATTTCTCCAAGATCATCACTAACTGTTCTGCATAACGAAGAGGAAAATAGCAATGAGGAAATCTGCATGACTGTGAGTAATTAATGAATTCTGGAATCATGTGCATAGTCTAAAAACCCGCACTCGGCCAGTGATGGGCGAACTAATGCCTGTTTTTACTAATACTAGGATACGGCTGGACGAGATGCCTAACTTTTAATACTACTGTAACTAGCAACTGTTTTATATTTGGGCATCACGTCTCCGCATGTTATTAAAAACTGTACACCCATCTCTCTCGCATTTAGAGAACGTTAGCCGGGGTAGTTAAGGCTAGTTATATGCAAGTGCATAATGGTCTAGGAAAATTCTCTTACATAAGCAGTAACCGAATTTTCCTAGACCATTATCTGAACCATTACCAGTGGTAGCTGAGTGGTCGAACGCACGCCTTGCAAAACAAAGTGGTTTAAACCCGGCTCGCACCTCTGGGATTTATGTGCGAATCTCATTTTCATCCGAGATTATCACTTGCTATGAAACGGTGAAGGAAAACATCGTGAGGAAACCTGCACGTCTGAGGGAACTTGTCTAGTTCTCGATTGATGTGTGAAGTCTGCCAACCCGCACTGGGCCAGAGTGGTGGACTATGGCCTGAATCCCTCTCGCATTTGGGGAAGGCCCAGTTGGACAATTTTATGAGCTTATTTTATGCAAGTATAGTACTTATATTAGTTTATTTATCCTGTGTTAGCGAAATTATGACTTTTCCATCAGGTTATATGTATAAGCTAAAGTTAAATAGCTTCAGGCCGATTTATTCCGTTGTAAGACTTGCATTTGACTTTTAATTAATAGTCCACTTGTCTCGCATTTATATGCGCAAAGTGTTATACTGTGAAGTGTATATGTATGTTATACGTAATGTAGTGTGTCTGTATGTCTGTGTGTTCCTCGGATTATGCAAACTTACGTAATAAACTGCTGCATGGAGATTTCCTTATCTTATCAATATTAGGGTCATCATTACAATTAGAGTTGTTTTTGTCTTGTTTAGCATTCTTGTTCTTATGATACAATAAGTAACATTCAAGTTTAAGAAAGGTCGGATGGAGTTTCGTTAAACAATAAGTGAAGCACCCATAGTAAATAGCTTCGCTTTTACGTGTAACATCTCTATCTCGCATATACTTACATCAGAGTGAGTTTATAATTTCTTAATTCACTCACAAATAGATGATACGTTGCTTTACTTTCAATGTGAGTGGTGGGAAGTCCTGAGACCTCCTCTTTTATAGGTCCATGGTGGGTAATTGTTATATTTTTTCAAACTAGATACTTTCTTTAGGTAATGTAATATTGACACATATTAATGCTACCCGAAACACAAGTTTTTGGGTTACAATCATGTCCTTCCACCCTTATTTTCACTATAGTGTAATCAGTGTTTGTAACCTGTTTTGTGTGTAAATAAATAAATAAATAAATAATGCCCGAATGGCGTGGAGAATATTATGACCTGAGCCACTGACGTCGTTTCTTGCATCAGTGGATGTAGGATAGTTTTGCAATCTGTCAAATTATACTAACCGTACCCTGTACCCCACTTTTACCCTGAAATCCATTGACAAACAGTTTGTACCAAACAATCTCGTTGTGAGTGGTTTGTATATGATTTGTAATTACGAAGCACAAAATGGGGATAGGGTTAAACCTTGCTTGAACTTTGATTGAAATGAATGCTTGATGTGCAACACTGTTTCTGAGTTACAGACCTTTGGGTATTTGTTAAAAGTATCGTGTTGTGGCCTTAGGGTACACCCATAACCCTATTTCCCAGTGTCTGTAAACTATATCTACGGGTGCTGACTTCAAATATTCTAAAAGAGAACATGTAAAAAGTGAAAAGCGTTTGACATTCGTGGTAAGGGGCCGTTCAAATATTACGTAAGCCGATTTATTACAATTATTTACCCCCCCATGCCCCTTGTCAGCAAAAGTAAGCAAAGCTCTTACACCCTCCCCCCATGCTTACGTAAACATTTTTCAATTAAAAATGTTTTTTTTATATTGTAATTATAATGTTATAATTATAATTTTATCCCCGAAAATGCGTTTCGTTTTCAAGCATAGACAATGTGAGGGTTGCCATTCGTGTAAAAAAGTAAATAACTACCGATGACGTAACCGTCATCTAGACTCCCCTACCCCCCATGTCATCCAAAATAAGCATAACAAAGACCCCCACAACCCCCCCATAGTGCTTACATAATACTTGAACGGCCCCTTACCACGAATGTCAAATGCTTTTCGCTTTTTATGTTCTCCTCACCCCTAACCCCACTAGTCAAGAGGGGCTACCACGCATGTTAAAAGTAGACATCTAACAAGGATTCGCTCGCTCACTCTCTGTTCCATTTCATACGAGAGAAAGAGACGAAATCAACATATTCCGTGAAATAAGTCTAGTCTTGGCGCTCATGCTGCCACTGCAGATATTACAAGTTTTTTTTTATTTCGCGACGAAAGAAATATTAAGTTCAAGTTTTATAGCTCCGTTAGACACCTAATACTCTCATGCGGACGTTTAAGTATTATTTTGGGTTTCTGAAACATACTGTATATGCATCAAGGCTGAAGTATTGTTTTTTAAAGAATATTTTAGTCCGTGAATGTGGTGTAACATAAAGCGATCTGTATAAATAAACTGTCTTGAAGACGTAATTTTATTCATATATATCCGCAAATAAACTAACATCTTAGAACACGTTTTGTGAAAGTATTATATCGTCTGGTTACCTACGTAATACATTTTTATTTACTAGTTTCTTTAAGTATATACCTACAACTAGCTCTATCTATTGTTATGTTGTTGGAGTTACGCGTATCGATCTGTACGTTTATTAACTTTCTACTTCCAGCGGTGTCCGCGAGATGGCGCTGTTGGCTGTTTAGTAAAATTCCGATTTCGTTCGTGCGATTTGATCCGTCTTAACAAAAAATTTCGTCCTTACGAAAACGAACTCTTGTCTCATACTATATAAAGATTACATTTCTGTGGTGAAAGCTACGCGACCGCGTTCAAAAATTCGCTCGCGCTGTCAATGACATTTCGTGGAAAAATGAGCTTTTAGGTAATTGGTAAAATTTTTGCAGTGCTCGTCCCAGTGTGCTCGAGGCTAAATACCTACTACTACTACAGCCCTTTTAACGTCCCACTGCTGGGCACGGGCCTCCCCTTAATGCGAGGGGGAATCAGGCCAGGCCACGCTGGTCCAGTGCGGGTTGGCAGACTTCACACATCTATCGAGAACTAGTCAAGTTCCCTCAGACGTGCAGGCGTCCTCACGATGTTTTCCTGCACCGTTTCATAGCAAGTGATAATCACGGATGTACCTAAATGAGATTCGCACATAAATCCCAGAGGTGCGAGCCGGGGTTTGAACCTGCACACTTCGATTGCAAGGTGTGCGTTCGACCACTCGGCTATCACAGATTCGAACGCCTACTATTTGAAAAAAATACCTTTACATATACTTTGACATTTCAATCTATTAACAATGGTTTTACGTCCCCTGCACACTGGGGCGTCAAAGTTCGCGCATCAAACGTTTGCCAATACCAAAACGAACTCTATGTATATGTACATAAAGATTAAATTTCTGTCGTAAAATTCACTCGCGCTGTCAGTGTCATTTCATTGTAGAATGATCTTTTTCCATGTGTCAATACAGTCCGTTTTGCTATGATAAAAAGTGAAGGCTTTAAGAAGCTATTCGCAGAACGAAAACTCGTGTTCTGGATATTGCATCGTATCAGAATCTGATTTTTTTATTCCAATAAACCCATAGAGGCACTTATGAATCGTGAATATACCAAAGGCAATAATAGTATCTCTACCACCCATTCGGAATGCATTTGCTATGGAGAAGAATGGGCAAGAATCTCCATGGTTGCTTTTTTCCAATAAGGATTTACATTTTTATGTGTATGTATGTGTAATAAGCCGTGGTAGCCTCGTGGGCAAGAACGCCCGCCTTGAACGTAAGGAGTGCAAGTTCATACCCCAGGCCCGCACCTCTGAGATAATTTTCATGTGCGTATATCATTTTCAACAATGATTACCACTTTGAACGGTGAAGGAAAACATCGTGAGGAAACCTGCACGCTTATAGAAAGGTGTGTGAAGTTCACCAACCCGCATTGGGCCAGCGTGGTGGATTATGGCCCAAATCTCCCTCGTATTGAGGGGAAATGTGGCCGGTATAATGGCAATAGGCTCGCCTCCTATTACATTGGGACCGAATACATCGGCGGAGTGTGAGTGCACTGCAGTGCCCCTCTGCCTACCCCTTCGGGGAATACAGGCGTGGTGATGTATTTTTTTTATGTATATCATCTATAGGTGTAATTTGACGGTAATTTATAAGCCTATAGCGGGTTACACCAGACGGAGTAGCCGACATTTGTATGTAAGGGCGTCTCTCATCTTGACCTGATTCTGTGTCCTTTACCATGCGCGGTGTTTTCCATGTGCGCACGCGCGCGCTTCGACACTAGATGTATGATTGATATGAAACCAGTCTTTATGTATCAAGAAATAGACAATAATGCTGATTTTATTGACACCTAACGCCTTTACTACTCAAGTGTTTCTCATGGCTGTACCTAATGTGCAAGGTGTATCAGAAGTTCAAAATCATATTTTAACTACGTATATGGTACATAGAGTATCTAGAGCACACATAACGACTCCACTCTTCGTATAGCTCTGCGGCGATTTTTCCGCCATTGTTGTTGGCTCATGTACCTGTAGTATACGGCAACTATATGGGAAAACAACAATGTCGGAGTCAGATAAACCAGAAAATTTCACCGCAGCGCGACTTCGAAATGCCATCTTCGTTATAATATATCCATGATATGGTAGTTGATAAGTAGAAGCATGGTGAAGAATAGTAGGTATATCTAACTGTCATAGTTTTTTAGTTAAAGACCTCTGATCGTTAATGCTAAACCAAACCAAGCAAAGCTACTATGGGTAGCTATACAGTAGACTGGGCCCCAGTTAGATTAAAGTTAGTAGGCGATCCCAGTTACACCCAGACCTGGGGCCCAATGCTCGCAAGTGCTACACTATCTTTATTTGGTTTAATGTGTCGAAATCAAACGCCGAATTGGTCGTGTTTTGTCGTTTTGTTTCGACATGTGTCGAATTAGAGATAATGTCGATCATACGCGAATTGACCCCTTCAGAAATTTGCCGGTGACGGGTATCGAACCCACTCTCACTGCATCGTGTGGTTATCACACGATGCAGTGACCCAATCGGCCTACGGTCCGCGGTCAAACCACTGGACCATGCCGTTGTCTACATAATAATGTCAACAGAAAACTATGTATTTCTTTCTTTTTTTTTTCATTTATTTAGTCATCAAACAGTCATTTTCTTACTAGGCCTGCCTTTTAAGTTCTGTCGTTTCCATATTTCCCTGCAATTTTGAATTTGTAACTGTTCTATATTCGAATGTGTTTAAATTTTGAATCTCAAAACAGTTAAAAGTATTAGGATTAATGCTATTGTTTAGTCACAGCGTCGATTGGAATCTGTCAGGTTACGTACAAAAATGAACCTTTCTAAGGAAAATGTTCGTGCAATAATTTTCTACAACTTTAGAAGAGGCCTGACACGACTTCAGTGATTTGAAGAGCTAACATCTGTGTTCAGTGATGAAGCCCCATGTCTGCGGACTGTCGAACGCTGGTATTTAGAATTCCAGTGTGGACATACTAGTTTAAGTGACAAATCTCGCGAAGGACGCCCAAAATCCGCCTTCACTGAAGATAACATCATTGCCGTGAGACAACTAATTATCGAAGATCGTCATGTGACATATCGAGAGATAGATGCTCTATTAAGCATCTCAGGGACAACCATTCAGAAGATCTTGCATGAAGCGCTTGGTGTGAGAAAGCTAGTTTGCCGTTGGATACCGCATCTGCTTTCCGACGAACACAAGGCGGCCCGCGTCAGATGGTGTAAGAAAACTCTGCAAAGGTTCAACCGAGGAGAGTCAAATCACATCTACGACATCATAAGTGGTGACGAATCTTGGATCTATGCCTACGATCCTGATTCCAAACAACAATCTACAATCTGGGTCTTTCAAGACGAGCCAAAGCCGACTAGAGTTGTTTGTTCTCGAAGCATTTCAAAGAAGATGGTGGCCACGTTCGTTGGAAAAACCGGCCATGTTGCGACTATTGCACTTGAAGATCGTAGAACGGTTAACGCAGAGTCGTATACCAAAGTTTGTTTACCACAAGTCATCGCCGAACTTCGAAAATCTAGCTCAAAGCGACGCATCATCCTGCACCACGACAACGCAAGCTCACACAGCGCTCGTCAAACGATTGAGTATTTGAAGCAGGAAAATGTAGAAATTCTTGACCATCCTCCATACAGTCCTGACCTAAGCCCTAACGATTTCTTTACATTTCAAAAAATTAAGAAAAGTCTTCGTGGTCAAAGGTTCTAGTCCGGTGAAGAAGCAGTCGACGCTTTCAAGTCAGCCATTTTGAACACCCCCACTTTAGAGTGGAATAAATGTTATAATAACTGGTTTGAGCGAATGGAAAAGTGTATTAAGCTACGTGGTGAATACTTTGAAAAACAATAAAAAGTACTATAAGGTTCTAGTTGTGTTTTTTTCTTCAAACGACAAAACTTAAAAGACATACAAGCTATGTTGATAACATACAGTATTTATAAGACCTACAGTGCACTAAATATATTTTATAGGTACAATAATAAATGTTAATTTGAGACCTTGACAAGACAACGTTAGTCGAGTAACAAAATAGTATCATCATCATTTGCCTTACCTTATCCCATTATTTGGGGTCGGCGCAGTATGTCATTTTCTTCCATTCGTCTCGCTTTTCCGTCATACCAACATCGACTCCGATCTCAATCATATGACTTTTTACACACTCCATCCATCTTTTCTTTGGTCTTCCTCTCGCTCTGTATCCATCAACATTCATACTCATCACTCTTTTAGTCACATGCTTCTCATCTCTTCTCATCACGTGCCCAAACCATTCTAGTCTCTTACTGGAATGTATTTTGTTACGAGTAATAAAATAGTATATAAGTAATAATATAAGAAGTAATTAAAAAAAACTTGAAAGGTGTCAAGGGACACCCGGATGGAACGAAGTTCCTTTTGAAATAAAGAAAGCAAAAAAAATGTACATACACACACACACATATGTAAGTGTCGTACAATAAAAATCACACACAAAATTTATATTCTCTTTATATGTATTTGATAACAAGGGCTGGTAGCATAGTAGAATATAAGAAAAAAATGTAAACTTGACAATTTGTAAGTGCCCCCATAGGCCTATACAGAATAAATGATTTGACTTTGACTTTGACTTTGACCAGACTGTACTACAAAAATCTAGGAAAAATAGAGAATTTTGAGAGTGATAATTTCATGAATGTTTCACTTTTTTCAGGTAAGTCAACACATCACGTCTTGCGCTACGTATCTCGTGTAAGCCAATTTGAATATCCTGAAATCTGACAGCGGGTAAATATCTTACGTAGATGAGAAAACATGTGACAACGTAGTATACGTTTAACCGGCCGTACTGATGTTTTGAGAGACACTAAATTAAATAAGATTGGGCAGTCACGCCGCAGTAGAGCAACTTTGGATATAAACTATCTTATGTCTGACGCCGTACTACTTCGTCATAGAGTACTACTTCGTTATAGTACTATAGCTAATGATCGTAATATCAAATGAGAAGGTCTTAGCTAAAGACTTAGTTAGAATTTGGCGATAAGCGAGCCGATTATGTAATCATTACTGCTATCAATTTTCGTTAGAAACAATTCATTTTGACGCAAAGAGATCGAAGTTCGTTTTGCATTAGAATTATATGATAACACTGCAGGTCGCTGTTTAATAAAAATTTATAGATTTATTGTATGATTCTCAGGATAAATTAGAGAGACGTTAAGACACATTGAAGTTTTTAAGATGTTAGATAGCTTATCCGAAGAAAAGAAATACTTATAATTAATATTTTATGCTCTTACTAATAAACTATCATTTCTAAATATATGAAAAGTTTTATTTAGACGTGACTATACAGATTATTTATCTATGTATACTTTAAATAATATAAATATGCATATTAAGGGTAAGGTACTAACTTACTTGTATCTAAAACTCTTTCTGTTCATTCAACAATGGTTTTACTGCTAAATATAGTTACCGTGATATCTGTAGCGGCAACACGCAATGAACGAATGTGTTGTAGTGACGTGACACCAACATTACTAACATAATATAGATCGTTTTCCATATTTTCTTGAAAAATCATCATTACTTGCCTTACCTTTTCCCAATAAATGGGGTCGGCGCAGTATGTCAATTCTTCCATTCATCTCGCTTGTCCGTCATACTTACATCCGCTCCAGACAGAGAGCGAGCGAGTCGCGATGTGACCACTTTTCTATTTGTATGTGACGACTTTTCTGTGTATGTGACGATATTTCGATGTGTATGTGACGATATTTCTATGTGTCCGCAAATTCTGGCGACATTACACGCGTCTAGCCGACATTGTTTTTCAACATATCATGCCGTTATCGCAACTGTCACAGTTATCAAAGCTCTGGTTATGCGGTGTGCTGTATTAGGCGTGATCTTGGGTCAATAATGGCTTGTTTAAACTGTTTTGAGAGAACGCGGCGTATGATGGAGCTCTGTTTACGTAGTATAACACAATTCGTGCTGATTATGTTGGGTACACGAACTATACTGGACTAGACGTGTTGTCCTTCTTATTTTCGTGTGTATAAAGGATACAGAAATATTTTGGACACTGCATTTAAAAAACTCCGATCTGATATGTAGAAGCGCGGCAGCGTCCGGAAAGTTTTTTTTTTCGAGTGGACTACGCTGTTGGCCGTGAGGTGGCCTTTACAGCTTTACCGGAGGAGTGGCAGAAAGTATAATAGGGATAGTTTTATCAGATTAATGATAATATGTATGCCCCTTAAATATTGCATTCGTTTTACAAAGATACGAGTAATCTTAGTTTAAAATAATTTTTAGGACCTAACTAGTCGGGTATTGATCGATCGTTGTCTCATCTCCAGTTTGACATTTGAAGATCTTAGTCCCCTTGCCACCAAAACTGAAAGTAATTCGCAGATTATTAGAAATCCTGTTCTGTGTGATTTATACTTAAAGTACTTACCGTCTACCTACCCACTTGGAACATGTCATGGTCCTCTTAATCACATCTATCATCTTACTCTACAGAAGCCGCCAATGAGTCTCCGAGTAATAGGGGGGATAAATAATTGACGCAAACCGGTTCGGACCGACACTAATAAGAAGGAATGCTCCCACTAATTATTTGGTATATGACGTCATTAAATTGCGTGTCGTTGGGACCCCCTTCGTGTTCATGTTATGCTCGTGAGACACTACTACGTACCTACTAGCATTTAGATTTTAGACTGTAGGCTCGGCGGGGCGTTGGCGTGATATTGTAAATAAATAAATATCACCTGGCAACACTAATGTGCTAATGCATCGTATGATCCCAAACTAAGCAATGCTTGTACTATGGGTTCCATACAATGGACTGGGGCGATCCCAGTTACATTCACACCAGGGAAATATCCGTAAAACCTATTTCCGGAATTTTCCTCTGACGGGAATTGAACCCTACTACTATAGCCCTTTTAACGTCCCACTACTGGGCACGGGCCTCCCTTTAATGCGAGGGGATTCAGGACATAGTCGACCATGCTTTCCCGGTGCGGATTGGCATACTTCACACATCCATCGAGAACGATGTTTTCCTCCACCGTTTCATAGCAAGTGGTAATCAGCACATGAAACCCAGAGGTGAGAGCCGGGGTATGAACCTGAACACTTTGATTGCAAGGCGTGCGTTCGACCACTCGGCTACATATCTACTACTTCCAAATTATCTTAATTAATAAAAGGATAAAATTGTAAGAAAATTCTTACTAAATCAAGTCATATACGAGTAAGTAGTTTAAAGTTAGCAGCTCAGATCTTGTAATTTTTTTCTTGACATTTTTTTCTCATCTAACAGAGACTTGTTGTTTAATGCTTAGTAAGTTCGTTGACCAACATTCAATGAACTTAGTTCTAAGTAGGTGGACATTGAAGACATCTTGACACTTCTTAAGCTGCATGCCAACTATAACTGACGTAATAATCTTGATCAGAAAAGAAAATCTAGCCGTGTTTCGCTCGTAGACGTTTTAAAAGAATAAATCCTCTTACCCAGTACTCATAGGTCCTTCAAAGGACCTTCAATGATTTCCACACGTCTTGCTCCTCGGATTCTCACTCCTCTAACCCCGCACTCCCTTTTCCCCAAGCTCTCATTCCCCTTTACCCAACTTCCTATCCCCCCCCAGCCCGGTAATGCGTATAAAGTCCACCTTATGAGACAATATGTTAATAACAATTGACAGTGTACCATTTCAAATATTCTAGATCCCCGAAAAGTACCACATTGACGAAACTGTGTCTATATGTAGAAGGAATTTGATACACTTACCTACTTGACACTATTTGCTGTACATACTAAAGGATCAGATGAATCACTAATTGTACGTAACTACAGCAATGACGTGGATGGATTATTTAAGTAAACATACAAGGTATGTTAGGTGTTATGATAGTGTTGTCCTTAGAATTTGCAAAGATTCGTTTTCTAAGAAATTATTTACATAACTTGGTGATTATATTAAACGTAGCAGTATAGAAATGATTATAAATATCCTCCAAAAACTTAAATTATTTTTAAGATAGACTGTTGAAGGCATGAAGTTCCACGTTATGAAAGAGATACTGAAGAGAGTTACGCTCTACACTTACTGGAGCCAGTGAATTAACTTTACTTTCTTAAAATGTATTCTGTGTGAATATAAATAAAGATTGAATTTCTATTGTAAAAGTCACGGCAGAAAGTTCACCTGCGTCATCGATGACTTTTCGTTGAAAAATGTGCTTCGATGAACGAAGTCAGTTGTACAATTTGTTTTAGTATTAGCAAAAATAAATTGCGCGCGTTTTGACAGGACTGTGGGTGGGCCCAACAACCCCTAGAGTATTACGTCCTACAGACGTCATATCTCTACGGCCTCCACGGATGTCATTGATACCTGGATATAGTTCGAGTGCCTCAGCCATCCCAAGGCACAAAACAAAGCGGTGATATACAGCCGACAGTCATAACATCTGATTACCCGTCACGGCTAAAACCGGCGGGCTATTTCTGTGTGTGGCACACAGACTACAGACCTACGTCATTACCAGATATTGTATAGAACTGGAAGATTTGTTCCACACAGGACTTGGAGTAAACAAGACATGGGCACTACTTACCTTTACCCCTGCAGTCTACAAACGGAGCGATTTGATGTGTCACTGTCATATTGGTGACGACGCTGCAAGTAGTTTATGTAGAAGCACTGTAAGAGTCTTTACAATTTTCGCTTTGACGTGGCTCCAATCATTTATTTTGTATAGGCCTATGGGGGCACTTACAAATTGTCAAGTCAATTTACATTTTTTTCTTATATACTACTATACTAGCACCAGATCGAAACGCGACCTCAACTGAGAAGATCCGGCAAGAAACTCAGTGGGCTGATCATTTTTTTTAAATCGCCAAAACTTATTACAAATACACAGGTACATATAGCTCCAGTGTGTTGCCGTTAGAGCTGCTTTTAATAATATAGATCAAATAATAATACGTTAGTAAGGCAACACACGCTACACTTTGACATGACGGGCAATATTTAGATTTTTGTTTTGAACCTGAGCTGTACAATCCCAAGCTGATTTATCATCTAAATAATCCGAGATTTTGTAATAGCCCTTTTGATACAATTTGGATTTGATTGCAATTTTAAATTTATTAATGGGCAAATCTCTGATTTCTTTTGGAAGTTTATTGAAAAATCGGCATTCGGCAAAATAGGGGCACATTCACGCTAGGATGCCGATCTGTAGGATAGATATGCGAAATCAACTTGAGATGAGTGAACTTTATGATCGGAAGCTATATCGTATCGATTATTATAGACTTCTTACGTTACTTAAACCACACGATGACACTAAATCCTAGGCGTGAACTCGATAATCCAGCAATGGAAAGTTTAATTTTTCGAAAAACAGGATTTGAAAGAGTTTCTGCAACCAGGCTTAAATATCTTGAAGTGAAAATGAAACTGTTATCACATTCGAAAATCAGTGCAAAGTGGAACTTCTCTGACGTGAGCGGCGCGGCGATGATGCGCCGTGACGTCACACGTGCGAAATCCATCTAATTTTACTGTGCGTACGCGCTGCCTGTGTGCCAATCGCGTAACGCGTAGGTACGTGTGCGTATCTTGCAACACTAAAATGATTCAGAAATATAAAGCCATGTCACGACAACGCTACATGTTTTTAAAGGTTACAGCAATATGGGGTTTTCATGTTACAGTAGCACAGTTAACCTGAGATCTATTTTGGAACCTATTGCTTTTTAATGTGAGCCCTTTTAAACAATAAGTTATTGACACCCATTTGTCAATTTTCCAGAAATTTCGCCCGTTAAAACTGGCGAAATTCACAACATGATTTTATTAAAAACTAAACAAGACAAATGTGAGATACATGTGACGAGTTTGTTCCTCTCTCTCGTATGAATTTAAACAGAGAGAGAGAGAGAGGGCGCCTTACGTGACATAAGTCTTGTCTTGTTTTTAGTCACTTGCTCTACAAACTTGTCACGTACACACACTTCCTTGTGCCTAAATAATGAAGAGTCCCCATACAACGAAGATGATAAACTTGTAACGATCGTTTTTATCTGTTGTTTCCAAGGCAAACAAGTTATTATAAAAAAAAACACTTGGAGCATTTCCATGCTGATATATTTCCTCCATCACAAACTCTACAACGCAATTGACTAACTAATGATAGCGCCTAATGCAAATTCACGAAACTCAAATGTAAAGCTGCTTTATTTTTAGGGCTTTTCGCAGACAAACCTTGAGAGTACGCGCGTACGACTCTATAATTATATATGTCAATTAGGACCATCCTTTTGCATCAAACATGAAGATCTCTCAGTCATGGTCATTGTGATTGTGCCTTTTAACAATCTTGCATTATTCTACCATGAGCTTGTACGATCTCAAGAAGCCGCTAGCCATGTAAGATATTGGAACTGGTAAGTTCCTCGGATGATCGATCGGCGGCACTATACATTCTGCCATTAAAATATTTTACTTCAACGATGTGGACGTACTAATGGCATACCCTAGTGGAGTTATTAACCGGGTTTTTTTTAAATAATATTAACATACTCTATAGTATTCTCATAAAGATCTAATGTCCCGTCCGTGTTTATGTTTAGACATAGACCTGCGTAATTTTAGATCCATCCCTAACCGTCTGGCAGTCTGGTGACTCTTCTATTTCTATTTCTGATCAGACCGTTTGTGCGCCGCCGCCACTCCGATCGTCTAAACGTTAATAACTGCAGTTAAATATGAATAAAGTGCGCCGTAAACTTGTTACAGTCGGGATATTAAAATGGCGGACGGTTGCGGCGTAAATTTTCGCGCGTTTCTGTTTTGGCGCGCACCGTTCGCGCGGGAATCCATCATTTTGTTTTGGTGCAACGTGAAAAAGTGTTCTATTCTGTTGGAGTTATAGCTCATTTCAGTATATATTTCGTACTGTCTTGGTTATGTTATGATGCGCAGGAGCGCGCTATTGTTTGTTTTGGACGTGATTATACTTCGCCGGGAGAAACGTGTGGTGAATTTTGCTGATTTTATATGATTTCACTAGGATTAAAGTGAATGTGGCATTTGGCTGTGGCTATGGAAAGGTGTACTAGGTAAATATTGTGATTATGTTGACGATATTATTTGTGGTATGCATGCCATAAGATTGAATAGAATTGAGCTATTAAAGACAAATTTACTTGAGACCAAGCTCGTTGAAAATTGCTGCTACAGATTTTTACGTTCTGTGGTAAGCCTAGGGTTATTAAGGCTGTTAAGGCTATAGACTATATACGTACTTATATCTATTAGTTAGGATATACTCGTAGAAGCGTAGAGACTGGACCTAATATACTTGGAACAAAATATGTTTCTTTACTTAAAGTATAACCTACCTTGTTTCTGAAATCGTATTTCACACACTCTCTCCAAATATCTATCATCTCAGAAAACTTGGTACATTAATCCTGGTCACCATAATATATATACCATATTATAGCATAGTTTACCTACATCTATCTCAATTTCTCCAAGGTTTTGAAGTTGTGTCTAGTATTCCATAGTTTCCCAATCTATATATGTACTCATGTTATATTACCTTTTAGATAAATAGCGTTAGATAAGTTATTTATGGACATGACACGTCTACTATCTAGACACAGTTAAACAGTATCAATGTCAAAGGATTGGTAATTTCCACATTGTAACGCATTATCAACCGTATCTGAATCTGTAATGATTATATCATAGTACACTCACTGCTCGTGTATTTATTGTTTTTTTTTCAGTTTTTATTATGGGTTCACGCTATAATAGTTATTTTTTTATCAGCCTGTATCGTTCCACTGCTGGGCAAAGACCTCCCTTTCCTTCCTCCACTACTCTCTGTTCTTTCCCAGTGTAGACCAGTCTTCATTCTGCGAGTCCAACTCGTCTCGCCATCTTTTTTGGGGCCTTCCGCGGTGTCGTTTGACTACATTTGGCACCCATTCGGTAATTGCCTTAGCCCAATGTTGATAAGGCATGCGGCAAATATGGCCAGCCCAGTCCCACTTCAATTTAGCGGCTTGGTCGGATGAAAATGTCTGTGATTCGGGTCGTGGAGCGCAGCACACTGTTTCATAGTTAGTTATAAGTAGTAAATAGCTAACCAGTACTTAGTAGAAGAGCCATAATGATAATGAGGGATTGGTCCAGTGGTTTAAGCGTAGGCCGCTCTGCTCACTCTGATCTGTTGGTTGCGGTTTCGATTCCCGCCAGTGGCAAATTTCGGAAATCGCTTTTTTGGAATTTGTTCTGATCTTAGTGTAACTGGGTTCGCCCCCGAGTCCATTGTATCGTGCCCATAGTGCTACAAGCTTTGCTTAGTTTGGGATCATACGATCAGTAAGTGTTGTCTGGCGATATATATGTATATTATTTAGTTGTCTAAAGACAGTTTGATGTATGTCATGTGCCAATTGGCAGAAGTTTGGCCCCAGTCTATTAGTCCATTAGTACTTTTCGGAAATGAATACCCACATAGCGTATGATTATGTTTTGTCAGTATTTTCTGAAATATATGACAGCTACTTATGTAATGAAGCTTGACCTTCCATATATCACAGTGAAGATGAAACAAAATCAATGGTTATAATCCATCTTATTGTCGTGTCATGATGGCGGGAACGAATCGTGTGCGGCGTCACGCGAGGACGGCCGCTGTGCGCACGCGCATCGTATTGAAACAATTGAGATAATAAACGTTTGTTGCTTCTGATCGTTGCGACGGGAGACTACTTGTATTTAGGACGATGGATCGTTGGTTGCACGATACATATCACAAACAATATGGGCATCTGCAAAATTAATGAAACAGGTTTTTAAATTCTCAGCTAATCTTTAAATTCCATTGACATCTTCAAAATAAAGTTTTTACTACGTTCATTACACTATTTACTCAACATTAATAAGGACTACACATATTCCTGAAAAGTGGTAGCAAACACCAGAAATGCTTGTGATTAACAGACAAATAGTGGCCCGATTTTAGAGATATGACGAAACAAAAGAAAAACATACGACCTATTTGGCGTTTCATCTATGTAATGAAAATCGGGCTCCTGAATGAAATTTACACTACCGTTTTTGCCATTTGGCTCTTTCGCTTCTCGATCGGCATCTTCATTACTGAAGGTCGTGTCTAGTCTGAAGTGTAGATCACTCAATGAACTATGGTCTTGTATGTGTTTCTGTCCTCGGCGGTCCTAATAGCTTTGGTTATCGGCTGGTCCGTGAACGTATTTACGAATTCTGACTATCGGGTAAGTGAGCTACCGCGTGATCTTTTCCCATCGATCTGGCCACCTATCAGGGGTTCTACGAGCGACATGTCCAAAGTATTTAAGTATCCGCTGGGACCAGTTAGTTGACAGCCTTTGTGGCTTATTCTGGACTACTTTAGATAAGATATGCGAGGCTATGTATGGCTGTTTGGCTACGTAACCCTAAGGAAGAACCAAGGAGAAAGTGCTATGCAACCTTTTAGATTTCAAAGTATGTAGAATCTTAAGAGACGTGCCACAGGTTTTTGTTCTATCTCTGGCAATTCAATATAAAACAATTATCGTTGATTCGACCTTCCGAGACTCGTAATTTCTCGGACATACAGGTTTCCAACCTTTTTTCCTTCGCGTTCGATGACTAATTTCGTACGTGCCACGATACACCAGAATTATTTTAACATACCTCTTTTATTTTTAACTAAGGACAAGAAACCGGTACCTACGCTTACAGCGGGAATTCCTTATAACAATTTTACACTGTCTGTAATAAGAGGCATCCCATTCGACACCTGCCTTTTAGTTATCGAGAGCGATGACGCAAAGCAAAAGTAACCCACTTCACCTGCATTGTTATTGTGTTACACACTATAAACTTTTACTTTCCGTTAACTGATATTCAACTGTCTATTTAACATTTTTAACACACGACTAACCTCAAAACATAAACAAACCTGCACACCCATGTACAAAGAAGGACGGTGGTGCTGGCGTCGGGGTTGCATCACTCGGCTATATATATTTTCAGAGGCAATTTACCTGCTACATACCTGATTACAGTGATAAGTATGCGCAGGCGCCGGCTCCGGCGGTCCACGACCATAGCGTGCGGACGTCACAACGTCAGTGTCATTCGGAACGCCGGCGCGCGCGGTCGTGCCGCCCCCCTCTGCGTCACAATTACCGCCACGTGTTTTTGTGAGTAAATAATCAGTGTGGACCAATTCCGCCCAATTGGTATGGACTATACAGTGCGCTAGTGTTCCACACATTTGGATTGCACGTATCATCATCAGTCGATTCTGTACACGGTACGGTCAGCGAGTCGCTTTTTTATGTTTATTTAAAACCGTTAAGGAAACATTTGAAGCTAACAAAATATCCCATGGAACTATTCAAATGAGTAATGTCGTCTGCGGTACTAATAAAAATTATTACGCTCACACTACTCGTGGAGCTGTCAATGAGTGTCGCTATTGAACCGGTGTTGATACGTTTGACTCTTATTATATTCGTTTTTAGAGCGAAAATCGATCAGCCAGAAGTGTGACATCGAAAGTTTTAGATAATTCTGCAATTGAGCAACTGATAAGTTGTATCAATAACAATTGAAGTATCTACGGACAGGGTTGAATGGGAGTATGTTCTAGACGATTGACTCAATGGAGTAAGTGCCCGTGACTGTCAGGAATCTTGGGAAACGGCCGAATGAGGATGTCAAATTAATCTAGGCCTCCTGGCATCCTTACTGCATTACTTACTTTGCCATTTAGTACAATATCAGTACCTAGTTGGATAGTGTCTGTAGCTTCGAAATTACCTTAAATCGATTCTAGAAGAGCTTCCATATCTACAATAATGAAGGAATCTTATTCATATAAACAACCTTTATATTCAATAAACTAACTATCTCACCTATCTATCACTGCATTCAAAGTTGAAGGCTCTATCATCACGTTTCAGTTACTCTCCGTTACATAAATCTCCTGCACTCTCACCATCAACCATTTAGAAGTGTTGATTTAATGTTACTTTTTGATATTTAATGCTGTACCAACGATCAAAATATACAAAATAATACAACAAAAGTTTTATAAGAAGTTGTAGTAGGGGAACTGATTGAACAATTGTGGTATTATTATGACTAAGGTTAATGAATAATTACCGAAAACAACAACACTGTTTAAATATACCTATTGCTGTTGAAAATTGAATAGGATTTAGTACTAGAAAACTATTTGATCACATTCTCAAGGAATTAAGGTTTCTATCACATTTAAGATTTTTGTTTTGTTTGACAACAAAGGTGAAACTCGATGCAAGAATAGCCTTTATAATGACTTTGATATAATAGTAAGTATATGCAGGCAATCAACATGCATTATTTCACTCAACAAAAGGTTTTAACTGCGGTACAATAACAATGTATTATTTTTTTATCTGCAGTACCTAAGTACAATGGACACGTTATAAAGATATGCATTTGTGAAGACATGTAAGGTTATAACGCTTTACATTTAAATGCAAATCCGTCATTATGGAACTTATTTAGAAATGTTATAACTGTCTCAGATGAAGTATAATTATCATGAACCCTTTGAAAGCCTTGAAAGAGCGAAAAATTGTTCAACTGCCTAAAGATTTCATTGAGAGCAGTTGGTATTTTAGATAATTATTTCAGAAAAGTATTGGTCATTTCTGACGATTAGTGCCTTTTTACAAGACATATAGTTATTTACATCATAGGTTAGAGTTGTCACTATGATAGACGGAGTTCTTTAAAACAGTCTTTATATGTCCAAAATTACCTCAAAGTAAGATAACATAGGGATTTAACAGTGTCGTTTTTATTAATATTACTTAACTTATTTACTTAAAATTTGGTACAAAAACGGACAGCAAATATGAAATAAATAATATTTAAACCAAACTGCTAAAATATGAGGGGATAAGGCCACAGGAAGATGTTGTGCAAAAGAATTCTTATTATTCAAAAGACAACGCCATTCCATTGCCTACGAATTCTCAGCCATACGACAATAAGTTATTTGTTACTCTAATTATAGCAATTAAACTGTTAGCTGGCTCCAACGTTGTCTGTTGTTAACTTGTGCATACTAATTGGAGGATTAACTTGGTGTTTGCAAGTGTCAATGACTGATCGACAGTGACAAATCCAATATCAGTCGCGACTTGAGTACGTGAACGTTTTATCTTTATGGTGTGGTTTTTGTCGATTCATATAATTAAGCAGTGGTAGCCTAGTTGGTAGAACGTTCGTCTTGAACGTAAGGGTTGCAAGTTCAAATCCCGGGCCGGATTTTCATGTACGTATGTCATTTTCAATAATGATTACCACTTGTTGGACGGTGAAAGAAAACATCATGAGGAAACCCGGTCTATAAAAAGAGGTGCGTGAATTTCACCGGCTGACGTGGTGGACAACGGCTCAAATCTCTCTCGTATTGAGGGGGAATCGGCCTGGTATAATGGAAATAGGCTCGTCCCCTATCACATTGGGACCAAAATGAGAAAGGAAGAGTGTAGAGTGCACTTCTGTCTACCCCTCCGAGGAATACAGGCGCGGTGGTGTATTTTTTTTATAATTCTACGTTATTGGAAAGTCGCAGATTGAGGAATTCAATTCAGATGGTTATAAATCCCTTCTGTTAGTGTTTGACATGTTATCTGCTGAAATATATAATGCTAGCTTACTTTACTATCTAAAATGATAAAATACTTATCTTGCATAAAAATTAAAAACGGATTTTCGTTCTTAATATTACCAACAAAACGTCGTTGTAACTTTAAATTAAAATACTTATATGTAGTACTTACGTGTTGTACGAGTATGTATATAGAATAAAGTTAAGTTCAAAAAGTAGTCTGTAAACCCAAGCAAAAAAGAAAGTTAAAAGAAAGCTGGTTGTGTTAAGTATTAAGGAGTTACTTCCATAAAGGTTTGCTTTTAAAAAATGTCAGTTGTAACGAAAATTAAACTCACGCCCGCACAACAGCAAAAAGACGTAACTGTTAATTATCTAAACTAGCTAAATTAGCAATTTAATAACTCACTTCGCGCGTCGTCCGCCTCTGTCACCAGCAGTAGTGAGTTTACAACTACCTAATTCCTAGTTTTGTTGTCACAATTTGTAGATCGACATAGCTTTTGTTTTTTTGTTCATTATCGATTAATAACGTGCGCTTTAAATGTAATCTTGAGAGCGAATTGAGTATTGACTCGACATTTTTCGAAATGAATTCGTACTCTGAAGTCAATATAACATAAACATTGTTACAGTGATCTTCTAGTAAACAGATATGTTATGATCGCGCACTAGTGAAGACTCGAATACATCCTAATTAGGACGTATATTTGATACAACATGCGGATTGGTTGACAGATGAATGTTACATCGCATAGAAGCGCAAGTGACAACACTAGCTATCTCTTTTTTTTCTCGTTGGTTTTATCAAGCCAAAGTAAAAGCAGTGGTAGCCGAGTGGTCAAAACGCACGCCTTGCAAATCAAAGTGTGCAGGTTCAAACCCCGGCTCGCACCTCTGGGATTTATGTGCGAATCTCATTTTCATCCGAGATTATCACTTGCTAACGGTGAAGGAAAACATCGTGAGGAAACCTGTACGTCTGAGGGAACTTGTCTAGTTCTCGATAGATGTGTGAATTCTGCCAACCCGCACTGGGCCAGCGTGGTGGACTATGGCCTGAATCCCCCTCGCACAGAGGGGAGGCCCGTGCCCAGCAGTGGGACGTTAAAAGGGCTGTAGTAGTAGTAGTAGTAGTAGTTTATCAAGCCATCTCTTTTGTACATTTCCACGTGTTGTGAATTGTAAAATGAATGAAAAGTGTGTATGAGTGCTGCCGCGCGCTGTTAGGCGGGACACTTTTTTCGGTTGTTTTGTGATTGTATAACATATCTGTTTACTAGAATATCATTGCAATGATATGTCTTTTGCAAAAGGCACCCGATTAAATACGTTCGCGTCATCGTTGATATTTTCTTGAAAACTGTGCATTGGGTACGTGTTACTAAAGTTCGTTTTGGCATTGGCACATAATTGATCGCATTATGATGTGCTTATTTGCGCAGGGCTTTTAAGTGAATAGCAGGATTTATTTCTGTTTCCTTCACTAATGTATTATCATCAGTAAACAAATTCATTAACTTTTTATTTCCGCCATAGAAAAACCAATTAATAAAATAATTACACCTATTTAATTGACTAACAGCTCTATCTATCGAATAACTGCAATCACGCCAAAATCCTAAACTAAACTGCGTTTGTTTGACACGAAAACATATTTGGATAGCTCTAACTGACAAGTAACATCAGCCAAATCTGGCTAATAACTATATTTGTATGTAATATTGGACTGCCGTGAGTATAATTCTTCTCTAGTATTGTGGCAAAGGTGCTGTCTGCTCTCATGGCATTGCTGCTCTTGAGAATGTATTACTCGCAATTATCATTTTGAAAAGAGTAACTATTGAGTTTCTTACCGGCTCTTCTCAGTGGCAGCAGCATTCCGAACCGGTGGTAGAATCGGACTATTTGTAAGTGCTTTTTGGCCTGCACGAATTTTTTATTTTTATTTTGATTTTAACACAGATGACACAAACATTCCTACCATTTTGTCGAATATAAATATTTTTAAGGTTATTTGTATTTATTTTAGAGCTTGTAGAAAACGTGTGCTTCTAGGCCATAATACAATTTGGAGAATTACCATGAGTGAAACGATACAGGAAAAGTAACTTTATAAAAAATACTATATTTACCGACCTTCTAAATATCCTGCAGATGACTGCGTCAATCGGTATTATATGCTGAGGACATCGGGGCGTCACGGATCGCGCGTCAAAGTGTTGGCTAAAATCTAAACGTACTCTGTCTTAATATATATAAAGATTTAATTTCAGTGGCAAAAGCCACGCGACCCCGTGCCAAAATTTGCATGTGTTGTCAATGACATTTCGTTTAAGAATGAACTTTTTCTATGAGTGAATATAATTTGTATTAGTGTTCACATAAATTGTGACGCGTGCATCTCGACTAGACGTACCTACTAGTACTTGTAGCATGAGCGCCAAGACTAATCTTATGTCACAGTATATCTTGATTTTGTCTCTTACTCTCGTATCAAATTAGACAGAGAGCATGCGAGCGAATTTGTGACAAAGGTCTTGTCTTGTCATGCGTGCTTATCCCATAGTGTGCCCGGAGCTTTAGTCTATCCTAACCAGCACTTGTAGCATGAGCGCCAAGATTAGACTTATGTCACGAAATATCTTGATGTTGTCTCTTTCACTAGTATGAAATGAGACAGAGAGCGACCGAGCCAATCCGTGATAGAGGTCTTGTCTTGACATGCGTGCTGGCACCACAGAGGCCTTGAATCCAAACAGATTACTATATGATCAATTTTAAGCCAGGGGCCCGATTTTCGTTTGATAAGCAATCTCTGTTCGAGATATGCCGAAAAAATACGACCAATTCGACATTATGTCGAAGAGAGATTGATGTCTATCAAACGATAATCGGGCCCCTGATGGGATACAACTATGTTTCTAAGTGTCGAATATTGGTAATTCAATACATTTTAGACTAGTTACCTATTCGATATCCGACAATTGAAAAATCGGTTCTATATCGGTTCTAGTATACAAAAACATTACATAACGGATAAGCATTTATCGGGCATAGTTTCATCGACCACGCTGTCCATTTGAGTTCATTAGATAACCCTAACCTTGTTAATTTAACATATACAGTAGTTTATCACTCATTAGTATAGTTTACGTGGTGCGTAATATTTTTATTATTTGGCAGGTTGTTTTGTTATGGAAATAAAATTCAAATTATTATTTCATTTTATGTTCAACGAGTAGCGACCTTTTGTTTTTTTTTACTGGTAAATTACTATTATACTTCTTTTATTCATGAACTTATTTGTTTTTGGAACGAAGTTCCTTACGGCAGGCTTGGAGGGAATAGGGATTTTGCTAGGCGACCGAACTGAAAAAATGTGATAGTAAAACCGTAAGAAAAAATCCGTGGAAAAAAAACCGTTAAATGAGACGTCTCTTTATTTGTGTCGTTTGATGGATGGATGGATGGATGGATGGATGGATGGATGGATGGATGGATGGATGGATGGATGGAGGGATGGATGGATGGATGGATGGATGGATGGATGGATGGATGGATGGATGGATGGATGGATGGATGGATGGATGGATGGATGGATGGATGGATGGATGGATGGATGGATGGATGGATGGATGGATGGATGGATGGATGGATGGATGGATGGATGGATGGATGGATGGATGGATGGATGGATGGATGGATGGATGGATGGATGGATGGATGGATGGATGGATGGATGGATGGATGGAACGAAGTCTGCGTGGACGAAGTCGCGGGTAGAAGCTGGTATTTTAAATGTCCTATCATATATGTTTACTTCGAAGGAACTTCGTTCCTACCTGGTGTCCCACGACACCATTTAGTTATAATTTGTATATTAACCAGTCATTGTCTATCTTTACGGCACATACCGCCGATGAGGGCTCAAGAATTTTAATCAGAATTTTTAATTCTATTAAAACAATACAGGTACTTAAGAATCGTCAATTAACCAAAAAATTATAGTATCTACCTCCCATTCGGAATACATTTCCTATGGAGAAGAATGGGCAAGAAACTCCATAGGTACTCTTTTCCAAAAGCTCTGTTTCAAGGGTGTTTCAGAAGTCCGAAATAATACTTTGACGTTTAAAATAAAAAAGTTTTAATGAATATAAATCATAAATAACTTTATTAAAGTAAACAAGGGTATGACATACATTTAGCAAGAGTATCGAGTATATAACTGAATGGTATCAATTTTTTGTTGAAATTCGAACATGTTTTTCCAACTTTGTTTCGTCGCTGATTTCTATAACTTGTAATATCTCGAGTTCTATCTTAAATTTTCATGTTATTTTTTGTGAATATTGGTAGCCGCCCCTCATAAGTGTAGTTTACACTGCTGAATAGTGTTATGGATGTACCCAAAGGCCAGAACACGATACGTATGACATATATTCAAAGGTCCATAACTCAGAAACTATGATAGTTAGGTATAAACTGTTTCCACTAAGCATCCACATATGTGCTACCGTATTAGGACCCAAAGTATTATTTCGAACTTCTGATACATCCTGTATAAGGATTCTGAATATGAAGAAACCTGTAGATTGAACTCACAAACACTTTGCATAGCCATCTGACCTCCCCACCAGTACATCCTTGACCACAGTTATTCACTGTAAACAATCGATTACGATCAACCAACCTGTTCTCAAGTCGATCGCGTGCCCTTTTTAGACAATTTTGTTACGAATATGTATGCCTAATGTCGCATGGAAGGTGGAAAATACCTTGCTCGATTGCGGTCGACATTGCGGTTTTATCTTTATTCTGGAATTAAACTGCATTGTAATGGAATTACATACTCCTTTAGAGCTGAAAGCAATTGGACGTAGCTCAAAAAAATAATCCAACCCACATCAAGGCCGTTTTGAGATATGGCAACTTGAAGTTTAATAATGCATAAGTTTCATAACATGCGGGATGGTAACCTAGGTGGTAATAATGCTTTTATTATTAAATGGGATCTTTTGAGCTAATTGAAAAAGCTTCCTTAAGGAACCTCACCTACTAAACAAATTTTTGTCAATTTTGTGGATTGCTTTTTGCTTATTTACGTCCAATTGTGTATGAATAATTTGATCATCCTGCCAAAACATATCAGCTATAGATAACAATATCCTAACGTGGTGAACGTTCTTTTCGTTCGTTCTTGGGCTCTTTTATTACCATAATTATGAATAAATAAATGTTCTTGTTCTTTTCGTATCAATCGTTTTGTGTCTACGCCTTGATCTGTGGGAATTTGGCGTCATCAATCGTGTTGGGAGTGGCCGCATTTAGATACTCTCTCGTGCAGGTATTTCGGCACAAGAGACACGACAGCAAGTGTAGGATCGAATGTACGGGATCACCGCACTGAAATTCCAGTCTTCACCATGAGCCATACACAATAGAATACTTGCCAATCTGAATACCTGAATAACAGGGAGTTACGAGCTAACAATAGGGGCCTTATTACCACCTCATACAGTATTGTTTTAATATTAAGTGTAATTTTTTTAATGTTTTTTTTTTGTAAACTTAACTGTCAGAAAGTGACAGTAATATTTAAAAACATATCTGCAAGACAGGTAAGGGGGTGGTAGGTATTAAAACTATTATCACGCTGGAAGCTAGAAAGTATATCACCATAATAGACCACAACGCAGTAGGTACAAGCAGAGAGGCCCGTTCATTCTAATTACAGTTATATAAGGACGTTGGAGAACTTATGATAAAGCCTCCGGCAAAAGCTTGTTCTCTATATGTTCAACCTTGGCCACAACTAGGGTAATAGCGAAGCCTATATGACACAGACAGTTTGTAATATATACCGTTTGCTTCAATGTTAACGAAAGCGTAGATTATGTCTGTAAATGGAAAAGCTAATGAGGGTAATATTGGAGGGACTGTGAATGGTTGGAATAAATTATGTAAAACATCTTGCAAAAATAATGTGGCAATCATATACTTAGGTATTATTGTTATGTGTATAAAATCTCACTAGTCTACTAAATCCCATCCCTAATTTAGGATTGACAGTAGAAGATAGTGATGCGACCTTAATCGCCCAACTACCAAAACCGGAGCTGCCACACACACAGTTGCGGAAATATGACACAAGGTTTTGTCAGATTTTGTCACATCAATTAAAATTGAATTCATACCTCATCTTATTTAATTATTTCCAATAAAAAGAAGATAGGATATTTCGTTTAACAGTTAACACTGTGGTGCCCATATATTTAAGCGAGCCAAATTTAGGTTTTTGGTGATGCAAACATCACAGTCGAAATCCCTATGAACCTGTCGTCTCATACTTTTGGAAGCTTGAACCTTAAAAGTAGTTAAGAATTAACTTCCCTTGTTAATTGACTTGACTGTGACATTCTCCATATAGATAAATGTGTCACTCAATACCATTCCAAGTAATACAAACAACAGAAATAATTAAATTCCTTCCGATTAACAACGCCATTGGGAATTTTATTTATTTGACAGGCGGTGTATTTCTCTGGCGTCAGATAAACAGCAGCCATGTTGTGAATCATGCGCGCGATATCTGCGCTTGCACATCGTTATTCCCCTTGCACAGGAAACTATGGATTTGAGAACGGGTTCGGCGAAACGAATGTGAGGGACCGTTGTGTAAGATATTGGTAACTGAATTGCAATCTTAGTTACGAAAGGTGTGATGCCTTTGATAACAATGTTCCTCGTGTTTGTATCATGGCCCTGCATTGCCAGATAACGAATATGTAGCGCTAACTCTACATATGTAACGGAATACAAGCAGTAACTTCGGTACGACCGTGTCCCTTGAGGTCTGTGACCTACGCTTGGAAATAAAAAAAATGCGTAGCGTGTTCCTGGTAAATAATTGCACTGAGATAGGTATTTATTATTGCACTTGAATTGTATGAGCCATTATATACTTCTGGATACAAACGAAGTTCAGATATAAGAATTTCTAGGTCCTGTAACGCATCAGCCTCCAAATCGTTACGTCCACCATCTACTTATGGTATGACATGACGCATGGTCCATTTATCGTCAGACAATCTTATTTGCATTCGTTTTAACGTAAAGATTTGTTTAAACGCTTATATTTAATTAGATAGTCAGAAATAATGTATCTCCAGACAATACATACACATCGTATGATCCCAAACTAAGAAAAGCTTGAAAAATCCCATTCCAAATTTGTTGCTGATGAGAATTTGTTGCCGGTGTAGTGAGCTAAGTTGCCTATGCCAGAACATTAGATCAAGCCATTATCAAGAAGAGAAGAAAAGAGATAAGCTTTTAATGTATAACTGTGGCATAGGGAAGTTGTGAGCAGTTGATAAAATCTAGAATTACAGAGAACTAGTTGTTTACTAAACTATACTTGTCGCTTTTTTATAGCAGCAAGATGACGTGTCTGATCAGTCAGTGTCCTTATTGTAGGTCACAGGCGTATGGAGAGTTGGTTTACAGATAATCGGCTAAAAGGAAAATGTAACATACTTACCTACTTTAAAACACTTGACGTGGGTACTTACCTGATAATAAATAACATTATACACCGACTCCAACGCAGAGAACTCTTCATATAGATATAAAACTAAAAGAAAAGGTGATATTAAATAGAAATTATGACTTATAAATAACTCCCGACTTGGAAGCACGAGGTGTTGGTTAAAATTCCGGACCAGCACCTCTGGCAAGTTAGGATATGTTCAAATGTCGTTTGCAATGATGATTAGCACTAGCTTTTAAGATAACATAAAACTGTTGCGTCTATCGAAAATATGTGTGAAGTTCGCCAACTCACGCTGTGCAGCGTGGTGGTCTATGGTCCGAATCTCAGCGAAGCAATAACATGCTTGGTCCTTATTTATTTTTACCAAAAATACATCCGTGAAACGTGGGTGTGCTGCAGTGAGATTCCTGCCTATCCCTTCGATGAATATAAGCACGATGGTGTATTATTATTTTACGTGGTAGCAGTAAAGAAAGAAATAAAACACATTTAAAAAAGCCATGCTTTCGACTTTTTTTCACTTGACTTCGTTTGAAAATGTTCTCTGTGCCATTTATAAGAATGCGCTTTCTGTATGAGTTAATACAGTTCATTTTAGAAATGGCACAAACCTTATCGCGCGCGTCTTTACGCCTCAATGTGCCCGGGGCATTATTGGATCTGTTTTACGAAATCAATTGAACAGATGCATTTCTGACGCATCCGATAATTGAGTGATATTTGACGATACTGTCGATCGAAAGGCGTCGGTTCCCCGATTGATACGGGCCGTAACGAGTTATCGAAACCGGTAAAGGACGGTTAAACGGTATAAACGATTTTGAGTCGTATTGACATTGTGATTTGTTTCAGCATATAGTAAATGTTAGATATTAGTTTGTTTGTAAAATACTATTTTAGCGATCTGATTTTAATTTATTACATATGTATGAGAAAATAATATTGAGGGGTGAAAAGCTATTTGGGCGATATTGACTTATATAGATACATACTAGGAATCAGCAATTTTTTCTGCTTCGGATGAGTATGCTCTCCTGTAAAGTTAAATGTCGCTGAAGTAAAATAGCCTTTCACCCTTTGATATATTTATTACCAAAAAAGGAAGTTACAAAACGTATTTGGTTCTTTGATCCTTGTACTAGGGTCGCATTCCTGTTCCACAAAGATCCGTCACAGGCAGCTAAGTAAAACTAAATTGACATTAAAAATTTAAAAAAAAATGAAATTGAAAAAATCTAACACTACAAATTAAAATATATTGATACGGATGATACTTTTATGTAGTAAAATAACTAGGTATATAGCCTAAATAAAATAACACGATGTTAATAATCAGTATAACGATGTTATCACTTTTATTTTTTACGCAAAAATGTGTTCACAAATCAAATCTCCCCGCTTTTTATTAACCACACTCCCCTCCTCTCCTCTCCTCTCCTCGCCGCGCCCCGCCACCTCACTCTCGCCGTCCTTTAATCAACACAGCTCCTCTTTATCCGTTACAATATGTATGTACCTACTACCGTGTGTATGTTTGTAAATACCTATTCCTTGAACAAATTTTACAACCACAATTTTCGGTGATACTGTTCACCCCAGCCGTTATAAGCGCGCGCGCAGGCCACGCGTGGCGTCCTTGCGCCAGCGCAGCGCTTTCGCCAAATACTTGGCTTCACCTCTGCATATTGGTACCACAATTTTGGAAAGCCATGTTATTCAAATTTAGACTTAATGCATCTGTTATTTGAACAGTAAACTAGTTGCCATTGTATATTTGGTTAACTGGTTATAACATAAAGCTTATTACTTACACAGTGTACAATAACAAGTTCCATACTACGTATACGTTTCTTGAAATCTCAACTTTATTACTCAGAATGTAAGGTTAAATTTCGCTGTCGTATATCATGGTATGTTAACTATATTTTTGCGTAACACATCTCATTCACATTTTCAATGGGAAAAGTTTCAATAGAAGCGTTCGATTGCATTGTCATGTTGATTGAAGCGTGCAGTGTTTGTATGAAATAGTTTATTATATAGAAATTATCAGAAGTCCGAAATAATATATAAGGTTATATATAACTACGGCTGCTAATACGAGAGACAAATACCAAATTAATGATATTTATTTTTGTTACAGATCTTTTAATTGAATTAATTTTAAAAATATGGCGGTGAAAATTAAGTTGAAAAATCGTGTTTTTTTTTTTACATATCCAGCTGAATAACATTCTGTATAGTTACGAAAATATATTATTATTATTGGAATAAAATAACTCATTAAATACCACATGTACCTACTTAAATAATACCTATGGGGTTTTTTAGAAAATTTAATGGATTGTACTTAAATTTCTATGTACAGATTATTTATTTACAAATGAACATTCATATGCAATTATAAAAAAACTGAACCAAATAAAAATCTATATACGAGTATATGAAAATCAGTGCCACTTTTCGTTGTAAGCTAACTCTTCCTAAACGGCGGGACTGATTTTTTTTTGTATGCGTTTGGGTGGCACTCTGGATGGTTTAGATTCACAATTGGACCCTGTAGGTGGCGCTGCTTTCGTATGTCACTCATTCTAAGGCGGTACGAAGTTCGCCCGCTTAGCTATAAATTCGGTGGTTTAAATTTTCTCATTGCTAATCTAACTACTACTACCCTACTACAGCCCTTTTAACGTCCCACTGCTGGGCACGGGCCTCACCTCAATGCGAGGGGGAATCAGGCCATAGTCCACCACGCTGGCCCAGTGCGGGTTGGCAGACTTCACACATCTATCGAGAACTAGACAAGTTCCCTCAGACGTGCAGGTTTCCTTACGATGTTTACCTTCACCGTTTCATAGCAAGTGATAATCTCGGATGAAAATGAGATTCGCACATGGAGCCCAGAGGTGCGAGCCGGGGTTTGAACCTGCACACTTTGATTGCAAGGCGTGCGTTCGACCACTCGGCTACCACTGCTAAACAGGGTTACTGAAATTTAATCTATGTTTTAATAAGCGCTTACGAAATATTATAACGGTACTGAGTGACAGACACCGTTATACCCTGTCACAAGTTATGCACAAAAACACACAGGATTAATCAACCGGTACGACTTTACATGTTGGATTCAACTTGCAAGTCGACAAGTTCGTAGCAAATATAATAATCGAAAGATCGGGTTCTGCACCGTTCCTTGAGACAAACCTATCAGAACCTCAAAATCTAGCTAAATATTTTAACATATACGTTAATTATACTTGTATCGAGCATTAGGGAAAGCTTATTTGTATACAGTAAACCATATAAAATGTGTTTTTTTCGTATAGGCCAAAAGCACTTACAAATAGCCAGATTTTACCACCGGTTCGGAATGCTGCTTTCACTGAGACGAGCCGGTAAGGAACTCAATGGTTACTCTTTTGAAAATGATAATTGCGAGTAATACATTCTCAGGAATACCATGAGAGCAGACAGCACCCTTGCCACAATTAAAAGATTAGCTTCAGTAACATAAATACAATAACAATCAGATATAACCAGAATAATGGAAATAATTATAGTACGTATGAAGCGTTAAACTTGGCACAAGCATTATAAGACTCTACCACCCATTTGGGTTCCAGTTTCCATGTAAAGGAATAGGCAAAACACTCCACGATTACTCCGTGCAAAATTATAGAGATGGAAAGACATACACCTGTACAAAGACTCCTACATCTGCAATCTAAAGCCTATTGGTAGCCAGCGATTCGACATCCTACTTACTAAGCCTTGGGGACTACGAATTTGATCACCTTTAGTCTTCATGTGTAAGATTCAGTTCTGAAGCTATAGTTTTAATGTAATTAGGTAATCATTAAAATATCAGTTAACTGAGTCTCAAGCCCCGTAATGTTATTTGCTATGACTTAGTTTTTTGATGCATGAAAGCAATATCTTTGGAATGTACCAACAATTGTAGGTAGATTATGACTAGTCTAATGTCTTTAAGGTGACAATGTCTATGGTCTACACTACTCATATTTTAGCTAACATTGATAAAATATTATATTTTTATGTCCCACTCCTTGGCAAAAGCCTACCCTTTACTTCTCCACACATCTCGCTCCCGAGCTATTTCCTGCTACGATGTCCCCGCAAAGGTGTTAAAATCATTTCGCCACCTCTTCCTCAGTCGACCTCTTCATCGGCGACCGTCGTCAGGTATCCAATTGGTAGAGATGTTTGCCCACCTTTGCGGATAAAATATATATGCCTTAAAAAAGTAAGTCCTAGCTACTCCACAATAATAATGTTAGGGGACTTGGGGCCCTGAAAACTTCCTTCTTTTTGTAGAAACATATAGAATCTTTAAAATTTTACACTTAAACGTAGCATTGCTAAGATATTCTCGAAAAAAGTATTGTCTTTCCTTGTCGCGATTGCTTTTTAAAGCTATAGATTTAATTGCGCAACCAGAATTAGGCGATTACTCGATGTCGGCACTGGCTGACAGGCGGGCCGGCCGTGTGGGTTAACCACACTCGATTTGTTAACACGATCACACTGATTGTAAAGGGAGATACATAGCGTGATTTTAATTAAATTTACCGTAGGACAGTGATTTTAATTACTCTAGTATTGTCCGTATATCATGTGTTTGAGTCAATACAAATTATAGTAGGTATTTCGTCAGTATAGTCACAGCATCAAGGTTTCGAAGTTCGTTTTGGTATTGGCAAACGCTCCAATATGCGGGAGGCTTTATTATTTTTAACAATATGCTCTTAAGGATACAAAACTACCTATACCAAGAATATGGTTATATCTGCAACGAAACCGGTTTGAAAATATGACTCTTATAGTTTCAAAAACAAAGTCTTATTTGCAATGTTACCAATTTGTTAATTATGACTTTGCTTTTTGAAAAAGTCGTAATAATAGCACTTAAGAGTATAACTATTTTGAACTTTTACATTGGAAGTTGGAACTGGCTCCATCTTAACGCTATCAAACATTTCCATAGAATTTTACGCATCTAAAATTTAATTTATTCGTCTGTCTGTTTGAGTCCATAGCTTCTGCTCTCGTCATTGCCCCCTGTTCCATTTGCCTTCGACTAACTCATGTAGGTACTAAATCTTTAGTGACAATAAAATATACGCGTCGAATTGAGAACCTCATCCTTTTTTTTTCGTCGGTTAAAAATAGGTAAGTAATAATAATATTTTATTTACATTAAACACTAAATTCAAAGAAAATTATAATACAAGGGTAGAAAAATAATTAAATTATATACAAAGGAATGTCTCCACATCGTCGTCGATGCCGAAAGTTCCCAGCAAGCTGGCCGCATTTCCGCGCTGAATAGCGATACTTATTCGCTGCGCGAAATAAAAGCCAGCCCGCCGGTCACGTGAAGCGGTGAACAGACGCGCTGCTATTTCCTTATACAGGAGTCGCGCGTTTGGGCCCCACGAACCTAGAGTTTCAACCCCAAACGGCTCAAAAAGGTAACTTCCTGAGAGGCCACTATATTTGCGCCGCTTGAGGTTCTCCGCTTCTGCAGCAGCAGCACAGGCACGCAAAGAGTGAAATAATAATAATAGAGTGAAAACAAAAAAAACTTTATGTCTCCCCCTTTACGCGTAGTGAATTGTGTATACTACAGGCCGATTCGATAACACTATATACATATTCGAGACACTAATTAGACCCGTCTAAATGTTAATAACGATAGTTTAATGACACTGCGCATGCGCATGGCGAAATAATTTAGACATTCTTCGCGCTCATATCATGGGTTCCACAGGTGTATTTGCAATTATGTTTATTATTCTGTTTTTGTCTAGGTTCTTATTACTTTTAGTGTCCTATATAGCGTATAGCGTGTGTCCTATATACCCATTGAGTTTCTAGCGCATTATCCTCCATAGGAACTACATTCCGTAATAGGTGGAAGCCTTATTATTTTTCAAAACAATATTTTTTATAAATAATGCTGATCGCTTTTCTGATTTTATCGACTTTGATTTAAAATAAACTCATGCTACACGATTTTTAGATCAATGAAATGGAATTAAAGTAATCGAATGGCTTTCAGGTTCGCATTTAACTGGGAGCACGTTCACTTATTAATAGGTACCTACGCGTTTTTACGAGATAATTGAAATACAATTATTATTATAAAAAAAATGAATGGTGTCGTGGGACACCAGGTGGGAACGAAGTTCCTTCGGCTAATGTAGAATGAATGAAAAGAAAGAGAAAGGTATTATACACTACTCGCTTGTGTATGCGACTGTCGCGCCTGCGCACGTCTCATTTAACGGTTTTATTCCACGCACTTTTTTCCATGCACTTTTTTCCACGGATTTTTTCTTACGGTTTTACTATCACATTTTTTTCAGTTCGGTCGCGTAGCTAACTTCGTTCCAATAAAGTAATCATATATATTAGTGCCGTATTGAAATACTGTAACATCAAAATAAGTAGATGAAATGTAAATATAAATTTACTCACTAGTTATAAGAATAGTGTAAGTACTTTATTTTGTTAATGAGAGGTTTATATTCGTGTATAGACTTGTGAAAGCAAAATAACATGACATTTAAAAAAACAAAAAAGGTCCATAACGACCCGGAGTTCTATGTATTTTAATAGTTCAACGACTGTCCCACAGATGGCAGTATACTCAATGTATTTAATATGTGTGTATTATTATTAGTATATAAAACAAAAACTATAGCAAAACCTAAAAGAAAAACAACAAAATATAAAAGTAATAAAATAAAAAAAGTAATAAAATAAAAAAACATCGTAATTCAAATTATCAACTAAAGTCGTCTCATTTAACGATTTGATTCCACGCACTTTTTGCCACGGATTTTTTCTTACGGTTTTACTATCACATTTTTTTCAGTTCGGTCGCCTAGCAAAATCCCTGTTCCCTCCAAGCCTGCCGTAAGGAACTTCGTTCCAAAAATATATTATGTACAATTTATGCCTCATTAAATGAACATTTGTTTAATACGGTCGCAACTGGTCAAGGACTATGTTTTAAACTTGCTTATTTAATGATATGAACTAACTGGCGATTCAGAATACTACTCAATTGTCATTGTGGCACATCCCACCTCAATACAAGTGAGATTTGGGCTATAGTCCACCACTCTGGCCCAGTGCGGGTTGGTGAACTTTACATGTCTACCTATACACGTGCAGGTTTCCTTCACCGTTCCGTTCCTAATATGGATCCTTGGGGAAATGTAGTTCGACTGCTAGTTTATTTTGCCTTCTCTATTACAATACTAGCTTGAAGACTGAATACATAAATATAAAACGATTGAATTCATCTTTAATTCGGAAAAAATATTTTACGAGCAAATTTGTTTCCGCGCTGACATATCTTTAAAAAAGTTCCCTCTTGACACATAAAAAAATTGTGAGGAGGTTTCCGAGAACAGTTGGATGATGAAGTGTTTTTAATTAGTAGCATATGACGCAAGCGATTGCATACTTAGTGTTGTGTTGATTATGTCATATTATGCCTTGCTCAAATCAGGCGCACGTCCACTCAGATTGGGTTTTTAATAGGTTATTATTGTTGGTACTGGGGGAAAGCCCTCAGGATTAAAACCAGCCGTTTATACGTATAGTTTCATGCTCTGAGTCATATACTAAGTTAAAATGTGTACTATGTATGTACCTATTATTATAAATTACCTACAATAGCAGTGGTAGCCTAGTAGGTAGAACGCCCGTCTTGAACGTAAGGGGTGCATGTTCAAATCCCGGGCCCGCACCTCCGAGATTCTCATGTGCAAATGTAATTTTCAATCATGATTACTGCTTGCTAAACGGCGAAGGCAAATATCGTGAGGAAACCTGCACGTCTATAGAAAGGCGTGTGAAGTTCACCAACCTGCACTGGGCCAGTGTGGTGGCGTATGGCCCAAATCTCTCTCATATTAAGGGGGAATGTGCACGGTATGATTGCAATAGGCTCGCCCCTTATTACATTGGGACCAAAATACATCGGCAAAGTAGGGTGCACTGCGATGTACCTCTGCCTACCCCTTCTCGGAATACAGGCGTGATGATGAATGTACGTGTAGTTTCATGTTACCTACATTTTAAATATTTTTAGTAACTGCTATTGGTCAAAGGGAGTTTCCCGTTCTTATGATTATCCATTCTTATGTTGTGCCTTCACAATGTGTATAACGTTTTTAGGGTTCCGTACCGAAAGGGTAAAACGGGAACCTTATTACTAAGACTTCACTGTCCGTCCGTCCGTCTGTCACCAGGCTGTATCTCATAAACCGTGATATTTAGAGAGTTGAAATTTTCACCGCTATAACAACAAATACTAAGGGGATTGAAATTTTCACCGCTATAACAACAAATACTAATGGGCTCCCATACAACAAACGTGATTGTTTTAATGGTACAGAACCCTTCGTGCGCGAGTCCAACTCGCACTTGGCCGGTTTTTAATTGATATCCTTTGTCAGTGTTAATGGGTTAATTAAAATTAAAAGCGAAGTTGATCATTAAAATCATATCTTTTTATGGCACGTAGGTACCATAAATTCATCATTAATTATTGTTAAAAAACTTTTTAATAACAAGCTTTTATTTAATTGCTTTTATTTTTCGTGTATTCCTCAGCAAACCCTTTAATTTGATACCCTACCCATACTGTGGTAGTGCAGAAAAAAACTATTCCGCCATCTTGGATGATCCGCCATATTGGAATTAGAATGACGTCACATAGCTAAGCGTGCATTGTCATCCAAAATAAGCGTGTATGCCAAATTTCAGCTCAATCGGTTAAAGGTAACTGATTTAAAATTCAGTTGCAAGATTTCACCCGGACATACATACGTTGTATGCTAAAAAGCTTGTAATAATTGAGATAACCTCTGCCTTCTGCCACCACCTGTCTTGCTTTTAATAGTACTTTCAGTTTTTGACAGTTAACTCAGTACAAAATCTATCAACAATTAACAGTTACCATTGAAACAACAATACTTTAATAAGATAATTTTATTTACTTTAAGTAATAAGGTTTTACACAAATAAAACTTAGTATTTCGTTCTTCTATAGGCTTGCCCCCTACAATTAGCACGTCTGAGAAATTCGGGTGCACTGCAGTGTGCCTGTACCTACCCCTTCCGGGAGTATTCCCGGAACGCTTGTATAGGCGTGGTGACCTGTTCCCTCCAAGTAACTTGCTATGCTTACACGTTTAAGGATAAAAAAGATAAGTTTCCTCATATTGCAATCTCTAGGATATCTAGATTCACTTGTGCCTCTTTATACGTGTCATATACAGGGTATTTTAGAGGTCCGAATTGATACTTTGACGTTTGCATCAGTATAAGGTATACAACTAAATGGCATTAAAATTTGATCGAAATTCGAACATGTTTTCACAATTTATTTTCGTCATGAATTTCTATAACTCGTAATATCTCGAGCAGTATGTAAAATTTGCATGTTCTGTTTTGTGAATAATGTCGCCCCTCATAAGTATAGTTGACACTGCTTAATAGGGTTATGGATGTACGTAAAGACCAGAACACGAGACCTGTGATAAATATTCAAAGGTTTATCACTCAGAAACTATGAGAGTTAATTAAAGTTTGTCTTCACTAAGCATCCAAATATGAGCTACTGTATATGTGGCCAAAGTATTATTTCGGACTTATAAAAAGTTTAATCTCTCATTTATCACTCAACCTCACAGTCATACCCAACGACTTTCCTCCATACATTTGGGTCACGGAAACCAGGTTTCGTGAATTGCGAGTTTGCAGATGCAATCGACTGCCTTGTTGCATACGTAATAGTCAAATATCTGCAACTATTAAGATTTGAGATAAGCCAAGTTCAAAGCATCACTGGTTTCATGTAACTGGCTTTAAACATATGTTATGTTTATTTATGTTGTCTTAACTCAAATAAACACAAGTGTCTCGCAAAGTATCATTATGGGACTACATTTATCTCGACCCGGCAAACTTCTTATTACCTGCATTTTTTTTCATTATTCTGTGTAGCCACTGCTGGGTGTAGGTCTCTTCTCTGTCACGCCATCTGCTCCCGGCCGGTTCTAATCAGGTCCAACGTGTCCCGGCGACCTTCCTAATATCATCGGACGATCTGGCTGGTGGGCTCCCTATGCCCCTTTCTACTCTACCCCTTTCTATGTTCTACTGCCTTGTTCCACCTTTTCTGTATTAAAGTGAACAAAACAATAAAAACATTATTCAAATCAGTCAAGCCGTTTTTTATTATTTTGCAAGCTTTATTACAAGTTACAAGCTTTATATTAACTTGCATTGTATGTCGTCCGGGTGGAATCTTGCAACTGAATTTGAAATCAGTTATCGTTAACCGATTGAGCTGAAATTTGGTATACACACTTATTTTGGATGACAATGCATGCATAGCTATGTGACGTCATTCTAATTCCAATACGGCGGATCATCTAAGATGGCGGTATAGTTATTTTTTCTGCACTACCACAGTATGGGTATCCAATGAAAGGGCTTGCTGAGGAGAACACGAAAACTAAGGGCAATTAAATAAAAGCTTGTTTTTAAAAAGTTATTTTACCGTTAATTTATTATTTATTACAAGCTTTATAGTAACTTGCATTGTATGTCCGGGTGGAATCTTGCACCTGAATTTTAAATCAGTTAAATTTTAAACCGATTGAGCAGAAATTTGGTATACACGCTTATTTTGGATGACAATGCATGCATAGCTATGTGACGTCATTCTAATTCCAATATGGCGGTTCATCTAAGATGGCGGAATAGTTATTTTTTCTGCACTACCACAGTATGGGTATCCAATGAAAGGGCTTGCTGAGAAGAACACGAAAACTAAGGGCAATTAAATAAAAGCTTGTTTTTAAAAAGTTATTTTACCGTTAATTTATTATTTATTACAAGCTTTATATTAACTTGCATTGTATGTCCGGGTGGAATCTTGCAACTGAATTTTAAATCAGTTAAATTTTAAACCTATTGAGCTGAAATTTGGTATACACGCTTATTTTGGATGACAATGCATGCATAGCTATGTGACGTCATTCTAATTCCAATATGGCGGATCATCTAAGATGAAGGAATAGTTATTTTTTCTGCACTACCACAGTATGGGTATCCAATGCAAGGGCTTGCTGAGGAGAACAAGAAAACGAAAAAAACTAAGACCAATCAAATAAAGCCTGTTTTTTATAAGTTTATTTATTTATCTGGAGACTAACGAACGATAGATTTATTTATTTTTATTTATTTACTTAAAGTTTACATATTCCTTGCTTAGCTGATAAATTACAATGTTTTATGATTCGTTACCTGGAGGTGAATATGTTACCCAAATATTTACAAAACTCTCTGCACTAGGCAGGCCTGTATCGCAGAGAGCTTTTTACAATATTGACTAAAATACATTTCGAAGACCTTTGACATTCGTAAATTATAAAACTAAAATAATTACCAAAATAAGAAGAGGAAAAAAAAAAAAAACTTGATAAATGATACTTTGTTATTTCTATTTATGTCACACAGTTTTTTTATTCATAAATTAGCTTTTGTCATGTTTAAGCTACAAATGATTTGAACAGTCTGCCTTTATGATATCTGTTTCAATGATTTGCGATACAGATATTGTACTAATTAAACCGCTAATTGTCGCCTTTGTTTAGCGTTACTCACTATTGACACAGGTTTGTGTGTATCTGTTATGTCTGCTTTATACCGAGTTTTTTTTTCGATGACGATGTTCTATTCTACGAATATTCTAGGATTATTGCCATCGTTCGTTGAAATCCAGCTTCCAATGAAATTTATCAAGTTTATTCTTTTAATATTTATTTATTGCAGAATAAACATTTATTTGTTGACAATAGAGTAGATACCTGTACTAAGCTCAGGGCTTGTACCGCAGGTACCATTTTGTACATGTAATAAAGTACATTAAGCCATTTATAAATATGTAGCTAAATAATACAAAACGTTAACAAAATCATAAGTGTGTGTAATATTATTAAAATTACTAGTTTTTAATTCAATATTAGACTTGCAAGTGGACTTTAGCTACAGTCAGTAGTAGCTGTAAATCTAAAAAGTTTTTATTTTAAGTAAAATAAACAAGTGCGAAGGGTTCCGTACCATTATCTATAAAAACGGCAAAAAAATCACGTTTGTTGTATGGGTAAGCCCCCTTAAATATTTATTTTGTTCTGTTTTTATTATTTGTTGTTATAGCGGTAACAGAAATACATCATCTGTGAAATTGTCAACTGTCTAACTATCACGGTTCATGAGATACAGCCTGGTGACGGACGGACGGACAGTAAAGTCTTAGTAATAGGGTTCCCGTTTTACCCTTTGGGTACGGAACCCTAAAAAATATGAATTTTAAAAATACTTAGTTACCGTACAGATCAGGGTTAAACAAAAATTTATAGGTGCCCCATTGTTTATGTAAAGATTCGTAACTTAATTACTGTGAGAACATTCATAAATTTAAATGTATTTAATAACTCCTGCACTTTATTAAAAATTAATGAAACATTGCAATAAGTGGTACCGAGATACCAAACGGCGTGAATCAGTTAAAACTGAACTACTACTACTACAGCCCTTTTAACGTCCCACTGCTGGGCACGGGCCTCCCCTCAATGCGAGGGGGATAAAAAAAAGTATAAAAACTAAATATAAAAAAAAAAACAAAAAAAAACTGAACTATACATTGCAAATTTATTTCGTACAAAATTGCAATTCGACCTTGTTCGAACACCATGCCAACCATTTTTACCCTATGATTCACATTTCCTACAAGACTTGGGTTAAACTAAACACAAGCTATGAAAGTGTTTGTTTTCATCTGTTTAACGTCTGGGCAGCATCACAACTAACAATATTTCATCTTAACTATCATAAATCACTGTAATAGGTGTTTGAGCAGTGGTTGAGAGCTCTCCTGTAGAGTGGACTGATGCTCACACGGGAAGCATTTCAAATCGATCAGAATTTGCCAATAGTAAAACGGACTGTATTTGCTCATAGAAGCAGTTAAATTTTCAACGAAATCTCAGAGGTGTGAGTTCGAGATTTGAACTTATGTTCTACTAACTATGCTACAACTGCTACCAAACTCATATCCCTCCTACGAAGGCCAGTGAGTAACAACTATAAAAACAAGCAACCCTTTATTTTATTTTATTCTGTTTTTTTAGTATTCGTTGTTATAGCGGCAACAGAAATACATCATCTGTGAAAATTTCAATTGTATAACTATCACGGTTCATGAGATACAGCCTGTTGACGGACGGACGGACGGACGGACAGCGAAGTCTTAGGGTTCCCGTTTTACCCTTTGGGTACGGAACCCTAGAAATGGGCGATGACAGTGATAAAGACGGCGGATGAATGTCGATAGTAATTTAGTTTTTGCTGAACACCTTTTGAAACGTTTAATTTCCGTCAGTGTGACGTTATCTGCTCTCAATTATTGTTCATAAAGAGTGACATCGTCAGCAGTTACGGGAAGTAACAATCATTTGTAACGTTAATGATTATAATACGTTATGATACTGCTTAATTAGTGTGACGTTGCTATACGCAATGCGGTACAACAAGCTGGTAAAGATGAGCTGGTTATCATGTTGTTTATTTATTTACATTTAAAAAACCGGCCAAGTGCGAGTCGGGACTCACGCACGAAGGGTTCCGTATCATTGTGTTTAAAAACGGCATAAAAATCACGTTTGTTGTATGGGAGCCCCCTTAAATATTTATTTTATTCTGTTTTTTTAGTATTTGTTGTTATAGCGGCAACTGAAATACATCATCTGTGAAAATTTCAACTGTCTAACTATCACGGTTCAAGAGATACATCCTGGTGACAGACGGACGGACGGACAGCGAAGTCTCAGTAATAGGGTTCCCGTTTTACCCTTTGGGTACGGAACCCTAAAAAAAACATACAGACGAACATAGAACCTCCTCCTTTTTGGAAGTCGGTTAAAAATTAGATTTGGCACTTCGTTTTTGTACTGGCAAGATATTAGTCGCGTGTAATATGACGCGCATGTGCGTTCAGGGTTCTATTATTCATCAAAGTACCTACGGAAGTGATACCAACCGGACAAAAGAACTGTCTAATACTATATCAGTTAACTTTGTTTATAACGAATGGTAGATCATAAATGTTTTAATAATTTAAATAGGTTTAATAATGTCCGCCATCCATACACATATTAAATATGGAGTGTATATAAGAGGAGTGACATCTAGGTATGGAAAAAGTGTCCGTCGAAATGCCATAATTACTAGTTCAAAAACCTACCACAATGGCGCTGGTGTTGATCATTGGTATGGTATGAACATAGCAATTGTGGATGAACTGAAGTATGCCGAGTATTCCCTTATGAGATTGCCCTCCTCTTATATACACTCCATAATACTACAGCCCTTTGGACGTCCCACTGCTGGGCACGGGCCTCCCCTCAATGCGAGGGGGATTCAGCCCATAGTCCACCACGCTGGCCCAGTGCGGGTTGGCAGACTTCACACATCTATCGAGAACTAGACAAGTTCCCTCAGACATGCAGGTTTCCTCACGATGTTTTCCTTCACCGTTTCATAGCAAGTGATAATCTCGGATTCGCACATAAATCCCAGAGGTGCGAGCCGGGGTTTGAACCTGCACACTATGATTTGCAAGGCGTGCGTTCGACCAATCGGCTACCACTGACACTCCATAATATTAAGATATAATTGATCGTACCTACCACGTTAACAATACAATCTTCACCTAAATACAATCATCTCTTATCAACAATATGTATTAGTTTAATTACTCAAGCGTCATCGGTGAGGTACCGACATGATGGCGGTCGACGACGATGATAACGTTGAAGGGGGCGGAGGAACTGCACGCGATCATCTCGTGTTTCATTCACTGAAAACACGCCAATTTAAATTAAAATACTACGTTAAACTCATACACACACACGCATTTACAAACACACACAAGCGCGCTCAAAAATTTCGATTTCATCAAGTTACTAATTTCGTTTCCCTACTTATTATATTTATATTTGTTTACTAGTGCATATAGTAGCAGTGGTAGCCGAGTGGTCGAAGGCACGCCTTGCAATCAAAGTGTACAGGTTCAAACCCCGGCTCGCACCTCTGGGTTTATGTGCGAATCTCATTTTCATCCGAGATTGATACAATTGATTTTCAAATTCAAATTCAAATTATTTATTTCAGACATAAGCCCATAGTGTCAGTATAAACAAAGTAACTTAATGTCTAGTGTTAGTAAACGTAATAAAATTCAATTTGTGTGGATCCCCAGCAGCAGCAGACGCAGCAGAGGGGAGTCACACCGATCCATAAAAACCCTCAGGAGACTGTTGGTGGCGGTACGCAACCGGCCGCCCATGGAAGCGGTCCTTTTTCTTATTATGGCGTAAAAATCGTCCGTGTGCGCCTCCTCCTTTGTTGTGTACTAGCAAGTTTGCTATGTTAACGTTAATAAATAAATAATGATTGAAAAAAGCAACCATGGAGTTTCTTGCCCATTCTTCTCCATAGGAAATGCATTCCGAATGGGTGGTAGAGCTACTATTTTTCCTATTTATTGACGATTCAACTTATGAATACAATAATAAGGGGCTATTAATAAGAATAATAAGAAAACTAATAATAAGACGCCAATACAGGCACTTGCCTGTATTGGTTTATATGAATAAAAAATATTCTGATTCTGATTCTGATTCTGAGTACTTCTTGGGTTTTTCATGTATCTATTATCTTTCGGCAGCAGCTGTGGGAAAACATAGATAACTTTGTCTTGCAGACTTTTTGGAAATTTTCTATTTATGTGAGAATCTTGTGTTTGGTTCAGTGTAACGTAATCTGAAATTCTTTCAAAGATGATCACGCTTACATAGAACAGCATTAACGTCTGCAAGCTTCAATTATAAGGATCATATCGACGCGTAAAAGGCGAAGTAAAAGCAGTGGTAGCCTCGTGGCAGGAACGTCCGCCTTGAACGTAAGGGGTGCAAGTTCAAACCCCAGGCCCGCACCTCTGAGATAATTTTCATGTGCGAATGTCATTTTCAACAATGATTACCACTTGCTGAACGGTGAAGGAAAACATCGTGAGGAAACCTGCACATCTATAGAAAGGCGTGTGAAGGTCACCAACCCGCACTGGGCCAGCGTGGTGGACTATGGCCCAAATCTCCCTCTTATTGAGCCCCTATTACATTGGTACCAAAGTACATCGGCGAAGTGTGGGTGCACTACAGTGCACCTCTGCCTACCCCTTCGGGGAATACAGGCGTGATGATGATGATGATGATGTATAAAAGGTGAAGTCACTCTAGCGCCATGTAGGGCGGTATTGATACATATTGATACTACATACCTATCGTTGGAATCAGTGAATTTTACTCCGTCTTTTGAGCTGGGCTTGCAAACTTACTAAAATGGCGCTTAAGTCAATTCGTCTTTTAACTGTTGAGATGTAGTAGTATAAACTTGTATAAATAAGAGCTTGTAAGACTGAATAAAGACAGTATACAAACGGCTTTGGTTGGTATTACTTGCCCCCTATACACACCACCTTACTTATTGTTCATATTTTTAGGGTTTCGTACCCAAAGGGTAAAACGGTAACCCTATTACGGAGACTTTGCTGTCCGTCCGTCCGTCCGTCTGTCACCACGCTGTATCTCATGAACCGTGATAGAGAGTTAAAATTTTCACAGATGATGTATTTCGGTTGCCGCTATAACAAAAAATACTAAAAAACAGAATAACATAAATATTTAAGGGGGCATCCATACCACAAACGTGAATTTTTGGCGTTAATGGTACGGAAGCCTTCGTGCGCGAGTCCGACTCGCACTTGGCCGGTTTTTTTTCTGATAGCATACAAACACTACTGGTTACATCAAGGGGTACACCCACATCTATACTCATGTTAATTTTAGTTTTATGATAAATATATTTCCTCTAAACGAAAGGTATACCTTAGCCCAAGGAATGTTTTCCCTTTAATTACCACCTGGATACGTAAATAAATAATGTAGGTAGTAATGAAGGTTTAAACGATCCCAAAACCGCCGATCGTGATATTAGAATTGTAACTGACCTTACTAAACAACAATATAAAATACAATGTATTTACAATCAACACGCAGATAACAGCAAAGTTAAACATGGCGTAGGTGACAAAGTATCCACCGGAAGTCTTCGTGACACTGTTGATTTTACAACATAGCAAGGTTTTGATGACAGATTTTGATGGCTAGACGCAATCTAAAAGACTGGAACCTTAACATTCAATTCAATTTAATTTTTCGAATAAATTCAATTCAAGAGTTTGTAGAGATTTCTTATATATTACAGATACCTACTAATAGATAAAAAAATCTCTACAAATTCTTGAATTGAATTGCAGTTTAGTTACAAAACACTTTGCGACTATAGACTTGAAGGTTTGTAGTTGAAATTAAATTTCTATATACTGCAATTGTGGCCTCGTCGACGTAAGGGGTGCAAATTCAAATCCCTAACCGCAGCTCTGAGATTTTAATGTGCTAATGTATTTTTCAATAACGATTACCACTTGTTAAAAGCTGAAGGAAAACATCGTGAGGAAACCTGCACGTCTATAGAAAGGCGTCTCAAGTTCACCAACCCGCATTTGGCCAGCGTGGTGGACTATGGCCCAATATCTCCCTCGTATCGAGGGAGAACGTGACTGGTGTAATGGCAATAGGCTCGCCCCTATTACATTGCGACCAAATAAATCGGCCTTCCCCTTTGGGGAATACTTGCGTGATGATGTATTATATTGATGTGTTGTAATTCGGCAGTCACGTTGCTTTAGCTTGCTAAGCGCCCACGCAGTCTTCACGGGACAGTTAGTATAGTACGACTCCAAGATCAACATCTAAGCACAATTGTTTGTCTCTATGCTGGCCTTCGTTTGCTTTCGGACCTACTCACCCCTTAAAAACTCGACCCGTAAAGCATTTAAATTATGAATTAGCCTTGAGCCCGAGAACCTATGATTTTGCAACAACAAAACCTAAAATTTGTCAAATGAAGCTTTGTCGCAATTCACAATGGTTGATTGGCTATTTTGAATAAAACTTTTAATATGACAAGTGAAGTATTGATGTTAGGCAACACTGAGTCATAATCTTATTGCCCGTCTCCATTGTAACATCCGGAAATTATTTAGAAAAACTCTAATAACGAGAATTTTCTTATGGTTGTCGGAATCAGTGGTAATATAGTGTAATGTGTTTATGACAAAAATAAATGAACATAGTACAAAGTAAATCCCATGCGTACTTGTTACAAGCGTTATACCATTCATATTATTATTTAAGGTCAGCGTCGATTATAAATGAACGTGAAACCTGGAAGATTAGACGAATTTGGAGCCGATAAAAAAAAAAACCATATTGAATGTCGGATTGAACGTTACCACATTCGTGAGAAAAATGTGTAAAGGCTTCTCGCGCGGTTCATGTACGCCAGGACAAGACTTATGTCATTAGGTAATATCGTCGTTAATCACTCTTTCACTCTCATAATTCATACGAAAGATAGAGACATTTATATAACCGACATTTTGTACTAATGTTCGGACTATTTAAATATTTATCACTAGGCATCAGTTAGCATAACAAGAAACAATTATAGTTTGTTTGAAACTCAACTCTATGGTCGACTAACTCTTATGCTCGTGACGTATCGTCCATTGGAACCGCGCACGCCATTGATTGCACAAAACAAGTGTAGTTGCGCCTGCGCCGACAAGTGGCCCGGTTTCTTTAAGGTGAAGGCTCGCCACCGACTCAATAACTTGTGAACTTATAAATAACGATCGCTTATTACGTCACTTAACTAGATCATTGACACAAGAAGTAAGAGACACAGAGTCTGCCCTGCCAATATCACCATAGATAGATAACTTTTTATTGTTGGATCCCTTTAAGTATTTCAAAATATACGTCTACGACATCAATTTGAAGTGCTACAATGAGTGGTCATATCACTAAATGTGATCACTGAGATTCTCTCGCATGATCGACATCCTCTCTAATTCGTCCGTCCGTCTGTCACCAGACGGTATCTCATGAACCATGATAGTTAAAGGTGAAATTTTCACAGATTATGTATTTCTGGTGCCGCTATAACAACAAATACTAAAAACAGAATAAAATACTACAAACGTGATTTTTTTTGCCGTTTTTATAGATAATGGTACGGAACCCTTCGTGCGCGAGTCCGACTGGCACTTAGCTAGTTTTTTTTTTCGTTTTGTTTCGTCATATGTCGAATTAGAGATAGTGGCGATCTTGCGAGAATTACAGGCAATATGAATCTTATATTACATATTTGTGATTTCACATATTCGTATTTCGTATAGAATAAGCTGGAGAACCTATATTTTAAGGGTTAGTTCACTCCTTTTTTAAGGGTTAGTTAGTTAGGTTAGTTTACAATCACATTGTTTAAAAAAAAAGGTGTAATTTATGAGGGAAATAACTTTAGGTTATCTGGCATTCAAATGAAATTTCTCAATTTAATTAGCAGAAAGTCGCGCATCTTGTATTTTTATGTCAACGAACCGAATAATGTGGTATTTTCTAACTGGTAATTAATTTCGTGGACAGATCGTGAAGTAGTTTTGCGTAGATTATTGACTACAGGCCTCACTCACATATAGAAAGTTATGATCTATTAAGAGTGTACTTCTAGAACTCGTTTGTACGTAACAGTGCTGTTGCAGATGGTTTGTAGCTGTAAAATAAATCGGCTATGTGCGAGCTGGACTCGCGCACCGAGGCTTTCGTAACTAAACTGTGAAAGCACCGAGCATTACTCTACCGAAAATATAAACTTGATAGAGACAAACTTAACTTTGCTGTTGGTATACTGGTGTCCACATACAAAGTAACTACAAAATAAGTTTGTAATCGTAAAACACATTTTCTAGCAATAAATTTACAGTTTTCGGATGTGTTCCTTCAACTTGTGCTATACGACTGCTTCTTGCCAAATTTCATGATTCTAGGTCAACGGGAAGTACCCTATAGGTTTTTGATTCCCGTGCAAATGTACCGCCGTATCTTTAGAAGTTTGATTTTTTAGGGCACCAAAGGACTGCTCACTTAAGACTCTGTTATAAATTTCAACTTGATACCTCCACGCGTTTCTGAGAAAAAGGGTCTTGACAGACAGACGGACGGACAACAAAGTGATCCTATAAGGGTTCAGTTTTTTCCTTTTTAGATACAATAATAATAATACATCATCACGCCTGTATTCCCCGAAGGGGTAGGCAGAGGTGCACTGCAGTGCGCCCACACTTCGCCGATGTATTTTGGTCCCAATGTAATAGGGGGCGAGCCTATTGCCATTATACCGGGCACACAGGTTTCCTCACGATGTTTTCCGTCACCGTTTCTTAGCAAGTGATAATCTCAGATGAAAATGAGATTCGCACATGGAACCCAGAGGTGCGAGCCGGGGATAGAACCTGCGCACTTTGATTGCAAAGCGTGCATTCGATCACTCGGCTACCACTGCTATACTACTGCTCTTTTTAGATACGTAACCCTAAAAATACATATTTATGATTATTTAAAAAGGTTATGTTCCCGTGGGATGGTGGCAAGAACGCTGGCCAGATTCCAGTATTTAAAACTTAATTGCATTCAACTCGTTCAGTGAATCAGTCTAGGCTTATTTAGTTTTGTAAAAACTTACGTTTCAAACCTTTGGTACTACGGAACGCTTAGAATAGAACACGTAGAATTCCACGCTTGAATCTACCATAGGTAATTTCGTTACCTCACTCGAGGATGGATCATTCATATCTTCATTGGTTTAGGTATATCATTGTTTGTACATAATATACAAGGAAAATTCATGTATTTTGGTATTTCCGATCATCAGGTACTATTTAAATAAGGACGTCACTCTGAGTATGTTTTAGTATGCCGTCATTAGCGACTATGCCAATTACTCTTTGCTTTTAATAGTAGATTTGTTTTTATTATTCGTTTGATGGTTATCACCGCACCTCTGGGATCCATGTGCGAATCTCATTTTCATCCGAGATTATCACTTGCTATGAAACGGTGAAGGATAACATCGTGAGGAAACCTGCACGTCTGAGGGAACTTGTCTAGTTCTCGATAGATGTGTGAAGTCTGCCAACCCGCACTGGGCCAGCGTGGTGGACTATGGCCCGAAATCCCCCTCGCATTGAGGGGAGGCCCGTGCCCAGCAGTGGGACGTTAAAAGGGCTGTAGTAGTGATGATTATTATTAAACGGCACACTGCAGCGTTAAAAATTCGCGCGGCAAAAGTTTTTGGTAATACCAAAACGATCCGTGTGATAATACACAAAAAAACTGGCCAAGCAAAAAAATCACGTTTTTGTTGTATGGGAGCCCCCTTAAATACTTATTTTATTCTGTTTTTTTAGTATTTTTTATTATATCGGCAACAGAAATACTATCACGGTTCATAAGATACAGCCTGGTGACAGACGAACGGACGGACAGCGAAGTCTTAGCCATAGGGTTCCTGTTTTACCCTTTGGGTACGGAACCCTCTAGGGTTTAATTTCTAAATTGAATTTCGGTGGTAATAGCCACACAAACACGCGTAGGTACGCACAACACAAATATGCTTGCCCTGTCAATGACATTTCATTGAAGAATGAGCTTTGTCCATGTGTGAATAGAGGTCGCTTTAGTATTGGAAATGCTGTCGACGCGCGCGTCTTGAAGCCATAGTGTGTCCGTGACTTTACGGCGAAGACACAAAAAATACAATGATAACATTTTTGTTTCCATACCAAAACAAACTGTATTGTCTCACAGAAAAAGTTCATTATTCAACTAAATGACACCGAGAGCGCGAGCGAATTCGACGCGTGGGGCTTGTACCACAGAAATTTAATCTTAATGGATATTAACACAGAGTTCCTTTTGGTATTGGCAACTGACGCTGGAAATTACCGTCTCAATGTGCGGGGGCTTAATTTTTTTTTTATATTTATTTAGGATTTCCAACAACAAGTGCACCGTGTGAAATAACAAGGTACATGCATAGGTTTTAAGCTAAGTGACCTGTCAATTATAGGAAATCACAGCATGCATAAATAAGAATAGGTAAACTACTTAAGGCTAAATTATGTAAACACAGTGTCACCTAATCATAAAGGGTCACAGTAACCAAGCAAAAGTAACAGTAAGCGGCCATTTTTTTTTATTAACTAAGGACAATACGTCTAAGATTTGCTGTGAAAAACATGTAACATTCGTCTTGAACATTAAAATGTGGCCATCATCAGTGGAACCCGTCGCCCATGACGGGTTCGGAACTGTCAGTCATAACGCAGGTCGAGATCGAGAGCCACACCAAATGACTCCACTTTCGACGACCTTCGTCATAGTACTGTCCCCGATTTGCGGCGGGCCGTTGCGCAAGAGTTTCTTGTTTGCGACAATTAGACGTTGATATTTTTCTTATATTTTTTTTATGTAACGGGCTACAATAAGGAAAATATTCAGTTTTATTTTCATCTTATGTTATTCAAACCAAGTCCTTTCAAAGAGATCGTTTTCAAATCTACTCGCTAGAGTAAAAATCATAACCCTCTTTGAATGTCAGTCGGGTATTTAGAATCGTTATTGTAATGGTTAATAACTCTTTTTTTTTTGCAAAAATTACATACATACATATACTCACGCCTGTATCCAATGGGGGTAGGCAGAGACTACCGTTTGCCACATGCTACTATCCTGACATACCTCTTTCGCTTCATCCACAGTCATACATCTATTCATGCACTTCCGTCGGTTGAGAGTGCTACGGACTTGACCTTTTTGGAAGAGACCGTTATCTGGTCGTGAAAGGTCCTTCTCGGGCGCCATCTTCGTACACTTCCACTTGCAAAAATTACTATACCCAAATACACAGATAGTCTATTTGATAGGGATTTTTTTTTACGCTGATGGCCGCGAGGTGGCTTTTACAGCTTTATCGGAGGAGCAGCTTTGTAAAGAATGTACCTAGTCTGAAAGCGAGAGAAATTGAAATCCTTGACTTGCACCGCAGCCCGCTTCCAGAGCACACATATAATTTTTGTAATTAGGAAAATTGTCGTGATTACTGACATATTCTTTTATCATGCATAATCACTACTGTCTTATGTTTAGTACGTGACATGTCTTTCCACCACCTCTTAAGTCATTGTTGTTTCATACTGACTGTAAATTATTGACAGATTTTGTTCTAAGTCAAAAACTTAAAGTATTATTAAAACATTTCTGCAAGTCAGGTAGTGGTAAGGTATTTACTTTCAAATAAACAACTAGGCTGCTCTATTATTGGGTTAAATATGAAGTTAAATAGCCATTCTGTCTATGCAAGTAGTCGATTTGCAGCTGAGCGATCGCATCCACCGACCTTGGCATTGTTAATAGCAGAATTGGTTCCGCCGTAACGACTCTCCGTCATTCTGTTTTGTTTCTGATATTGTTTACTGCGATGTGTTAAGAGCCAGGCATGTCTGGACTCATTCATGTAATAAAAATATGTATTGTAATGAATTAAGACTTCATTGATTTTTTATTAGTATTTGATGTTGTCCATTTTGTTTCCCAGATTAATAACACGTTTCTTTTTATTCACCAGAGTTATCCGCTCCATGTCAAGGCTAGAATTAGTTACGGACCCACTCGCTCACATCTTATTTTATACGAGAGAAAGAGACAAAATTAATATCCCGTGACATAAGTCTAGTCTTCTTATTTTTTTGACAGCGATAAAGATGGCGGTTGAATCCCTCATTAATTTATAGTATTTTGATACTGGCGCTGGTTTTGGCTGTCGCATGCCAAGACTAGGCATCTGTCACGCATCCACTCGCTCGATCTCTATCTTGTTTTATATGAGATAATGTGACAAAATCAACATATTCCGTGACATAAGTCTAGTCTTGGCGCATGTTACAACTACCTGTGACAGTGTTTTGTCATTAAAAATGTAGTTTCAGAAAACTTTATGATCAGAATGATATGAAGGTACAATTTTTGCGTCGGCGTATCTTTAAGGATGTACATCCAATGGTGTTAGCGAGTTATAAGATGTTTAACTGCAAAACCTTCACTTGGTATATCTTTTCTAATCTTTTAGTGGGAAGTCTGGCACATCCATGATATTTTATCATAAGTATTCGGGATTAACTACAGAATCAGATGTTGCACACATCTGCTTATCAATGACAATATCTCTGAAAGGCTTATCTGTAACCAATAAATCATACAATACTTTTTTACGGAAACCAATTCTCATAGTCACAACTAAATGAGCCAAAGCAAATGGAGCGAAACGTTTTGTTTTTACATCAATAATTGTTCTGCTTAAGGTCGCTTCGGCCTCTTGGTTTTTACGATGAATTTTCAATCTATATCGATAGTCAAGGATGGGTCGGTAGTGGCAGACGTCGAATTGTATTCGCCACGTCTCATTGTCACCGCCTCACTTCTATTAGTTGCCTCCAAGGCCGTGATGTGGTTTATGTCTTCAACAATTGACATCTGAAAGATTAAAGCGTCCCTCCTCATCTTTACCATATGTACTTTAATATATATACACATCATCACGCCTCTATTCTCCGAAGAGGTAGGCAGAGGCGCACTGCAGTGCGCGCACACTTCGCCGATGTATTTTGGTCCTAATGTAATAGGGGGCGAGCCTATTGCCATTATACCGGGCACATTCCCCCTTCAATACGAGGGAGATTCGAGCCATAGCCCACCACGCTGGCCCAGTGCTGGTTGGTGAACTTCACACGCCTTTCTATAGACGTGCGGGTTCCCTCACAATGTTTTCCTTCACCGTTTCATAGCAAGCGATAATCTCGGATGAAAATGAAATACGCACATGAAACCCAGAGGTGCGAGCCGGGGTTTGAACCTGCACACTTTGATTGCAAGGCGTGCGTTCGACCACTCGGCTACCACTGCTATTCGTATGTAAGTAAGAATCTGTTGTTTAGGTACAATCAGGCACTTCAATTTAATTTATTTGTATAGATTGCTTATGAGTTATCCAAATGATCCAACCGCCATAACTTGCGGACGCCTTAGCTTGCGGACGGCTTGATAGATGTATCAAGCCGTCCGCAAGCTGAGACGTGAGAACGCACGCGTAAATTTTTTGCCAATACTAAAATGAACTGTATTGACTCACAGAAAAAGTTTATTCTTCAAAGAAATGACATTGACAGCGCGAGAGAATTTCGACGCGTGGAGGCGTGTATTTTACCACAGAAATCAAATCTTTATTAATATTAACACAGACATCGTTTTGGTATTGGCAAATAAAAACCGGGCAAGTGCGCGTCGGACTCGCGCATGAAGGGTTCCATTATCTATAAAAACGACCAAAAAAATCACGTTTGTTGTTTGGGAACCCCCTTAAATATTTATTTCTGTTTTTTAGTATTTGTTATTATAGCGGCAACAGAAATACATCATCTGTGAAAATTTCGACTGTCTAACTATCACGGTTCATGAGATACAGCCTGGTGACAGACGGACGGACGGACGCACAGCGAAGTCTCAGTAATAGGGTTCCCGTTTTACCCCTTGGGTACGGAACCCTAAAAATGACGTGCGGCTTTTGACGCCTTGGTGTGTGGGGGGCTTAAATTGATGTATTGGTTATTGTTAAGCGTTCGACCTCCCTGTCAGTGGTGTCGCTTCCTCCTCCAACATGGCCTTTCGTAATTCATTGATCAATATAATGGGTGATGAGTGATCTTAACTATCAATTATATATCTTTACAAGATGGCTTCATCTTTTAAATGTGGTACTAATGTGCGTAGAGTTCGAAGTGGCTTGCCTCGTTATCGAATGTTTCTAGGTTCGATCCCCACTCTGCCCATTACTATAATCATTTCGTTTGGTTTAGAATTAGATTTATTTTGTAAATAAAACAATATCGCCAGACAACACATACTCATCGTATGATCCCAAACTAAGCAAAGCTTGTACTATGGGTACCGTACAATGGACTGGGACCCAGGTACACCCAGGTACACCCAAATCAGGACAAATTTCGAAAAGGCAATTTTTTTACGCTTTTTCGAACCCGCAACCAACTGGTATAGTGAATCAAGCGGCTTACGCGGTGCTTAGGAATCATTAAACAAAAAAATCAATATAGAACTCTACCACCCATTCGGAATACATTTCATAGGGAGAAGAAAGCGCAAGAAACTCCATGGTTACTCTTTTCCAAAAGAATAAGTTGGAGGGGCTAACAGGCCTAGTAATATATATTATAATAATGAGATAAAAAGTGTTGTAATATCATTGTAAATATAATCTAAATTTATAAAATATATATTTATTTTAAATGGCGCTACATTTATATATTTTCAACATAATATTGTTCTGAAACATCAATTTAATCCCAATATTTTGTAAGACCCTTGAATTGAAGATGTCCGCGGTACAAATATTTTAAAATTAGACTCCTTTCGTAATAAAATACATGTTCTATTAAAATATGCATGACTTAGAAGCAACTCGACAAGTCCTCCTCCTACCCTACTTCCCACAAAATAAATATAACTCGTCCTTAACTTACATAATAGTTGGAATACTTCACATAACAATATCTGCGCCTTGGCAACCTGTCATCATGATAGATCACACGGCAATCTCACAGCCTCCGACAGATAAGATAAAAGTAGCTCTACATTAACATTTTTTACGTTCAAAGTATATTTTGTAGCAGTGGTAGCCTAAAAATAATCCGTAACTCAAAACGCCCGTCTGGCAAAGCGTTGCAAGTTCAAACCCCGGGCTCGCACCTCTGAGATTTTCATGTGCGAATGTCATTTTCGATAATGATTATCACTTGCTGAACGATGGAGGAAAACATCGCGAGGAAACCTGTTAATGAAATAGAAAGGCGTGTGAAGTTCACCAACCCGCACTGGGCTAGCGTGGTGGACTATGCCCGAAATCTTCCTCGTAACGTGCCCGGTATAATGGCAATAGGCTCGCCAACTTTGACATTGGGACCAAAATACATCGGCGGAGTTTTGGTGCACTGTAGTGCGCCTTTGTCTACCCCTTGCGGGGATTGCAGGTGTGATGATAAAGTATTATATTTTTATTGCGCGACAATTGTACACGGGTATTGGCTTATCACGAACTGTTGGCAATCGCTTTTATCGAATCTTTACGGATCACGGTTTCTCAGACAAAGATACAGAGTTGAAAGCAATCGAACTAAGAACGTACCTAACCTACATGCACCTACTTATAAGCAATCAATCTCGTCTATTAAACAATCTGATTCAACAAGCCTGTAAATCTGCGTTACGTACAGTATTATTTCTATCTGTTGACAAAATTAAGGACAGTAGTTTTAGCCACTTGTCACTTCTGTTGTGTTTATCCAAGAGACCTTAAAAGAAACATGCAATTTTTTGCCTCAAGAAAAAACTTAATAGACTTAATACATAAACCCTATTAATAATAATATATTTTTCCTTATTAGTTTAAACTTATTTTAACTTTATTTTGAATTGTAATATTATGTAAATAATTGAACCTTATTTGAAACGATGAAAATGTATTTCTGGTTTTCGTTTACCATTTAGAATAGAGCTGGAGAACGTATGTTTTAAGGTTTAGTATATTTAGTTCGTACTTGTACCTATATCAAATCATAGTATTGATATTTATTTATTTAACTAAGAAGAATAAGAATACTAACTACACAATGAATTAAAAAGATAATGAACTTGATTTAATTATGTCTAAGTTACCGTACAAGGTAAATATTATGTTGCCTTTTTGTGTAGTATAAAGCCTCCGAAACACTGGGGCGTCAAAACCCGCGCGTCAAATTGTTTGCCGATACCAAATGTACTGTATCACTGTGTCATAGATTTTTTTATTCGCATCCGCAACGAAATGATATTATCAGCACTAGCGAATTTGGACGCGTGTGGGCGCGCCTTTACCACTGAAAATAAGTCTTTATGTATATTGACACAGAGTTTAAGGCTCCCTATGAATTTAATTGTTTGTAGATTAGAATGGTTTGGACATGTGATGAGAAGAGATGAGAATCATGTGACTATAAGAGTGATGAGTATAAATGTGGACGGATAAAGAGCGAGAGGAAGGCCCAAGAAAAGATGAATGGTCTGTATAAAGGGTGATATGAATGAGATCGGAGTGGATGTTAGTATGATGGAAAAGCGAGATGAATGGACGAAAAAGACATACTGCGCCGACCCCAAATAATGGGACAAGGTAAGGCAAATGATGATGAATTTAATTGTTACAGTCAACCCCAGCGGGTCAATTCTTGCATGTATTATATTATCACTAATTCGACATTATGTCGAAACCAAACGTGAAATTGGTCATATTTATTCGTTTTGTTGCGACATATGTCGAATTAGAGATGATGTAATTCATGCGAGAATTGCCCCACTGGTGTTGACAACTGTAACAATTAAATTCATAGGGAGCCTTAAACTCTATGCGAGAATTGGGCCCCTGGAACTAAATTCGTTATCATACTACTTCACTTGACACACATACATAAGTACTTAATACATATACAGGGTGTTTCAGAAGTCCGAAATAATACTTCGACGTTTGCTTCAGTATCGGGTATACAACTGAATGGTATCAAAATGTTATCGAAATTCGACCATGTTTTTCCAACTTTTTTTTCGTCGTCAATTTCTATAAATCGTAATATCTCGAATCCTATGTAAAATTTGCGTGTTCTGTTTTGTGAATATTAGTATTTGCCTCTCATAAGTACAGTTTACACTGCGGAATAGGGTTATGGATGTACCCAAAGGCCAGAACATAATACCTATGACAAATATTCAAAGGTCCATAACTCAGTAACTATGATAGTTTTGTGTAATCGGTCTTCACTAAGCATCCACATATGAGCTACCGTATATGTACCCGAAGTATTATTTCGGACTTCTGATACACCCTGTATACGTATAATGACTACTCACGTTGTTTTACTCTACGCATTATTGTATTCACAATATGCGCGTGCGCATATGTTTGACATCTCTATGCTATAATCGTGACGTTTAAAATGGTCCTGCTTTTTGTATAATACACTTATGTCATCAATTCGTAGTCTTCGCAAAGTGTTTGCAGAGTATGAACTATGTTAAAAGGTTTCGTTTTTTATAACCTGAAATTGGTGTAACCAGACATTTCAGTGTTTACCGTGTCGGTGTTACTTTTTCAGTATATATTTCTTGAAATGTCACTTCAGTTTTTGCCTCCAATTATCTTTGTCACTTATCTTTTATCCAGTTATTTGTAGGTTTTGATAGTTAAATAAAAGGTATGTTTTGAATGAACTATTTGACGAACTGACATCAACCCCTTAAAATCAAAATCAAACATTTTTTATTCGTGTAGGCCAAAAAGCACTTACAAAAAGTCAGAATCTACCATCGGTTCGGAATGCTGCCTCCACTGGGAAGAGCCGGTAAGAAACTCAATGGTTACTCTTTTCAAAATGATAATTGCGAGTAATATATTCTCAGGAGCAGGAATGCCATGATAGCAGACAGCACCTTTGCCACAATACTAGAGAAGAATTATATTCACGGCAGTCTCGAAAACAAGCATGTTTTAAGGGCGTGTACGAAAAGTAATGATAGTTTGAATTAAGCGATGGATACCCTCCTGTTTAACCTTGAATATGATACAATCAATCTATTAATCAGTTGTATCTTACGGATTGCAACACCGCCGTTTTACCTTAAAGTATGACGTAAATAACCCGATCAAATCATTTGTGATATCCTCCTCGAAGTATTCTATTTAACTTTTCCTCCCATTTCTTAGTATTATCTATTATTAAAAGATTTAATATCACGAACGTATTTTCGTTTATAGGAATAATTATTATCTTATTAACTGGATTTAAAGAATTTTAGAGACGAGGTAGATACAATAAATTTAGATTTTATTTTTATTTTATTTATCTGATTACTATTAATCCTGGGATCTTTCCACCACCTGTTAAAGTATTTCTGTTTAAATAGTTACTGTCAATTCTTAGTAGATTTTGCACCGAGTAAACTGTCGATAACTGATTAAAAACTTTGCAAGACAGGTGGTGGTACAGCTTACCTACTATCCGTTAGGGAGTGGCCTCCATGCACATGCCAACTGGTTCGTGTCATCAAAGGCGTCTCAGGAAGCCGATGTGAAGTGCTGTGAGATACTTCACATGATAGCAGGAAAGTTTTTCCAGCTGTGAACAGTTCTGGCAACGTCATTATGCAGTTTTCCTCGAAATGCCGTCGATATTATCCTCAATTATGGATCCCACAGCTTTCTGACCCAGTCCACAGTCGTCCACGTCACCCGTATCCTTGATATCATCACGTTTGACAAACATACGTATAAATTGATCGTTCACGATGTATCTACGCGCTTCGCAGCCGCCGCTAACCGCCCGCCATCACGATTTTCATGATATTAACATTATATTTTGACAAATCAATTGCGAGAGACGGTGAATTTCACTTTGTGTTACGACACTTGTTGGTTACAGTTATAAGTCTTGTCGTGAGGTTGTAGGTTAGATTTTCAAGATTTTTCAGTTAGTTACGTTTCGAAACTTCTGAAAGAAGCCGCGATATACAACTGTTTATCTGGTTTCTCGAAAAATATGCACAAAGTTTCTTTTCTTATTATAAATAACATTAAGAAACATAAATGATGTTTTAATTAAAAATATAATTAATTTAAAAGAAAAATTACCCATTGTATTGAGCATGAAATTCACGTCGTTATAAAAAAACCGGCCAAGTGCGAACTGGACTCGCGCACCGAGAGTTCCGTACCTTAACTATGAAAGCAACGAAAATTGCTCTAACGAAAAGATAAACTGGATAGAGAGCCAAACTTAACTTTGAGGTTGGTGTACTGTTGTCACCATACAAACTAACCGCAAATAAGTTTGTAATCGCAAATAAACATTTTTAGGGTTCCGTATCTAAAAAGGAAAAAAACGGTACCCTTATAGAATCACTTTGTTGTCCGTGTTTCTGTCAAGACCCTTTTTCTCAGAAACGCGTGAAGGTATCAAGTTGAAATTCATAACAGAGACTAATGTCTAGTGTCTCTGTTTCTTTTTAGCCACGGAACCCTAAAAATTGACCCTAAGTTAGCTAAAACGAAACTATTGGCAGATGCGCGTCACTATAATATAACCATAATTGTAAATGTTACATAATTTTCTACTGGTTAGTAACAGGGATTGTGCGCGGACGCAGGCTCGACCGCGGCGTGTCCCCACACAACTGGCGCCATTGTTGTGCGATAAATATTCGTAACCACGTATAATTATAGTAATATTATCATGGTAATTAATATATAAACGGAAGTTCATGAAATAATGTATGAATGTGGGTGCAGCGAAAGATGTCACGATTGTAGCATTGCCAAGTGTAAATATATGTAGGTATATTTTTTAAGACTGAAATTATTTTTTTTATTTAGGGCAATCTCTGCCGCAAAAGCCACGCCACTACGTGTCAAAATTCACTGGCGTTGTTAATATAATTTCGTTGAAGGTTAAGTTTTTTTTTATGAGTCAGCGCAGTCCGTTTTGTCCGCGCGCGTCTTGACGCCCCAGTGTGTTCAGGGATTTTTTTTTCAGTATGTTGATTGTCTATCGTTTACCAAATACTTTGGGTACTTAATTAAAATATTAATGGTAAAAAATATTTTTAAAAACAAGCTTTTATTTCATTGCCCTAAGGTTTCGTTAGATACCCATATCGTGGTAGTGCAGAAAAATATAACTAGTCCGCCATCTTGGATGATCCGCCATATTGGAACTATAATGACGTCACAGAGCTAAGCATGCATTGTCATCCAAAATAAGCGTGTATTAGGGATGTGAAAAATAATCGATTTTTAAAAAATCTATGAATAATCGATTATTTTTTTTGATAAAAATCGATTTTAATAAGCGATTTTTATTTTTCAAATAATCGATTAATAATCGATTTTTTTAAATCGATTTTTCTTTACCACACCCGACTTTTAAGTCCAGCCGGAGTGCGTATTACTATTAATTACATTAACGGCACCTGTGCGTCAGGGCGTCTACTATGATGACATCCCTTTTGTGCTTTCAAAACAATATAGGGGCCGTCCATTAATCACGTGATTTTTTAAAGCATTTTTTAATTCATAAATAAATACACGTGATATCTTATTACACACACTCCCCTCCACCCCTTGTGATATTTCGTGATTTTTGCCAAATCCCTTCCCCCCTTTCCAGCCTCTCGTTATTAATGGACGGCCCCATATAAATAATAACACAATCAAACATTCACTAGATACTAGATGGCATTTTTCAACGAATTGTACCGACATTCGGCTGTTCGATAAGTCATTGATAAAACTTCATTTTTCTTCTAACGACAATTTTATTTTGAAAGTTTTTTGTGACAAAATGTGTTATGTTTTTATTATTAAAAGTCTTATTATGGAAATTTCAACGACTAAAAGGATTTTAAAACCAAAGGAACAATTTTTAATTAATAAAACGGTGATTAACACAATATTTTGGCGTTATATTGAAAAATTATTTAAATAATTAGGAAAAAATCGATTTAAATAAAAAAATCGTTTATTTTTTAAGAAAAATCGATTATTGATAAATCGATTATTTTTTAAGAAAAATCGATTATTGATAAATCGATTTTTCATGCTCAAAAAAAAATCTATTAATGAATAGTGGATTTTTTATGTGGGAAGTTGCATCCCTAGCGTGTATACTAAATTTTAGCTCAATCGGAAAAGATAACTGATCTAAAATTCAGTTACCAGATTCCACCCGGACATACATACGTTGCAAGCTAATATAAAGCTTGTAACATAAAAGACATCTGACACAATGAAATTGACTTGATAAATAAAGGATTCTCTTGTCACTCGGGATTTCTTAAAGAATTATTATAAAAACATGTAGTATATATAGTGTAGATTCTTGTTTATTAAATAAACTCTAGCTAAGGTTATAAAGTAGTGTGTAAACATGAGAAAGAAAAAAAACGTTATTACCTATATTACGTGTGTTGACATAAGTAGACAAGTCCTTGACAATTCATAGAAACACGACTTCTATTATATTGTTGCATAACATTACTCGTGGATGCGGCTTGGCTCTCATAACAATTGTATTTATTATAATAATTTACCATTTCACGTTTTAATAAATAGATAAACATATTTCAAGACTCCAGACAAGGATTTCGGTTTGTGTCAGTATTTCATGAAATTAAAATTCATTGGCAGACGACAATTCTTTGTCAATATAAACTCAAATGTCGGACTTATTATGAAAATAATTGTCGAACTGTATTTTTTGTTATTTTTCAGGAGTTCTGACAATAGTTGTCGAATTGACGATTGTTACATTTAGTAATTGTCGTATTGTCAATTGTTTCACTGCTGTCATATACTACTACAGCCCTTTTAACGTCCCACTGCTGGGCACGGGCCTCCCCGCAATGCGAGGGGGATTCAAGCCATAGTCCACCACGCTGGCCCAGTGCGGGTTGGCAGACGTCACACATCTATCGAGAACTAGGCAAGTTCCCTCAGACGTGCAGGTTTCCTCACGATGTTTTCCTTCACCGTTTCATAGCCAGTGATAATCTCAGATGAAAATGAGATTCGCACATAAATCCCAGAGGTGCGAGCCGGGACCCTGCACACTTTGATTGCAAGGCGTGCGTTCGACCACTCGGCTACCACTGCTGTCATATAAAATGATTGAATTACTCGAAATCGTAAAATCGAAAGTCGTTTTACAGATAATAAAATACAAACAAACAGAAAATTCTTTATTTGTATATTTTTAATTCCCATAACAATGTAAACTGTAGGTAAGCGTATGTCTGTAATCATATTACGAAACTGATTACAGTCGTAATGCGCTGATAATGTGATAATTACGTACTTATTGTTTTTTTCTACATTTTTATCAATGCCTTGATTTTTCTTTTTTAAGTATCTACCCATTTTATGTTGAGGAAAGAAGGCAGTTTAACGCTGACTTACGTGAATGATAGTGAACCTAGCTTTAACTTTAGTGACAGGAAAATTAATTTAGCAGAACACGAGTTTATAACTTAAAAAAGGTTTAAAAAAAAAATTGAGTGAGTCAGTTTTTTAAAACATTACAATGCGCCGGAATAAAATAAATAAATAAATAATACATCATCACGCCTGTATTCCCCGAAGGGGTAGGCAGAGGTGCACTGCAGTGCGCCCACACTTCGCCGATGTATTTTGGTCCCAATGTAATAGGGGGCGAGCCTATTGCCATTATACCGGGCACACAGGTTTCCTCACGATGTTTTCCGTCACCGTTTCTTAGCAAGTGATAATCTCAGATGAAAATGAGATTCGCACATGGAACCCAGAGGTGCGAACGCCGGAACACCATTTACGACAATTAAGTCTCTGCCCGGTGAACAAAAAGAAAATCCCAAATTTACCTTAACGTGTTTATATGTAAATACCTAATGTTTGGTACTAGGTTAGATCGCTGAAAAATAAACCTAACCTAGCAGTTCTAGCAACTATTTGTAAAAACGACGTGCGGTCACTCCGACTGACCGATCACAACTGTCGATACCCGTCATTATCAAGCCCGTTGACGTTTATTTGTATTTTTTTCCACGATAGCGGCACACATCGTAATCAGTGTTACTCCGGTCTTTTACGCGGGCTGACGTAGCGCATCCTTACGCCCATTCAAAAGTAGTGCTGTGACTTGAAATTCTAATTTCGAACGCGTGTGTTTTGTTATATTGTCAATCGAGTTGTTTATGGATTTTTGACAGTTATCTATATTATTTATTGTTTTGTTTATGGATTGTTACACGGTATGTACTTACGTTAGCGCAAGTGATGTAGTGACCTCTCAGTTAATCCGATCCAATAATCGAATCCTAGTGTGATCAGAATAAAGTTCAAATTTTTTTGAAACGGTGCTCGTTCTCATTCATTCAAATATTTATGTACTAGCTTCTACCCGCGACCTCGTCCGCACAGATATCGATTATTGAATATCATTATAAATTATAGCTTATTCTGATGCATAGACAACTGTAAAGTTTCATCAAAATCCATTGAGTAGATTTTGCGGGAAAGAGTAACAAATGTTCATCCACCCATCCCCACAAACTTTCACACATATAATTAGTAGGATATTAATATCGGTAAAAAATACCAATTACACTGATAAATACAAATTAAACATTGATGTTTTAGATAAACCCGACTTTATTGTTTTCGGTTTATTCATTAATTTAATAATTCAATGTTTTCTTACATTGATATTTTATTTCCAATTCCATGTGGAGCCATAAACAACATTTTCAAATGTTATACCATTGACAGAATTACAACACTAAATTTACGCTTAAGCGAAAATGGTCCTTAAACGAAGTGTTTACGTAACAAAATACTTTTTAAAACTTGAAATAGGAATAGAAACTACGTCTCCTCAATGCTTCACCACTCCTGGTAGCCTCCGCAGCCTTGCCAAGCTTCATGCTTGTCAGTTCATCAACGCGGTTAATTGATAGCGACCTCATTCGCGTTTCGTTACATCGCGGACCTTTGTTTCAGGCTTCAGGCGGACATGTTAGCCAATTTGTCTTTTGTTCAGTTCAAGTTTCTAATGAAATTTTAGTATTTTTAAGAGTGCAGTATTAGTTGTTATTCCTTTATTTCACATCTTTCTTATAAATTACATTTTAAATTATAAATATAAAAAATACATTTAAAAATATAAAAAACAGTTCCCCACCGGCATCTGGAACAGGATCCTAGTTACCAGTGGTTAGGGCTCCAGAGAGAGGAACTTCCTCACTATGCGCACCGTCTCCAGAAGTACCGCCTTCTGAATCTGTCCCTTGATCCAGCCGTCTAACGCGAGCCTTAGTTGTTTCATTATTAGATACTTAAGAATTTGTACTTTATATTTCAACTTCTACACTAGATCGGACGATAATAACTCTTTGCTGTGAAAATACTCTGTTTGTATGATATTGGTACACAAATACGAGCGCTGCATTGCCAATAAGTCGTGACATATTTAACTACAATTGTAACAATATTTTGACAATGCATTGTCGACTTCTTGCCCAAAGTTCATAACGCGTAATGTAACTTGTCAATTGACACATATAATCAAAATCTTTTTTTTTTATTCGTGTAGGCCAAAAAGCACTTACAAATAGTCAGATTCTATCACCGGTTCGGAATGCTGCTTCCACTGAGAAGAGCCGGTAAGAAACTCAATGGTTACTCTTTTCAAAATGCTAATTGCGAGTAATACATTCTCAGGAGCAGCAATGCCTTGAGAGCAGACAGCACCTTTGCCACAATACTAGAGAAGAATTATACTCACGACAGTCTAATATTAAATACAAATATAGTCTTTACGCTTAGGAAGCTAGTACAGTAAGGTGCGTCTACTCCCATTTACAATGAAGGGAATATTCTAAACCACAGATGGTAGTCGAATTGCATTTATTGTCCGACTTGAACCCATATTTTGTTTTCCGTTCTCATAAGATCGCGCAAATACATTACCGAGCCAGCTCACGTCGCGAACGCTCAAAGCTCAATAGGATTTGCATAGCGTCTTACTGCCGGTGTACATTTCACGCTGTTTCAACTAATTAGTAAAATTTTACACTAAAACGTACTTACTTACGTTACACAAATTTTAGGGTTCTCACCGTAAACCCCATTTTGTATAACAAGTATAATAATTAACTGAGACTGAATCATGAAATTATCAATAAGCCTTTATTTGACAAATAACTCGACTGAAATTCATAGAATTGTCAATATTTGACATTTCGACAAATTTAGATATGTCATCCAATTTCTGCCTGTCGCTCCTCTGTCGGAGTTATAAAGCACTACCGTAATTTCATCGCTATTTATTTGTTAAATCTCATCATACGGAACCACAGATCGAATAACGCGTGGCTCACAAACAAGGCGCTCGACAAAAATCGTCAATTTCGACAATTGTCGCGGCCATTGTTGTCATCGGTGACGCAATTACATAACTATGTTGCGATGTCCGTGGCTCGGTGCGAGCTAATTGTTTGGAGCTCTTTAAATTATATTTTTAATTTTATAATTAACGTACGCTTCATAATGGAAATAGAACAACACCGAACATAAGCTGATCAACGGATGTTCACATAACAACTACTACTATTACTACTATAGCCCTTCTTACGTCCCACTACTGGGCACGGGTCTCCCTTTCATGCGAGGGGATTCAGACCATAGTCCACCACGCTGGCCCGGTGCGGTTTGGCAGACTTCACACATCTATCGAGGCCAAGACAAGTTCCCTCAAACATACCTACAGGGTTCCTCACGATGTTTTCCTTCACCGTTTAAAGTAAAGTCGCACAAACCCAGAGGCGCGCACCGAGGTTTGATGCACCTGCACACTTTGATTGCAAAGCGTGCGATCGACTACTCGGCTATCACATAACAACTATTTACAAAATATTATTTTTGACGTCTTGTCGACTTGGTCCAGTGGTTTGAGCGTAGGACGCACGGCTCACTGGACTATGTGGTTGCTGGTTCGATTCCCGCCAAGAGCAGATTCGGAAATGGCCTTTTCGGAATTTTCTCGGGTCTGGGTGTAATCACCCCCAGTCGATCGAAACCGCCTTGTCGATTCACGTAGACAAAGAGGTCACTGTTTTTTAGTTCATTCATTCCTAGATCTGCATAGCAATTGTGGTGGTTTATTTCCATAATTAAAGCTACTCGTACATTTTAAATATCAGTGATATATTTATGTAACAATAACAAGCACGTTCCAAATTGGAACTGTTATTGGGAACTGATATTTTAAAGCGTTCCTTTCTGTTAATTGTTATAGCCCGTTTGCCCCGGACGACGCCCCTTTGTGCATTTACTGCAGAACACTTAAAATAACAATAATTGTTTGGCATTTAAGAAAATCACAGTTATTACTGGTATTTAACGAAAAGGCCTTTCGGATGCAGTTATTGAAATAAGTTTTGTGTTTATTGTCGTGTTTTGACGATGTTCTTCTGTGTAGGTCTTTTGGCTAACTGTATCCCCATACACCATCACCACCATTTACCACCCATGGTTACTCGCGAGTAACCAGGGAGTATCTATCCCATACTTCTCCACGGGAAATGCTTTACCGATGAGCGGTAAAGTCCTATATTTACTTGTTTGACGATTGAGCAGTGTAATGGTTTACATTAAAAAAAAAACTAGAGAGGTGTCAAGGGACACCCGGATGGAACGAAGTTCCTTTTGAAATAAAAAAACAGAAAAAATTACATATACATACACACACACACACACACACACACACACACATCGAAATCGAAATCGTTACATAAATGTATACAATAAAAATCACACACACACATATATGTAAAAGTATCGTGACAGTCTTAATTTTTTCCGTCTAAAAAAACAAGTGTCGTACAATTATGGCTATTGAAAGGGCTATTTAGGAATTTACCCTGATCTGGGTGTGTTACAGTCCATTGCGTAGCTTGGTTTGGGATCTTACAATGAGTAGGTGGTATCTCGCGATATTGAATTTGAATTTGACATAATTTAATTGGTTATGTCATGGCGTTTTGACAATAATTGACTTATAATATTTTCTTCTATTATTCTAGTTTGACATCATTAATTTTCTTGTACTCGTTATGTAGCCAGAAACTGAACTTTAACTGTATTCTTATTTAATATAATTGACATGTAAATTAATATTTACCAAAATAAATGAATATGAATATTTATTTGAACATGGTGAAGGAAAACATCGTGAGGAAACCTGCACGTCTATGCGTGTGTAGTTCACCAACCCGCACTGGGCCAGCGTGGTGAACTATGGCCCAAATCCCCCTCGCATTGAGGGGAGGCCCGTGCCCAGCAGTGGGACGTTAAAAGGGCTGTAGTAGTAGTAGTTCATGTAACAATAGTATCAGGGGCACACTGGAGCGTCAAAAACCGCGCGTCAAATTGCTTGCCATACCAAAACAAACTGTATTGACTCATTCACTCACTCTATATACTCTCTACCTTAACATATTCCCATATTTTTCATTGTGAAATATATTAATATTAAAAAAAAATATGTTAAAAAAACCTTTTTAAAACAACCTATTATTTAATTGCACTTAGTTTTAGTGTTCTCATCAGCAAGCCCTTTCATTTGATACCCACACTGTGGTAGTGCAGCAAAAATAAATATTCCGCCATCTTGGATGATCCGCCATATTTTGATTAGAATGACGTCACATAGCTAAGCATGCATTGTCATCCAAAATAAGCGTGTATACCAAATTTCTGCTTAATCGGTTGGAGATAACTGATTTAAAACTCAGTTGCAAGATTCCACCCGGACATACATTGCAAGTTAATATAAAGCTTGTAAAAAATAGGTGATTTGGTTGTACATTGATATGAAATACTTGTCATATGTACTTATTTGAGAGTAAGACGGTAACCTGAAAACCTGTCACCTTGAAACAATTCATATCAGACGTGTATCAGTATGGTGACAGTTTATCACAAGAATAACTGCTGCTATAACATAGATAACGGTCTCTAAATTATCTCAAATAGAAAAACTGTGCGAGGCTTACCTCCATCTTTATACTAGACTAGCTGTGCCCGCGACTTCGCCCGCGTGGACTTTAGGGAGATTACCCGGAAATATGGGTATTATGTTTTTCCCGCGGAACCCTAATGCTTTTTCTAAAATTAAAGTAGCCTAAGTTACGCCTTGGAACGTCAGCTATCTGTCAGTGAAAGTCCCATGGAAATCGGTTCAGCCGTTTAGAAGTTTACCTCAAACAAACAGACAGACAGACAGACAAAAAAAAAAAAATTGCGTTTTCGTTATAGGTATCGTATACAGGATGTTTCAGAAGTCCGAAATAATACTTTAACCTCTGCATCAGTATCGGGTATACAACTGAATAGTATAAAAATTTGAACGAAATTCGACCATGTTTTCCCAACTTTTTTTTCGCCGCCAATTTCTATATCTAGTAATATCTCGAGTCCTATGTAAAATTTTCGTGTTCTGTTTTGTGAATATTGCTAGTCGCCCCTCATAAGTGTAGTTTACACTGCTGAATAGGGTTATGGATGTACCTAAAGGCCAGAGCACGATACCTGTGACAAATATTCGAAGGACTATAACTCAGAAACTATGATAGTTAGACATAAACTGTTTTCACCAAGCATCCACATATGAGCTACTGTATATGAACGCAAAGTATTATTTCGGACTTCTGATACACCCTGTATACTTTCATACGCATTTGGTAAAAAAGTGTTATTTTGATATTACAAAAGACACTCCGATTTTATTTATTTGTATATTACAAACAGACACTCCGATTTTATTTATTTGTATATGTATATATGTATAGATTTACTGATTAATATATATTTATATACCTACATATATCATCATGTCTGTAGTCCCTGAAGGGGTAGGCAGAGTTGCACTGGAGTCGGTGCCAATTCATGTGTGTATTTGCGTAGTCTGACGTAGATTGGGACCTACTCCAAATGAAATGAAATATAAGGTTAATTTCAGCTTTTTAGTGCACCTAGGTTTTGAAGTCGGTTTTGGTTTTAGTTTTTTTTTTTTATAAGTCAATACAGTTTGTTTTGGTATTAGCAAAAACTTTGCGGCGCGTTTCTTGACGCCTCCGTGCTTAGGACCTAATTACAGTGGAATTTATATAAGTAAATAGGTAACGTAATCGCATGATAGACTACATCTGAATGTAAATATTTACATTTAAAAAAGTAGGTTATCTGCAGCGGTTGGAAAGAAAGTAATTATCAATAAGCAACTTCAATAATATGTCGTAAGTTACGCCTTGTTTCAAATCAAAACTAATAACTTTGTGAACTCATCATAAATTCGTCGATTTGTTATAATTACACATATGTCGGCATCTTCGTAAATACTTTCGCCTCCGTTGAAATTGCAATTTTGTATTTGAATAGGTTTCTACTACTTCAACGAAATTAAATAAAATCTTAACAAATAAATAAAATTGAAGTAGTTCTCGATAGATGTGTGAAGTCTGCCAACCCGCACTGGGCCAGCGTGGTGGACTATGGCCCGAATCCTCCTCGCATTCAGGGGAGGCCCGTGCCCAGCAGTGGGACGTTAAAAGGGCTGTAGTAGTAGTATTAGTATTTTGTAAAAATGACACATTCTTACCAAATGAACATGTAAGTACGAAAATGCATTTTTTAAATTTTCTGCCTGTGTGTAGTTATGCTGTGGAAAACTTTAACTAATTTTTCGTCCAAATTTGTCCAAATTTTTATTATTGAAAAAAAAAATATTGAGAGGTGTCAAGGGACACCCGGATGGAACGAAGTTCCTTTTGAAATAAAAAAGCAAAAAAAATGTACATATATATACAAACACACATATATATTATATAAATCTTAATCGAAACCGAAATCGAAATCACACACACATTTACAAAAGTGTCGTTACAACTTTTACTCTCACACACACATTTACAAAAGTGTCGGTCGACACTTTTAGTCTTAATTTTTTCCGTCTAGCCCCCTTTCGCAACGCGCCATAAGGAACTACGTTCCAATAAAAATATTTTTGATTTAGACATAGATAACACATATTTAAAAAAAATACTTATTTTGAATCACATTGCGTATCAGAGTATGTATTAGGCTTTATACAACGCGCGTAGCCTAGCCACCTAAATAAACTTACATAATGTCAAAAGTAAATCAAAATCTTTAAATTCCTGTTATCATCGGTAGGTATATTGATAACGATAAAATACGTTTCCAAATCTGTCGTCACGATAACACATCGTGATTGGTGACAGGTGACCTCGGACTGCGTAGAGAATACCTACTCTACCTACTCTACCAAACTTGTTGTCAAGCCAACATTCAAGAAGAAGCAGTAGATATATATTTATCTCGTTCGTTCATGCAGTGGTAGCCGAGTGGTCGAACGCACGCTTTGCAATCAAAGTGCGCAGGTTCAAACCCCGGCTCGCACCTCTGGGTTTTCATGTGCGTATCTCATATTCATCTGAGATAATCACTTGCTATAAAACGGTGAAGGAAAACATCGTGAGCAAACCTGCACGTCTGAGGGAACTTGACTAGTTTTCAATAGATGTGTGAAGTCTGCCAACCCGCACTGGGCCAGTGGGGTGGACTATGGCCCGAATCCTCCTCGCATTGAGGGGAGGCCCGTGCCCAGCAGTGGGACGTTAAAAGGGCTGTAGTAGTAGTAGTTCATGTAACAATAGTATCAGGGGCACACTGGAGCGTCAAAAACCGCGCGTCTAATTGTTTGCCATACTAAAACATACTGTATTGACTCATAGAAAAACTTAATTCTTCAATGAAATGACACTGAAAGCGCCAGTGAATTTTGACATTCAATCATAACAAAGTATCGTCGATAACATTACGTGGATAAATTTGCTTCTTCCATGGCCCAAATCTCTCAATGAGAGCGAGCTCACCCGGTATTATGGCAATAGACTCGCCTGCCTTACATTAGAACTTGCTTTTAGCGAGACCGCCCAATTGCACAAAGCTATTTAGACCTAATTTAGACTATTATCTAGACCTAAAAATGTTATATTTTGGTTTGTTTGATATTTTGTTTCATATTTATTTCTCTCTCTGCCTTGTGTACAATAAAACGTACCTTGGTAAAAAGCAACCATGGAGTTTCTTGCCCATTCTTCTCCATAGGAAATGCATTCCAAATGGGTGGAAGAGATAGTTTTTTTTTTGACGTTTCATAAGTGCCTGTGTTGGTTTACATGTTTAAAAAATCTGATTCCGTTTCTGATTCCTACTCTATCTATCTTTCTATCTAGAACCAAAAAAGCGCTTGATGTGGGTACACTGCAGTGCACCTCTGGCTAACCTTTTAGATTAACCTAAATTGTTGATCTTTGAGACCTTCAGAATATTGTTAAATGCACCCAAAATATCTAGTTCAATAGTTTTTTTTCCTAGAGATCTTACAGGCGACCTTGTTTTTACGTTTTGTGGCTAAAATCTTAATGCAATCGGATCTGTGCTCTAGCCAATCCGTCTGTTTATCTTTAGGCGCTAATTTCTCTACCAACGAAAGACATATTTCGTATATATATAGCGCGAAAACGTTACACGTAGCGTCATTTACATTTAAATCAACGTGTTAACTGAATCGTCTGATGGCTCTAACTTACTGGCATGAGCGAAATCAGTTTTGTTTTTGTAAATGTTCTCTGTATCTGTATCTTGACTACGGCCTGAATAAGGGAAATTAAAATGGCTGTAGTAGTACTCTGTATCTTTATATACAAGGATCGATATTTGCAAGACAGTTTTGAGGATAATACAGTTGCATTGTATCCCGTTGCATTCCTTTTTGAGAGATAACTAATGGCATACTATTTATATACAAGGCCCTCTTCTTACAAGATTTCCTTTTATTGCCCTATTTTAGAACTGTTGTCAAGATTTTAATAGTAGGTAAGGGATTAAGTGTCACGTCATACATTACTCATTTTTACGGTTCCGTACCCAAAGGGTAAAACGGGAACCCTATTGCTGAGACTTCGCTGTCCGTCCATCCGTTCGTCCGTCCGTCCGTCTGTAACCAGGCTCTCTCATGAACCGTGATAGTTAGAGAGTTGAAATTTTCACAGATGATGTATTTATATTGCCGCTATGACAACAAATACTAAAAAAACACAATAAAATAATTATTTCAGGGGGCTCCCATACAACAAACGTGATCTTTTTGCCGTTTTTATAGATAATGGTACGGAACCCTTCGTGCGCCAGTCCGACTCGCACTTGGCCGGTTTTTTCTCTGAAATGTATCCACTCTTTGTTCAAAAGCGTTAATGTACTTTTAATCCTACACATTAGTACAATAGGCTGTTTATTTTCACCTGACGTGTTCCCGGCTGCATATAACCATTTCAGATGCAATTATCTTATCGCTTGTTTCAAATGGAGATAAATAATATTTATTTGCGTGCGTAAGTAAGTGGGGCGAGTGAAATCATTTGCCTTTTTTCATGTACTCTGTACCAGTTTAGGCACATACGGATTGATTGTCTGTGGCAAAGGGCACGAAAACACATGAATCAATTCGTCGCGCAATCGTTTTGGTATTAGAAAAACCATGGTCGCATGCGTCAGCTTGCGCCGGCCCTAAAGCCTATTTTATCCATCGGTTATTTCAATATTTATTTTGTAGTAATATATTTTATAGTAATATGTTTATTTTGTACAGTATGTAATTTCACTTTTCATATATTATACACCCTTTCGTTTGCTCTTCGTCATCCGTCATTTGTTTATGTTTTGACATTCTTAAAGTTATAATTACTGCAGGTCGGTTGTTTTTAATGTTAAACAAAACAGATCTTTCTTAAGAAGCGTAGACGGAATTACAAATGATTTTATGCTATGATTAGATATTTGGGGTAAAGCGAGGATCCTCCGACCGGACGGGTGTTGTGTCTGGTGGGCCACTGCCCGACGGTTATTGTCTGGTTCTTGTATATATGTGCAATCGCTCGGATCGCTTTAATATCGCGATGCAGGATTTAGTTCGTATGTGGCGAGATAGATGTCGCTACAGATGTTTTAAAAGCTTTACTTAGTAGTCAAAGATCGGTATTCAGATTATAGTTCTGAGGACTTTGAACGATTGCAAATTTTCAATATAGACTGTAGCGTAGTTTGACATTGTCATTGCGGTTAAACTCGATTGATTACCTACCTATTGTTAAGTTAATTCCTTACCGCATTGTATATACAGTTAGTCATATGCGTGGCCTGAAGTGTCTGGGTCTCGCACGGGCGTCTAGACGCTTGCGTCAAATTTTTCGCCTATACCAAAATAAACTCTGTGTCAATATACATAAAGGTGGAATTTCTGTGATAAACGCCACGTGGCCATGACTCAAAATTCGCTCGCGCTATCAATGACATGAAGAAAAAAAATTAATGGAAAAAAAACTTTAATTGCCCTTAGTTTTCGTGTTATCCTCAGCAAGCCCTTTCATTTGATTCCCATACTGTGGTAATGCAGAAAAAATAACTATTCCGCCATCTTGGATGATCCGCCATATTGGAATTAGAATGACGTCACATAGCTAAGCATGCATTGTCATCCAAAATAAGCGTTATACCAAATTTCAGCTCAATCTGTTAAAGACGACTTAAAATTCCGTTGCAAAATTCCACCCGGACATACATACATTGCAAGTTAATATAAAACTTGTAAAAATAGAGCCGCCCAATTTGATGCCCCAGTGTGAGGCGAGCGAATGCATTTGACATTTCTTGAAAATGTACTCTGTATCAATGTTTATAAAGACTGAATTTGTTTGGCAAAAGCCACGAAAGCCACGCGAAGGCATTTCATTGTAAAATGTGCTTCTTGCACGAGTTATTACGGTTCGTTTTGGTAGTGGCAAAAATTGATTGCATGCATTTTGACGCGTTTATTTGCTCAGGGCTTCTGTAACTGTTTTGTTCGGGTTTTCTATCTGTTTCAGTTTTCCTGTTGAATTCTCATGTTATGCATATTTTGTTTAATTTTTGTGGCGTTAGTAATTTAAACCTTACGTGCGATCATTTAGAAACCATTATTATTTATTTTCTTTTTACAAACATTGTGAATGTTAGATTCAGTTCAATAATAACCCTGTCTCCGTGTTATTGTATTTACCAAATGTGCTGTAGAGTGTTTACAAGTGTTTTTTAGTTTAGTTTTGGGCAGTATCATAAGTCGACGGCTTAGTCTAATCCAGTGGCTCCCAAACTTATATTGTATAGGTACTGCCCACTTTGAGAATAAATTATTTTTTCACCTCATTAAAAGCCACTTTAAAGTCAAATTAAATTAATTGATTATTGTGAGCTATATTAGCGGAGATTAAACATTCATTCTAAACGAGGCTTTTAAAATACCCCGCAAGAGTTAACTTGAGACCTAAGCGCAGTAGATAGTGTACACAGCGGCGCTGAGGTCTCCCCCCAAGCCTCCACATAACGCCCCCATTTTTTTTCTGGGTCTCTTACCGCCACCTTTAGGCCTGCAGCGCCCACAAGGGGGCGTTATCCCCCACTTTGAGAAAGGATGGTCTAGTCGTTTGACCGTAAGCCACTTGGCTCACTGTTCCTAGTGATTGCGGATTCTATTCCCATCAGCGGCAAATTTCGGAATTAGCCTTGGTCTGTGTGTGACTGGGATCGGCGCCAGTCCATTGTATGGTAATCGTAGTACAAGATTTGCCTAGTTTTGCATCATACTATAAGTATGTGTCGTCCGGTGATAGTTATTATTTTAGGAGGGGGGTCACCCTCTTCCCTCGAATATGCTTGAAGAGAGTGATGGCTGCTCCTCAAATCATGCTCGTGTACGGGTGCTACTTGCGAGGACTGGTCCAACCATTTTCCTCTTAATGACTTACCATCTACTCTCCCATACTGCATTGAAGGCATCATTCCAAAGCAATTATTTCTATAACCATATGTGGTTTAGAATAATCCCTTCATCCTAAGCGTAAAGACTATATTGTATATTTGTATTTAATATTAGACTGCCGTGAGTATAATTCTTCTCTTGTATTGTGGCAAAGGTGCTGTCTGCTCACATGGCATTGCTGCTCCTGAGCTCCTCCATGTATTACTCGCAATTATCATTTTGAAAAGAGTAACCATTGAGTTTCTTACCGGCTCTTCTCAGTGGAAGCAGCATTCCGAACTGGTGGTAGAATCTGACTTATTTGATTTGATTAGTAACTATCGTCGAGTCTTATGTTTCTTCCGTACTCACCAGTTTTTCCTTAAACAGTATCTGTAATATTAAAATAAGATTGTTGTGAAAACCTAGTTCTAATCTCATTATTTAGTTACATCGTTTCACCTTGGTTAATTCTCTTATATTTTTTCCTCGACTTATTTTGTTTTCAGCATCACGGTCACTGGCTACTATCATAGTATTATTACCTAGCAGAGCGTTTTGAATAACAAATAAACTAACTTTAAAACGTGGTTAAGCTGGTTAATGTTTTGACGCCACGAGTGTCTAAAAAAGAAATATGACATTAAAGACGAAAATTTTGCAACACTTTTTAGGGTTCCGTACCCAAAGGGTAAAACGGGAACCCTATTACTAAGACTTCGCTGTCCGTCCGTCCGTCCGTCTGTCACCAGGCTGTATCTCATGAACCGTTATAGTTAGACAGTTGAAATTTTCACAGATTATGTATTTCTGTTGCCGCTATAATAACAAATACTAAAAAACAGAATAATATAAATATTTAATGGGGCTCCCATACAACAAACGTGATTATTTTGCCGTTTTTATAGATAATGGTACGGAACCCTTCGTGCGCGAGTCCGACTCGGCCGGTTTTTGTATTTATAAGACAATCTTAATCGATCTCGAATAACCATGTCAGTTCTGTGGTGTAAGCACGCATGTCAAAGTAAGACCTCTGTCACGGATTGGCTCGCTCGCTCTCTGTCTTATTTCATACGAGAGAAAGAGATTATCCACAGATTCTGTGTCATAAGTCTAGTCTTGGCCCTCATGCTACAACTACTGTTGTATATGTAACTGAGACTAAATTATATTTGATAGCCCTAAAATATTGTCGTCTTGCTTATACATTACAGACACGACAAGGACAGCAATACACTAACAGGGGATACTTATATTCTATCTAAACTGTGGGTTTGCCTTAGTAAGGATAAAATTGTCTATGTTTTATATTTTTGCATTCCATCATTCATGTGTGTTTACCTTTCACCAAGGATATATATATAAATTTCATGGGCGGCGTTGATCACTTACCATCAGGTGAAACGTCTGCTCGTTTGTCTCCCTATCTTATAAAAAAAAAAAAAAATGGCTGACAAAGCAATCGTCCTAACATTATTTTGATAACTGCCATTTTGGTTATCCATATAAACATGTAACTTATACCTGTACGCTAACAATCGTTTACTACTACAGCCCTTTTAACGTCCCACTGCTGGGCACGGGCCTCTCCTCAATGCGAGGGGGGATTCAGGCCATAGTCCACCACGCTGGCCCAGTGCGGATTGGCAGACTTCACACATCTCTCGAAAACCAGTCAAGTTCCCTCAGACGTGCAGGTTTCCTCACGATGTTTTCCTTCACCGTTTCATAGCAAGTGATAATCTCGGATGTAAATGAGATTCGCACATAAATCCCAGAGGTGCGAGCCGGGGTTTGAACCTGCACACTTCGATTCGAAGGCGTGCGTTCGACCACTCGGCTACCACTGCTTACATAGATAAACAATCGTTAACTATATCAAAATCATTAACGTAGTTAGTTTAGTTTACCAACAGAATTAGCACGATTATTACAAAGACTTTAGAATAGCAATAACGATTTGTAGTTCGATAGCAACCAAACTTTTTCAGGAGTTAAATTTTAAGATTGATAGAGTCAAGTGCGCGCGCGATTCGCTTGTCTCAATCCTGCATAATTCGGTAATACTACAATAAGATTGCAATAGCATACTATCAATCTAAGATCAAATAATTTCTAAATTTAACCTCAACGTATCTCCGTATCTTTACTATTTATCCCCGGGACAATACGTGAGATGATAAACTATTATCAATCCGCTTAGAAACCCGCCGTATCAGTCCTTATCATCTGTCAATGGTGTTAATCAATCAACTTAACCAGAGTTGTGTTATATTGTTTTCTTATATTTACGCGAATACTATACATTGAAATTAAACCATTTTACGGATTTTATCGCGTTTATTTACTATTTTATTTTCCCGACGTTTCGGCTGCTTTTCAGCAACCATGGATGATACGTGAGGCCATTGAAATTAAAAAACATCCTAATTTCAATAGGGAAGATGGCTGGGTGCTACCACCAACTTGGGATCCAGTAATTAATATGATTAAATCCAAAACCAAGTGTACCATTGCAAGACCTCAAGACACCGTAAGCACTTTCTGCGTGGATCGGACCGCAAACAACAACTAAATATGAGGGTACCCAGTTATTAACTATGACATCAGGACGTCTAACACCTCAGTCCCCCCGTGACCATGGTTGCTGTAAAGCAGCCGAAACGTCGGGAAAATAAAATAGTAAATAAACGCGATAAAATCCGTAAAATAGTTTAATTTCAATGCAGAGTTGTGTTTCTAACATATTGTACCGTCTTTACATTTTGATTTATCAGTCATAGATATGTGGTGCGAGCGAAATAACTGAACTTTTTTCAGGGTTCTGTGCCTAAAAAGGAAAAAAAATACCGTTATAGGATCACTCTTTTGTCAGTCTGTCTATCTGGCAAGACCCTTTTTTAGGGTTCCGTACCCAAAAGGTAAAACGGGAACCCTATTACTAAAACTTCGCTGTCCGTCCGTCAGTCCGTCTGTCACCAGGCTGTATCTCATGAACCGTGATAGTTAGAGAGTTGAAATTTTCACAGATGATGTATTTCTGGTGCCGCTATAACAACAAATGCTAAAAAAACAGAATAAAATAAATATTTAAGGGGGCTCCCATACAACAAACGTGATTTTTTTGCCGTTTTTATAGATAATGGTACGGAACCCTTCGTGCGCGAGTCCGACTCGCACTTGGCTGGTTTTCTTAGGAACGCGTGGTGGTATCAAATTAAAAATTATAACAAAGACTTGTCTTTGGAGACATTGGAGCTGTAAAATCAAAGTTACACGTTAACGCAATCAGTAGATATGGTGGTATAAGTTGCGTATTTAGTACATTTTCAATGGAATCAAAAACCTATAGGGTACTTCCCGTTGACCTAGAATCATGAAATTTGGCAAGAAGCAATGTCTTGTAGCACAAGTAAAGGGAAAAAACTGAAAATCTGTAAATGTATAGTTACAACTCATTTTTTTTTTTTGTGATTACAGACATATTTGCTGTTTGTTTGTATGGGGACAACAGTACACCCACGGCAAAGTTATCCCTATCCAATTTATCTTTTCGTTAGAGTAATGTTCGGTTCTTTCATAGTATACTACTACGAGCGAGCATACTACTCAATTATTTAGAGGATAAACACGCTTGGTCAGGCGCTGGTCCGGCTCCACGGGAACTCATTTAAGGGATTTTAGCTATTTGTCCCGTTTTCCTCCTCCTTCCTACCTATAAATCTTGTACAACACGTAGTTTGTGTAGTGATTTAATTATGTTTTAAGAATGTATAGCCTCATTAACTTTATATTGTATAATTGTTAATTAAGAAAAACACAAAAATGTAAATACTTATTTGAAAAAAGCAACCATGGAGTTTCTTGCCCATTCTTCTCCATAGGAAATGCATTCCGAATGGGTGGTAGAGCTACTATTGTTATTATTTATTGACGATTCATAAGCGCCTGTATAGGTTTATATGAATACAAAATATACTGATTCTGATTCTTTAGGTACGGAAGCCTCGGTACGCGAGTCCAGGTCGCACTTGGCCGGTTTCATTTTTTTTATGTACTCTGTGTCAATAATATAGAATGTGCTTCAAAATGGGTTCACTTACCTTTTAAATTTAAGTTCTTAAGAACTGCAAGACAAGGCTTATTATACGGATAATGTCGCACTGAGATGCACTCTCTCATTCGTAATAAATATGAGAAAACGAGACAAAAACTATACCTACACCTCACATGTCTTATCCCAACAAGCTGCGCTACCAATGCAGATACGTAGAAATTGTTCACCATTCGGTGACTCGATTTAATCCATGATTGAAAGGCATCAATTCCACCAACAAGCCTGGCTCTTAGAATCATGTAAATAAAATTCTGCGTAGTTATAAAGATACGTAAATATTTTTTCCAATTATGTTCAATAGCATGCTTCATTCCTAATACGATACATTCACGGATCTTAGGCGGTTCGCGTTCAACGCGAACGAGTGAATTAGTAATTGACATTCCTAATGAACATTAGGACAATTACACATGAGCGACTTTGCGACCAAAATGTAAATCTCATCACTGAACTCCTAAACGGCTGGACCGATTAGAGTGATTTTTTTGTTTGCGTTTAGGTGGCCCTGGATGTTTTAAGTTCACAATTGGACCCGGTAGGTGGCGCTGCTTTCGTATCTCACTAATTCTAAGGCGGTACGAAGTTCGCCCGGTCAGCTAGTTCTGTATATTTTTTGTTGATAAAGGCAGCTTGCAAGTTAAGTAATTTAAATGCTAGCAATGCTTGTAGTATTACTTTGGACTGCGAGGCGCCCAATTCTGGTTACCACCATTTACACTGACGGGGATCCAATCAAATGCTGTCAGCTAAGCGACTCACGCCGAAACAATACGAGAAAGTAGTCGTCATTACTGTAGTAGTTCTCAAATCCTTTTTCTTTTTTAAGAAATGATGAGGAACGCGGGTATTCTGCCAGTGGCAAATAATTAATAGCAAGGACAAATTTTAATAAACATACATTATAAATTTCAATTTTAAAGTTAACTCGCCATTCGTAAACTTGAAGTTTAAATTTCGAACATTCGTGTAATTCGAAATTTAAAGTATTGATATTCGAACATTACCTACTAATTGACAAATCGAAGTCATCCGCCATCTTTATTCATCACCCATTTTTATTTGTAATGTGTATGTATTGAATTTGCCCTTGCTATTAATTACTTGACACTAGCTGGAATACCCGCTAATCGCAGGTGCAGCCATTCCTCATATTATTTTATAAAATTTCATCATTTCGTAAAAAAAGATGAAAAATTGTCATGTCGCAGTCCCGACAAGTCGTATGTGTGTAGCAGACCTGTCCAAACAGTCGCAATGGGCTCAATTCACGGCGCGTTACGCGCGCGATCGTCGGTAAGGTCAAGTTTAACTGGAACCATTAACTGTGACATTGTTTGTCCGGCCATCTTGACTAGTGATGAGTACATTACGCGAATCATCTGACTAAAATATCTTGTAAACGGTGAAGGAAAACATCGTGAGGAAACCTGCACATCTATAGAAAGGTGTGTGAAGTTCACCAACCAGCACATGAAGCACCAGAATGTGCCCGGTATAATTGCAATAGGTTCGCCCCCTATTACATTGGGACCAAAATACATCGGAGAAGTGTTGGCGCACTACAGTGCACCTCTGCCTACCCCTTCGGGGAATACAGGCACTGACAGCGCGAGCGAATTTTGACCCTTGGGGGCGTGGCTTTTACCAAAGAAATTCAATCTTTATGCATATTGACATAGAATTCGTTTTCGTATTGGCAAAAATTTGGCCGCTCGACGCTTTTGGAAACCCCAGTGTTTAGGGGCTTAAACTGTCTTCAAACTCGAGCCCAAAAATCCAAAGTCTTTGCACTGTAAATGCAAGTAGTTATACACATCACTTCTTAGTCTAAATGATGATATTTTTTACTGCTTGAATATAATTATGTCTCTAGTATTGCGATAATAGTGTTGCCATTACTGTTCCTAAAAAATATATACGGACGACCTTTTTTATCTTTTGAAAGGAGTACCTATTGAGTTTATTTCTGGCTGTTCTCAGAGAAGCGGCATTTATACCAGATTTTTAAGACTAACATAAAACTTCTTTTAACTCTAACTACTGCTCCTTTCAACTAAATTCGTGAGAATAACAAGAAAATTTATATGTTCCCCTGGACTCGTCAAAGGCCAACTTGGACGGCGTTGGGTGACGCTAATGATATTCATTGGATACCCATTCATTCGCTGCACCAGTCCTTTTCGCAAAATGACCATGAAATTAACACCATCTTCTAATTGTAGTTTCACAATAAGTATAGTAAATACTAGCGGCCCGTCCCGGTTTCGCACGGGTTTATAATATATCCTATGTTTCTCAGTAATAATGTTGCTTTATAACGGCGAAAGAATTTTTGAAATCGGTCCAGTAGTTTTTAAGTTTTTAAATCTTTCCTGTTTATAATATTAGTATAGATCACCTTCACATTATACTCAGCGCAGGCAGGTTACATCACTACGAAAACCATTTTCAATTTCATTGTGTTGCAGTCTAGGTTACTCTTTACATTGTTGTAAACGTGATCTGTTAAAATTGTTCTAGTAATAACTAGCACAATACTCGCGGTGTTTTATGAAGATTACTATTTTATAATATTGTTGTAAAAACATATTGTAAGAATACATAACCTACCTTAAGGAATATGTAGAGCCGCACTATATTCTTAAATACATCACCACGCCTGTGTTCCCCGAAGGGGTAGAGGTGCACTACAGTGCGCACACACTTCGCTGATGCATTTTGGTCCCGATGTAATAGTGGGCGAGGCTATTGCCATTATACCGGGTTCTCCCTCAATACGAGGGAGAATTTGGGACATAAACCATTACGCTAGCATAGTGCGGGTTGGTGAACTCACTCGCCTTTCTTCTCTTTCTTCTCTTATTCACGTTGCAGGTTTCCACACAATGTTTTCCTTCTTGTATTGGACAAATGTCTCAAATTCCTCCGCTTAAACTAAATTTTAGTGGTTAGGCGGGCCGCCCTCACAAAAGTAACCCTTTTGCATTGATTTATTGTTCAAATCAATATTGAGAACGAATTCGGAAACTTAAATATTTGTATCTTGCTTATATTTAAGTTATAATTAAAAAAATATTAATTGTTAAAAGATTTTACTTAAACCATTTAGGTTCAACTGCAGTAACATGAAGCATAACTTTATGTAAGGCAGGTCACAACAGTAGGTTATTACGGTTATTGCTTATCTGTTAAAATATTAGCGCGGATTTTTTGTCCACCGATAAAAATGTTCAGTGCTTACTGATTTCATTTCACAATTATTATTTATCATTGTCATTACTAATCCTAATTCGATACTGTTTAATCTGAATATTTATTGTTTTGTTGTGAATAGGGATATGCGCACCTGTTTATCTAATGTGCTTGGTATACATGGTGTATCAGAAGTCCGAAATAATACTTTGGGTACATATATGGTAGCTTATATGTGGATGCTTAGTGAAGACAGATTACACCTAACTATCATAGTTTCTGAGTTATAGACCTTTGAATATTTGTCACAGGTATCATGTTGTGGCCTTTGGGTACATCAATAACCCTATTCAACAGTGTAAACTACATTTATGAGGGGCGACTACCAATATCCACAAAACAGAACATGTAAATTTTACATAGGATTCGAGATATTACGAGTTATAGGAATTGAGGAGTAAAAAAAAGTTGACAAAACAAGGTCGAGACAATTTCGATATTTTTTATACCATTAAGTGGTATCCCCAATACCGATGCAAAAGTCAAAGTATTATTTTGGCCTTTGAAGCTTTGTGCAGGTATTGGTAGGGTCGAAACTAGTATTTTGGCGTCAATAAGCTCGCGATATTTTTAATATTTATTTAAGTTTTTTGTAAAAGAATAACCATGAAGTTTCTTGCCTATTCTTCTCTAAAGGAAATGCATTTAGAATGAGTAGAACAATTCAAAAGCACCTGTATTATTATAAGTAAAATCTGATACCACTTTTCATTCGCCACTACCAAAACTAACTGTAAAAATTCATAGATAAAGTTCATTTTTCAACGAAATAGCATAGCAACACTTGTGAATATTGACGCATGGTCGCGTGGCTCTTGCCATCGAAATTTCAATGTTATGATTTTTAGCATAGAGTACATTTTACAAGTCAAGTTGATTCCCTCGTCCCAGAAGATCGTTGCGGTTCACATTACATTCTGATTATGTTTCTTCACACTGCGCCAATACTCAACACTGTTCGCCATTATTATATTATCATGTACAAATTTCCTGTGATAATACTGTCGTTAACAGACATCTGGTGACGCAAAATGACGCAGTTGACGTTAATATTGGTCAATCAATTATCTGTAATTGCATTATTAACAAATTTAATATCATCAATCAATAATTTATCGACGTAAGGAGGCGTTTTCGATAGGTTTAAGTTTCTTGCTGTAACCGACTGATAGAGCTATTATCATATGATGGTTATGTGCGCACATTAGACGTCAAAGATTTATGACACTTGTTTAATCTATAAAAAAAAACCTGAAAATGACATAATTTTATGTTGGCAACACTGCCATTATCAGTCTTCTATAAACCTCACCGAAAATGAAATAAAGCCTATAAACGTTTATAAAGTGTTTTGTTATTTAATTATTAACACAGTTAAAAACGCGAGATATTCAAATATTAAAGGAAAACACAGTGCAATAACTGCTCTAAATAATCGTGGTCGAAAGCGGAACTAACGCTGCCTTTTTTTTGAAGGACTTACAATGTTGGCCGTGAGGTGGCCTTTACAGCTTTACCGAAGGAGATACTAACGCTGCCGCCATTTTGTAAAGTGTCTGTGACAATTACAGGTGCACAGTGCTGCAAACTACGACTAAACTATGTTTAACATCACAAAACATATTGCTGTCGCACTCAAATATAACCACCGAGAGAAAGACGACAATATTCTTAAAGATACACCATTTTTTTAAAGTTTCATGTATTCAACTTAACAAAGTATTGGATATTGTTTTTTTATATTTACGCGAAAACTATACATTGAAATAAAACTATTTTACGGATTTTATAAAATAGTAAATAAACGCGATAAATACTGATACTATTTGTAATATCCAATACGGATATTACAAATAGTATCAGTCTTCTAAAACCATATTATTATGAAAAATGATTTGCAAATCCATTGTAATATATTTATAATGTCTTTAAATCAAATATGCATCCACATGTCCACCGTAAACATAATAAAACGGAGATTTATAAATTTTCTATGTCTCTACCATAAGTTTATATTCGCTTGTATTCGCTAGTCGGTAACGTCTAAGTTAAATATTCAAACTCTTATTTCCTTACTCTTATACGCTGTACATTTTTACATATTAATATACCTGCATATGACTACCAGAGAGTCTCGACACGCGTTATTCACATGGTAGAGCTGCGAGTTGTAATTCGTGCCTTTTGTTTATCGGATTTGACACGTGTCCGTTTTATGTCGCGTAGTAAGGGTACACCTACTTTTATGTTACACGCAATAGGGCTGCCATCTACTATATAATATAATCAACGAGTTATTATAGCTAAGAGGGAGCTTTTCCTAACAGTTTCACACGTCCAATTTCATGTGTCACATTAACGTCTACGTACGTCAGGTTATCCATGTCTAAACGTATAACACTGTACGACCGTGGCATCAGTGAGACCAATTTCGGTCAAATTGATTTGGGACGTCTTGAGACATATATACTTTCCAAAATCATATTTTTAAACGTTTTATTATTATGAATAGTTTTACGTTGCTTGTCGACTCTCAAATGTGTCAAATTTTTTAATAACATAAACTTTTGGCGTCTCTAGATTCCTTAGTTGTCGACTAACGGGTTATAAAACGATTTCTTATGATTTCGGCATCAGATTCAGACTGCCAATGTTAGTAAAAATGGGCCTCACACATGGTATTATAGCTCGCATCACCTGAGTGGCAGCCCTGTGTTCTAATCGAACACTGAACATATCGCAAAGCCATCAATCACAGCGATATCGCGTCGGATACAGTAACCCAGTATCTACAGACCGTATCATACCTAGACGAGGTAAATCGTTGCATTTTACTCCAATAATAACAATAAATAAGTCACCAAAACAGCTGGTCTCCAAGTCCATTAACTCTATGGTATGACGATGGTGGCGGTCATCGTAGTAGTCTCCTAATCCGGACTTGCCACTGTAGGCGGTCAGTGACGTGATTGTGGATGAACTGAAGCATGCCGAGTATACAATTGCTATGTTCATACCATACACTTTCTCGACACCAGCGCCATTGTGGAACGTTTTTGAACTACTAATTATGCAATTCAACGAACACTTTTTCAATACCTGGATGTCATTCCGTCCATTCTACCCTCCATACCCCTAACCTATGAAGTCAAAGTCAAAGTCAAATCATTTATTTTGTATAGGCCTATGGGGGCACTTACAAATTGTCAAGTTTACACAGTCAGTCAGAGGCAACTGCCTAAGAAAGTCAAGTCTTGACGTGCCTTCGCCGATCCATGCTATTTAATGCTGGATATCTACAAGAACGAACCGTTATTGGTATGAGGAACAGTAAGTTTTTTGTAAGCTATTAACTATTAATAACCTCGTTACGTTTTATAGAATTATTCTTAGATAACTTATAGTCGCCAGCATTTGAAATAATATTTATTAAGCTCTGTATTGCTCAAGGTCGATATTTGTCCAAGTAAATATTATAAAAGTAACGTAACGATATCATATACTAGTCCATTACTTTGTTTGATGTACTTATTTATATTATCGCTATAATTCGACAATCACACTTCACAAATAAAATAAATACGTACAGACGGAAATAAGTTACGGTTGTATTATGCACGTGTAAAACTACTATGTAATTTAAATGGTGCGGAAAAAGTATCCAGCGCGTGCGCACAGTCCGGCGTTTGAAATCAAAATGTCAACGTCAAAGTAACGTCAGTAGATGGCGCTGTCGTTCAACAGATTTACAATAAACGGGTGGACGGACAGTCCTAACTCCACCCAAACTGGAGCAAATCTAGCCTCACTTATCGTAACCAATAACTAAGAGAGTGATATACTTACAGCTAAATAAAAAAATAAAATTTCTGCACGGTGGAGACGAACATCGTGAAGATACCTGCATGTCTATTGAAAGGCGTGTGAAGTTTATCATGCCGAGCTGGGCTAGCGTGGTGGACTCTGGCCCAAACCTCTCTCGTATCATCAACACATCGCCGCCGTCCGCGGCACGTGTCGATTGATCCTCCTAACACACCTACACCAGTTTCAAACAGACACCGATCTCGCCGGCGAGGTCGAGGAACTCCCTCTTCCGTTCGTAGGTGCATCTTTGCACCTAGGAACGTAGTCACTCTCTCTCCCTTCACGGTAGCTGTACCCTGTAGGTTCACTGCAGTGCACCTGTACCTAATACAAGCGCGATGATGTATTTATTAATGAAAAGCTTTTCATCAACCTATTGTTTGTAGTAAATATATCATCTAAATCTTTGGACTGATCACCTTCATCTAGAGTTAATCCTATGTAGGTATTATTTAGACATAATATTTGGAAAGATATGTTTGATAATGCATAATTAACATATACAACTGGCACTCGTGACCCGTCTGGTGCGTGGCGTCCTATTTGAATTCAGATAAAAACTCTGTATCCAACATGTAACTAAGTAAATCAAGGCAAGATTTCTTGTTTTCACTCATCACAACTTTACGAAATAAAACGAAAATATTTTACAATCTCCAAAAGGATTAGTATAATCTTTAAAAAAATGTAGTGTGTCGTAAAATTTATAATCTGTATATAAGTGGAGGTATTTACATTTAATCCGAGTTATGTTGGATCTCTCTATCTGTCTTGATTTGATAATATTATCCGGTTTTTTTTAATGCCTGATGCACTGCAGTGTTCTTTAAAAAATAAAAAATTTAGTACCAGGTCAAGGACGGAGTGAGTACATTTGAAGCGCTTGCAATTTAGTACCAAATCGATTAGGATGATTGATGTTTAGATAATCCATGTGAAACACTGCAAAGAATAAGAATGATGCCTTCATAAAATTATAAAGATCATATAGAACTGTATGCTAATAAAGTGATAACTATGGAAGTGTACCAACTGAAGCTTGTTTAGTCATTGCAAACAAAACTAAAAGCCTATTCTCAAAGGCGCGTCAAAAAGCGGACCAGACAATATTTATGCCAAAACAAAAAGGAACTGTATTAACTTATAGTATAAGTCCATTAAACAACGAAATGTCATCGATAAATCTTGTGAATTTTGACGCACGGTCATGTGGCCGTTACCACATAAATTTAATCTTTATGTGTATTAAGAGAGAGTACATTTTCCAAAAAAAAACAAGTTCATTTTCTCGCCCCAGTGGGTCCAGGGTGTAACAGTATAGCAGTAATTAGAAAATCCAATCAAATGACGCCACAACTATGAGAGCAGGAAAGCACAACTGAATTCTTTCGACGTTGTTACAATAAATATTTGAACGTGTAAAATGATAAATCTTATCAAAATCTCAACAGCTCGGGACGTATACATCATCATACATCATCCACTTTGACGCCACCGTGATCTGATTAACTGTGCCATTTCGATAATAACTGTCGTTGGGTTAAGTTCTCTCTACATCACGTTATATAATATTATTGCGTAATATAAGCTCTCAAATCAAGTTTATATCATCACTTATTTATTTATTTTCATCCACCAGATTCGATTTGTCATCGAAATTATTTATTAGATTTTAATATTTGGATTTTTTATCGATTAAAATTTTTCAGTTACCGTCAACGTATCAGTGCCGTTTCACGTGCATATATAATCTATATTAATCTTAATATCATTAAGATAACTTTTGAATTGTACGTAAAAAAAAGAAATCTGAATCGATCAACTTATTATATCTGTAATTATGTAATTGGAAAAGCGACTCGATTGACGATATTTTTTTATCATTAGGGCCGAAGCGGTGTCGAAGATAGTGTGTGTTGTAATAAGTAATGGACCCGAGTGATTATTGAAATGTGTTTCAAAAGGAAAAGTGGACGGTACAAGTGACAATGACAGTGAGGTGACGAGTGCGGCAGCCGGTAAGGCTGTGGTGTTAGAACTACGAAAACATTCCACTGTTAAAAATTCTATCCCAGGGCCCGGTGGATGCAAGCAAGGATATCTGCAAAATGACCAAGGGCCCTCGGAAAGTGAAACTAGTCATTGTAGTCAACAATAAGAAAGAGTAAGTAGAACTTATTACTTTTATATAATAATAATAATAATACATCATCACGCCTGTATTCCCCGAAGGGGTAGGCAGAGGTGCACTGGCGCACGCTTACACTTCGCCGATGTATTTTGTTCACAATGTAATAGGGGGCGAGCCTATTGCCTTTATACCGGGCACGTGCTCCCTCAATACAAGGGAGATTTTGGACCATAGTCCACCACGCTCTCTATTGACGTGCAGGTTTCCTCACGATGTTTTCTTTCATCGTTCAGCAAGTGAACTTTGTGAAAAATGATATTCGCACATGAAAATTATCTCAGAGGTGCGGGCCCGGGATTTGAACTTGCACCCCTTACGTTCAAGGCGGGCGTTCTTGCCTACGAGGCTACCAACGCGTACCAATGTGCGGCTACCAATTCAGTACTTAATCTGTCAAAATTGACAGTATGGAAACATCAATGCTTTAACAGGTGGGAAGGCCCCTGAAGCCCGAATCTCTCTTGCATTGAGGGGAGTGTGTCCCGTATAAAAGCAGTACACTTACCCTCCTGTTACATTAGGACCAAAAATACATCAGCAAAGTGTGGGTACACTGCAGTGCGCCTCTGTAGATCCGTTCGGGGAATAGAGATTTGGTGATGGTGATGTTTTTTTATGCAAATTTTTAATATTTGTGTCGCTCATCTAGAAATAAATAATTGTCAATAGGACAGTGATGAATCTGAAGGAATTTTTCGAGTGGATTTTTAAGGATCTGAATTTCGCTCCACAATCCTATATTTCCTGTAGTAGTTACTAATGTTGGAATTTCAATGGAATCGTTATTTCTATGATTTGCATCAATAACTACCTTCTTGCTTTATAGGCGACTGTCGTACAATTTTATTTGTCACTAACCTAAAAAAATTGTAACCTTTAGGATCTAATTTAACAAAGATTGAATCTTAACTTCATTGTGATTCACTGTTATAGCTTAGATCTTTCGAAAATACAGAAAAATTATGCAAAATTGCATACTATTCCCAGATAATTATAAAATATATAAGTATGCTTATAAAATGGCTTCGTTAATTAAATTCACCCGTCCGGTCATCCTTGCGAGTTGTCACGGTGGCCGGATACAAACGATTTTCCACCTGTTGTTAAGAGCAATTAAGCTGATATTGCATTAGCATATAATGGGCTACGTCTGTTCATTCATGGTTTCCATTGAAGATTGAATTTGTTTTGTACTTCGCAGTTTGAATTGTTTTGTCTCGGTATTATTTGTCGATTTGTGTTAAGATTAAATATGAGCTCTGTGCGACCAATTTTTTGCCCATACCAAAACGGACTGTAATAGTTTAGTATATAAGTATATTTTTCAACGAAATTTTATCGATGGCACGAGATTATTAGTCGCGTTGTCGCATGAATTTTGCCATAGACACTCAATCCGTATATGTTCACAGTACATTATACAAAAAAGACCGTAAAAAAATGATTTTCAAAACCTAGGTGCACTAAAAAGCTTCAAATAACCTTACAATTAATTACATTTGGAGTAGGTACCGTATCTACGTCGTACTAAGCAAATACACACATGAATTGAGAACCTCCTCCTTTTTAAAGTCGGTTAAAAAGTCAATACAGTTTGTTTAGCCATCGATTAAGAAGTATTCATCAATGATTCAACAAGACTTAGTGTGGCAACATAATTGAAATCATTTTCTTATTAATCAATGCTTTGTAAGAACATAAGTGTAAAGTTTCATTCGAAAATCCTTGGAATGTACCCCACAGGTGTTTAATGAAGCAATCTAAAAAATCCGGACCCTATCATTGTTGGTATTTATTGGAAAAATTATCACCGTTCTTTTTATAGACGTGTTATGTTATGTGGGCTTAAATCTGGGTCTAGGCTGACTGTCGCAGGGTCGGTACTGCGCCATAATAGACTTTAATCACATTAGAAATTGTCAATATGCTTCTCGTAATTATAACAATATAATTTTGTGATAGATACATGTTACTCTATTGATGTTGGTAAATATCAGTGGTTGCTTTTTTTATAAAATGGAAGTTCAGCCTTGGTTAAGACCTTATTTTGGAGGAATTTGAAAGAGTTACAAATAGCCCTTTTATTTAAGCCCAGTCCTTACTTGGCCTGGTGTATAATCCAATCTAACATTTGATTATCGTAAAGCATTTCTACAAAGAAGCCCCTAAAACATTGTTCCTCTATTTCCTTTAAGGACACTTAAATTTAAAGGGAGTACCTATTATAACTCGAGCTCATTCTTTGATATAACAACTTGTGCTCGAGCAAAGCCACTTTTCACAGGGTTTTAGTTTATCTTCTTATATTAAAATCCGTTTTTTTATTTGTGTAGGTACCCCAAAAAGCACTTACTAATAGGTTAAGAAAAACCGGTAAGAAACTCAAAGGTTACTCTTTAGGTGTATGGTACATGTCGGCGTGTCACCGCAGAGGTTGTTGAAATTAATCGACTGCTCCACACTAATATGTTTATTCGATCGATGTCAAACACGGAATGAATCGTAGTACAAAGTGCCGTCGCTTTTATACAGAAATTTGTGCTACTAATAAAAAAAACTACCCACATCAAAATAAATAGTACTCAAAAACTCGACTTCTTATAAAATAATTATTAACCAACAGAAAACTTCCGGTAACATTTCCGGTCAAATTTTAACATCATTAAATTAAATATCTTAAACTTAAATTATTTTGAATTAATACAAATAATGATTTTGTCAAATTCAGAACCATTTAAATCAACAAACAATATTTAATGCAGACAATAAAAATCAAATCAATACTAAATACAGTTGACATTTCATAATAAATCATTTTAGTACTTAAGTTGTTTATAAATTAATCTATTTTGCGCCCATATACCCCAGGTTAGGTTAGGTTTAAAAGTTCACTAATGGCCCTTTGTCGAGAGATTATTTAGAAGTGATTCTTGAATTCTTAGGGCATAGTTGTGTATCAAAATTTCTACAACAAGATCTCTTGTATTATAGGAATGTCCGGCTTAATATGAATTACAATCGGCAGTTTTTATATCTACGCTTCCTACCTTCCTATCAATATCAAGATAGGCAACCGTATCATGTTAAGTTCTGGCGTCTAGCTGTTGCGTTGGGAATCATAAGGTACAATCTATAGATCTAATCATTTATACCTATTGATTCAACTGCGCCGTATGATTTATTTGTAAGAAATGTTTGTAGTTTCACACAACGTGTTCGATAACATTGTTGGTGACTTAATTTTTCCTTAAAACTTAGCGCAACACAGGTTTCAAAAAAAACCTTTGACCTATATATTAAATCAATAGAAAAATCATGAATCGTTATATCCTAACTGAACATGCCTAGGATTCTGAAAGCATGACAATAAATTAATGTTTTAATTTTGCGGGGATTTTTTTAAATTGAATAATTGAAACTAAGGTCTGAGAAGTCTTTCTAACATCAAAATGCAACGTGCCGTCATGCAACCTGCCGACCAACGAACGAGGCTCTGGCGAACTGTCCACCAACCCGCACCGGACCAGCGCAGTGGACTATGGTACAGCCCTCTCAAACGTAACTGACATGTGGAGATAGGAGGAGCAGGCCTTTGCCTAGCAGTGGGACTTCACAAAATGATTTCATACAGTGACTAACTTAAAAAAGAGGCAGATGCCTGATGTAGGCATACGATTGTATGTAAATTTGAATGGATCTGCCTATGCCATGTGTGACCAATCATCTGCAGCGCCATGGTAGTAATGAGGTCGTGGCTGAACGCGGAAGTTTCATGGCAGAGTGGTCAGGTCGCACTCTCACGCCGATTTGCGGCGTCCTTGGCGCGGGGAAGCGCGTCAATTACCGTGGACGGCGAAGGTCGATGTGTGGTACAAGTTATGAGATATTAGCTGTTTATGAAAACGCTTGTTCACCGATATCGAGTTGTACGCATAGTTACTAAAGTCCCAGACACACTGGGGCGTCAGAACGCGCGCGTCTTAATATTTAGCAATACCTAAACTAACTGTGTCAATATACACAAATATGGAATTTTTGTGGTAAAAGCCGCGTGGCTTTTGGATGCGTATCCACACGTCAAAATTCTCTCGCGCAATCTAAGTAATTTCGTTGAAGAATTAACTATTTCTATAAGCAAATACAGTTCGTATTTGTATTTACCTAGAGTTCGTTTTGATATTGGAAAAAAGTGGTCAGGCGACTTTTTACGCCTCAGTATGCGCCGGGCTTTAAGACGCTAGTATGCGTTAGAATGGTGTGTGTACGTCACCTCTGGCAGAAATAAATGTGGAAGGATTGATCGCGTTAGCAACTCCATTTTTATCTCCTTAAAACACCGAAATAAGGAAGAGAAGAAAAACACAAGGGACAAAAAATACCAAAATTTCCCAGTGGTTTCATATTTACGGCATTATCTATGGCACTTTGATAGTGAGCGAGTGATAAATACAGCTGTGGTGGGATGTCACTATAGTTGACTCACTACAGTTACGATCCGACATCGTAAAAGACTTAAGCTAATGCAAATCACGTTATCGTGTTTCAAAATTTACTTTGTACAAAGTAGGTAAGTAACATTTCTAGAAACACGTCCTAGTACCACCTGACATTAATAAAACCTTATAATCCTTTTGGAAAAGTGTAACCATGGAGTATCTTGACCATTATTTTCCGAATGGGTGGTAGAGTCCCATAGGTTTTTTTTTGTTTGACAGTTCATAAGTTCCTACACCTCGAACAGTATCAGCACTCAATGGTCTTCTGGATTCTAATCCAAATGTTGATGTATTTGCGGATGGCTGGAAGAAGCTTTTGTCAGCATGTTTGTGGTTTTGTGAGAAATGACTTTTCTTTCAGTTTTGGTATGTGATTTTTGTAATTAATATGGTGTATAAAACTATTACTTATTTGTGTAATTGGTGTTGCTAATGAGTAAATAAATAAGTACACTGCGATTGTTTACATCAATTCACGCATTCTGATCTCTATGTACATTATCACAGTACATTTTCGAAAAGGATTTAAATCCGCTCCCGCTCGGCACTCGGACCTACAGACGATCATAGCTAAACTGTAGTCTCCCTATCTGTGGGAACTGTACCGCTCATTCATACATTTTTGACTACTGTTTTGTGACTATAATAGTATAATTAAATGTAACAAAAAAAGTCGCATGTTTGAAGTTGCGTGACTGGCATGTGTCTTATTAAAATGATTGATTAACACGAGTAAACAATACATGCACTCAACACGAAGGAGATTTGGGCCGTATTCCACCACGCTGGCCCATTGGTGAACTTCACAAGCTTTTCTATAGCCGTGCAGGATTCCTAACGATGTTTTCCATCACCGTGATAGTGATAATCATTATTAAAAATTTCATTGGTATTTTGCGAAGAAGATTTACAGTTGAGAAAAAAAACAATAAAAAATCTTCAATATCAAACCAACATGAACTAGTTTTAGTTGCAATGTTCTCTATTCTAGTCGTCAACGTTGCGAGATTGTCGCAATACGTCAGATTTCGTCGCCGTGACAACGTTAATTGCTTGGTAGACGATACACCCCTGGTAATCCCACCAGTAACCTCATTACCATACAGTGTCACGGTTTTTATCTCACGCCCATAGATCACTCGAGTGGTTGCGATAATGACGGGAAGCTGGTATCGCTTCCGCGTGCAAAACGCCGCAGTCATCACCGATCACCGTCATTACGCCATGGTACGTCATGATAGCACAACACAATCGTCATTTTTATCAATTAAATATACGGCGGCCATACTTGACAGTGCGATAACATTTTTAGCAGAGAGTAAAATATCCTGCGCATGTGCGCCAAGACTAGACTTACGTCACAGAATAATATGTTGATTATATCTCTTTCTCTCGAAATAAGACCGAGAGCGAGCCAACACCTTGATTTTAGATAAATGATTAGGGTTCCTAGACTCCACGTGGTGAAATCGAGGGCTAAGCTAGTCGAAACCTACCACTAAATAGAAAATGTCTGTAATTTTCTGCCGATCATATTTTCCCAACTCTACATAATCCGTGATCTCAATAAAATATACGTTTCAAGACAATAAGTCAATGACAATTGTGCGAAAGTGTGCGAAAGTTGAACGGTGAAGGAATACATTGTGAAGTGTTTAGAAGGGCATGTGAAGTTCACCAACCCCCACTGAGACAGTTTAGTGGACTATGGCCTAAAATAGGCTCGCCTATTACATTGTTACTGACAATACATTGGCGAAGTGCGGGTGCACTGCACCCTCAGCCTACACCTTCAGGTATACAGGCGTGAGGTTTATTTATTTATAATAAGCCGCCCAATGGAATTCAGTGCTTAGCATATGACCTTTGTTCTCCCACAACTGGTATTCATTAGGGATACCCGCTTCCACGCAAGGATCCATTATTATTTATTATCTAGGTTACAAGACTATGAAATGTGTCGTGTAATGTCTGCACAGCCAAGATTTGCGTCTCCTTGGAGCGTGTTTGTGGTTGTTATAAGCGGCTCGCGTGACTGACATGTTAGCGTGCTGAAGCAGCCTCAGCAAGGACAAGTGACAAAATGATGTTAGGATGTACATGTCGATTTGCTGAAAATTCCTGAAGATTCATGTGTTACACCACAATAACCTAAAGTCAATCTTTGTAGTTAACGCATAATATTGATTTGTTTTGCTTACGAAGATTTATTATTGTTTTAAACGGGAATGTAGAGTAATAAACGGCTCTATAAGTGTGTTTCTAAACAGGACAAACTTTCATAATGACATTAAAGGTCTCAAGAGTCTAGATCTACTCCTATGTCCAGTTCAGTTATAAATATACATAAATTAACTATGCTATCATAAAATTGTTGAACAAAACTAAAATAAAACCACTTGAAAAAAGTAGTAGCATATGAAACGTGCTCTAGAACCATAGATATTTGTAATTTTTTATTTTTTTTTATCGCAAAGTAGGAGGGTTTAAGTTCTATTCGAGCGAGCCTTAGCTCTGAAAGCGCTTTCAGTCTGAAAATACCTACCTCTTGAAATATATGCGTGATGTTGAATATTTCACGCTTCAGTCGAGATTATTGTAGAGCTAAGTCCATTCTTTATATTATGATTATCATCTCTACATCCTCTCTTATCGATTACGAGCTAATCGATATATTATCTATATTGCGGAACAGAGGTGTGTCTGTGCATTGATAAATGAAATGGAATTTTGTATTTTGTGCGATTGAAAATATTATTGTTTGTTATTGTTTTTATTTCAATACTTTTGTTGTAGATTCATTTTATTGTACGTGCATAGTTAAGTAAATACATCATCACGCCTGTATTCCCTGAAGGGATAGGCAGAAGTGGACTACAGTGCGCCCACACTTCGCCGAAGTATTTTAGTCCCAAAGTAATAGGGAGCGAGCCTATTGCCATTATACCGGGCACATTCTCCCTCGATACGAAGGAGGCTTTTTTTGGGTCATAGTCCACCACGCTGGCCCATTGGTGAAATTCACACGCCTTTCTATGGACGTGCAGGTTTCCTCACGATGTTTTCCTTCACCGTTCAGCAGGTGGTAATCATTGTTGAAAATGACATTCGCACATGAGAATTATGTCAGAGGTGCGGGCCTGGGGTTTGAACTTGCACCCCTTGAACGTTCAAGGCGGGCGTTCTTGCCCACGAGGCTACCACTGCTTAATACCTGCTACCACTGGTTACTCGTAATGTTAATTCAATGAATATCGCCAGACAACACAAGCTCACCGTGTGATCCCAATCGAAGCAACGCTTGTACCATTGGCTCCATTGTATTTTCGTTATTAGCCGCTGGCGGGAATCGAACCCGCAGCGACCCGATGCATTGACGCGAGCGGCTTAGGCTAGCCACTAGACCACACCGTAATCTTACTTATATAATACACTTTTCTACCAAAATGCTTTGTAAAGTCATTCTAAATGGTAGATACATGTAAAATTAATAATGTATGAACGAAGTCAGAGAACAATACTTAATTGTACCTATGTTTGATAGATTTGATAAGACAGTCGAAACACAGGCAGTCATATCGCGAGGCCATAAAGTAGTGATTTCATTTTCTTTTCCCACTGATAATGATTATTGTTTTATGGTTCAGTGTTTTTTATTTTCATATGTAAAATCAAGGCCGTTATCCCGAAAAACAAATATAAAATGTGATTATAAATGGGTATACTATATATACATCATCATAGCTGTATTCCCCGAAGAGGTAGGCAGGGGTTGCAGTGTATTGTTAGTCCCAATGTATTATGGAGCGAGCCTATTGCCATTATAACGGGCACATTCTCACTCTATACGAGGGAGATTTAGGCAATAGCCCACTATACTGGCCCAATGATGGTTGATAAACCTCACACTCACTTCTTTAGACCTACAGTTCTAACAAAATAATACAAATATTATTTTATTTTTTTTATTTTGGTTGGTGCTGATTTCTATTTCGCGCATAATCTGATAAAAGTAACTAAAGATAATACTTTAGGCATTATTTACAAACCGGCTACGATATGTTTAATGATGCTAAACTGGTTTCGGATTAGCTTGAACGTGCGTTTATAATTGAGGTAAGCCAGAGGATTAACATTTTACCACGCTAGCATCCTTCCAAGTGTACCTAGATGAATTCTAATTTTTTTACGAAGAATATGGTCACATTCTTAATAAGACAACTATACAACTGTAGATCCTGGCTTACAGGAGTAACAGTGGTGGGAATTAAAAGAGTATTTCAGCAATTAAAGACTGTACTTAACAGTTATTACTCTATGGTTAGTAGACTTAAGATCAAATGTGATAAAAGCCAAGCGTGTAAATTCACTCGCACCATCAATGACAATTCGTTGCAATATATGCTTAATACAGAAGGTAATACAGTTCATTTACACTACTTTTCATTTACAGTTCATTTACACACTAGTTCATTCAGTACACTACTTGCGAGGACTGGTCCAACCATTTTCCTCTTAATGACTTACCATCTTCTCTCCCATACTGCGTTGAAGGCATCATACCAAAGCAATTATTTCTATAACCATCTGTTGTTTAGAATAAACCCTTCATTGTAAATGGGAGTAGACGCACCTTACTGTACTAGCTTCCTAAGCGTAAAGACTATATTTGTATTTAATATTAGACTGCCGTGAGTATAATTCTTCTCTAGTATTGTGGCAAAGGTGCTGTCTGCTCTCAAGACATTGTTGCTCCTGAGAATGTATTACTCGCAATGATCATTTTGAAAAGAGTAACCATTGAGTTTCTTACCGGCTCTTCTCAGTGGAAGCAGCATTCCGAACCGGTGGTAGAATCTGACTATTTGTAAGTGCTTTTTGGCCTACACGAGTAAAAAAATGTTGATTTTGATTTTGATTTCATTTTGGTATTTGCAAAAATTGGTCGCGTGCATTTGGACGCGCCTATTTGCGCAGGGCCATAGGATTGAGGTTACTTGTCATACATCCAAGGCTACCAAGAAATCTCTCCTAAACAGTAAATTGTTAAAATTCGCGAACACAAAACCCCATTGTCATTCCCAATGCGAACAGTTTCGCGATCCCGCACGCAACCTAAATATATTATTAATTGTCGAAATGTTTGTCCGTGCATAGGTCAAGTGAAGCATTTGAAAACCGCACACACTCGTAATTAATGCTTAAACTCTGTTTTTATAGTGTAGCGACATCTATTATTGTTAATATGAAACTCGACTTTGAATGCGTAGTGTAGATTGCGGTAGTAACTTTTTAACTCGCGATGTTAAAGGTTTCTTAAATACCGCACCCATATGCGGTAGATCGATTTGATAGATAATTAGACGTAGTAAAAAAAGTACAACCCACATCAAGGCAGTTTTGAGATATGGCAGCTTGACGTTTGATAATGTATTACATGCGGGATGGTAACTTAGGTAGTAAAATGCTTTTATTTTTAGATTGGATCTTTTTTGTTAATTGAAAAGCCCTCCTTTAGGAACCGTTTGGTATACCTAACTCATTTGTGAGGGGGTGTATAATCGATTTTGGGATTATCGAATATTTAAAGCTGTTTATAAAAAGTACTTTGTTATAATTTAGCCGTATTATAGTTCATATCTGAGTACGTGTGTGGACAACGAGTAATCCTTGACCGTTAGCTCCACTCAATACCGGTGTGTGTAACAAATATGACCCTCAACCGAACTGCTGTGAAATTTTATAGGATTCCTATAACCTTACGTTCTTTTGGAATAAGGTCTAACTTAGAACCTCTTGTTAGTTCAACTAAATTCCATTTCTACACCACATTAAGCATCATATTCTGAAATGTAAAAGTAAAGATATCAAAATTAGGTACGTTTTAAAGACTTTGACTTGACTTGACCTTTGACTCTACGTGCAATTAAGAGACTAAGAACTCTACTATGAGTGTATACGTTGGCGTCTACGTAATTGTGTGGCTAATAGCTAGTGTAGATATGCCAGCATCTTCTAAATATTAAAAATATTCAGACTTGGCATATTTAAAAAATCACCACAAACCTACTTAAGCCAATAACTGAATAAAAAAAACGGCCAAGTGCGAGTCGGACTCGCGCACGAAGGATTCCGTACCATTATCTATAAAATGAGCAAAAAATCACGTTTGTTGTATGGGAGCCCCCTAAAATATTCATTTTATTCAGTTTTTTAGTTTGTTGTTATAGCGGCAACAGAAATACATAATCTGTAAAATTTTCAACTGTCTAACTATCACGGTTTATGAGATACAGCCTGGTGACAGACGGACGGACGGACAGCGAAGTCTCAGTAATAGGGTTCCCGTTTTACCCTTTGTGTACGGAACCCTAAAAATAGCAAAAAGATCTTCATTGTTTACAACTATTCAAAGTCATACATTAGTACCACTTTGTTTGTACCTCATAACAGCGCCGCGGTGAGTGCGACGCGATTTGTATGCGCGTGCGCACCCTCGGACATTTCGCGCGCCCAATTCGATGGTACATCAATGTTATGCCTCCGCGGTTGCCGTTATCCATTGTATAACATTATTAGGCTACTCAGACGAGGAAAATAAATATATGTTTCACCAGCAGCTAAATCTAATCCAAAATTTATAGTTAATTTACAAAGGAATTGAAGGGTGTTTCAAATTATACGAGATTTGTAGTGCCATTGTAAATGGCTTAAGACTTTCTATAAACGGAGATCGTTTTTATAGAGTAGAAGCAAATACGAAACAGTGCAAACCTTTTAAATCGATACCGCGCAGGGATACTACTGTAGATGATGTGACATTGAGTAGGGCAGCAAATAAATAGAAATTATACTATCACTCTCCTGTTCTATCATATAATATCATATTACCCTTCTGTTGGGTATGAAATAAAGTTTTCTGTAAATTAAACTGAAAAAGTACCAGGACAACATGATCCAAAAAGAGACTATGTATTAAGCATTATCAAACTCTTTTATGATGGACTGTTATAATAACTAGTTCTTTCTACTTGTTGCAGCCCGCCTACATTCAAGACGCTCACGCCGACGTCTCGCACACAGCTAAAGCAACAGTTGATGCGAGAGCATGCACAGGAGCAACTGCGCAGAGAGTCTTTACAAGTAAGTAGCATCATAACACACCTGCCCAGATTCTTGGTACCTAATGCTTAGGAAGGAGTTTATCCGATAACTACAAAGAACTATACATTACAAGACTTGGTAAGGACGTAGCAAGACTTCGCAAGAGCAGTATATGATGGCTCACATTCTTGTTTGAGGTATTAATCAGTTTTGCCGGTTATTGTTAATGAACGCAAGACAATGGCTGCAATTGACCACAGTTACTAGGTGCTACCATAACAGTAATCAGTTCGGGAAATATCCAAAACCCTTGCAAAGTTCAAGAAAGTTAAATTGTACGCAGCCAACTTGTATGAAACATCTCAAGGCTCATCATATCCGTATTGCCATACAAGGGTACAGCATTAAAACATTAGTCGTTGCTAATAATTTGGACAAACCCATTGGACTTGTCAAGTGTCAACACCCGTAAACGGCACCTTCAATCCTATTCGTATGTTTCTCACTTCAACACAAATCCTATTAGCATAAGATAGAACTGCTTTGTTTGGGTTCTGTCGTATAGTTTATCATTCATAAACTATAGTGTATTCAGTATTTGATTGATGCATTTGCATGCTTGTACAAAGCATGCAATTGTCGTAACTTCTGAATAAAATGACAAGCGTGATCACAAATATACAATCTCGTTATCTTTTATTTGAGGTACTTCAAAACTTTTGCAGCTCTCAGGTCTACGGTAAGTGTTCCTGACTGACGCGAGCAATGTATTTTGTTACAGACGCAGCAAGCTGGCCAGGCCAAAGACAATGAGGATAAGAAGAAGTCAGCACCGGCGGAGGTGCCGAGGATCGCGCCTAACGTTGAACTTCCACCACAAGTATTACAGGTAAACCAACTAAGACTCATGTAACACACAATAAGAAAAGGTAGATTTGTTACGGTCTTGAACATGAAATGCTTTAAAAAATGCAGTCTATGTTAGAACATTCTTATCATGGTATGAACATGCATAGCCTGGTTTATTACAATGGTCATACATGCACCACTGGTCAGACAGCGATAGGTTCAAATGAAGTGATCGAGAGACCAAATTGTGGATTACACCAGGAACCAAAAACCTTGAAAAAACTCCACATATACCAATATGGCATTAACAATTTTTCAGCGTATTTACAGCTTATGCAAAGTCACAGTCCACTTAAATAGTCAATTTCACAACATTGTTTTCAGGTGCGAACAGTTCTGGAGAACCCCACCAGGTATCACGTGATACAGAAACAGAAGAGTCAAGTGCGGCAGTACCTCAGCGAATCATTTCAACCTCAAACACAGGTCAGTTTAGCCTTTTCAGAGTACCTATCTTTCGGCTTTCAGTCGGCCTCTAAATTTCCAAAAATGTCTTCTAATAGATCTTTTATCTATTACTAAAAGAAGCCATTTCTAATACTCCATCTGCAACAGAGTCAATAAAATCGTCGTTTCCAGGTGACAGGAAGATGTGCACCAACCCAGTCGGCTCCGGAGCTGGGCGCGACGACGCCCTCGTCTCCCGAGAGACCCTCATCCAGTTTACGAAGCCCTGGCATGTGCTCTGTGGGCACTAACAATTCAGAGGTATGTAGTACCTCCATATCCCACAACATAGTTTAATTTTCTTTTGCTGCTTTGCTGCTCCTGGAATCTTACCACCACCTCTTAGTATTTCCACCTCTTAGTATTTTTTGTCTTACCACCACCTTAAGTATTATTGTTTTAATAGTAACTGTCAGAAATAGAAAGCAATATTAAAAACATTGCTGCAAGACAGGTGGTGGCTTAGGGGGTTGTACGTACATCATACAGGTACAATGATGAATAGTTTGCTTCAAATAATACTTCCTATTTCCAGGCAGACGAGTTTTTAGAGGATATTCTCTCCCTGGACAGCGGCGCAGGCCCGCTGTCATCATCAGGGCCTCCCTCCGCCGCCAGCTCGGTGGCTGGAGACCTCCTTTCGGAAACAGATATGCATGCTCTAGCAAAAGACAGACAGAAAAAGGACAATCACAATATGAGTAAGTGGTTCTTTAGAAGTGTTATATGAAGCTCAATCATTCTAATAAATGCTTCACACGGCTTGATCTGATGAGCAGATCTATAAAAAGAAACGAGAAATAGTCATCTAGAATAACTCACCATAACTATTTAATTTCAGTCGAACGCCGTCGTCGCTTCAACATAAACGATAGAATTAAAGAATTGAGCACGTTACTTCCGAAGACTAACGATCTTTTCTATGAAGTCATTAGAGACGTTAGACCCAATAAGGGCACAATATTGAAGAGTAGCGTGGACTACATCAAGTGCCTCAGGGACGAGGTGAACAGGCTTAAACATAGCGAGCAGAGGAGAAAGCAGATTGAACTGCACAATAGAAAATTGACGCTTAGGATACAGGTGAGTTACGATGACTATATGTTATATTATTTTGGGGAAAGAACTCGCTTTTACATTTTCCACAGGTCCTGACTTGTACAGGTTAGCTTCCTACCAAATGATACCTACCTTTTAACTTGAGGATGGACACTAAGCATAAAGTGAAATTAAGGGCTGTCGAGTTCCAGATTGTATTAGAACCAAAAAGGGATTGGAAAAAGAGCATCTGATTGGGGATAAAAGTTCTAAAAACCACGCCCACTTATATCTTACCAGTGTGGTGCGATGGCTTTGATGGCATGGTTAATGCGAGTGTTGTTATAGAGGGTTCTGACGTGTGGGTGGTATGTTTCCAGGAGTTGGAGCGGCTGGCGCGCGTGCACGGGCTGGCGGTGGGCGGCGGCGGTGGGGGCGAGGGCTCGCCGCACGCGGAGGACTCGGGCGTGGAGTGCGCGGAGCCGCCGCCCGAGCCCGCGCCGCCCGCCGCCCGCCGCCAGCCGCCGCCCGCCCACTCGCTGCCCGAAGCGCACGCCCACGCCGTCACCGCAGCGCCGGTCAGTTCTATACTCTATTTCTTTTGCTGCCTTCTTCATCCTTCTACAGTCTGCTGCCTCCGCTACATCTTCTGGTAGCTTCACTACCTACTCCTGTCTTTGTTACCTTTGTGCCTCTCAGCTACTTTCTTCTACCTTCGTAAACTTCTCCTGCCTTTGCTATCTTTTCCTACTAGATACCTTCTACTACTTATGTTACATTTGAAATGAATCGTCCACTTTTCCAGGAGCTAGTATTACCGAAGACGGAACCATCCCCTCTAATGGAGTTCGGCGAGCCGCCTCCAGATCTACTGCGAGATATGCCCTCAACGGAATGTCTGTCGGCTTTGGACGCGTTAGGTAAATTGCACATTCATTATTACCCCACCCTTAGCAGTTATCAGAACTTAAGATTAATATGTCATCATTTATTTACCCATAATACCCTACAGGCAGAACTGTGTTAATTTTTGTTGAATTTTATGTTTTATTTTTGATCCAAAGTCTAAACTCCAATCCAAGATTACGGAAAAACCTTGGAGAGTGTAAAATTTGTGCTATGGGTAGTCCACATCAATATAATTGAAAAAATAATCGTACGTTTTACGATATAAAGTTTACATTACAATGCATTACTTTGAGACGAGTTAATTTTGTCTCTAACTTCTTGATAATAAAAGTTATTTAGTTTATTGCTTATTGATAGGTACTTAACAAAAAAACTGCTCCCTACCGGCATCTGGAAAAGGGTCCTAGTTAGTAGCAGTGGAGGTCTCCAAAATGGCCGCCCCTGAATCTGTCCCTTATTCCAGCTGCCTACAGCGATCCTCTCAAGGTATTTGTCGATGCTCTTGGCCAATAAGCCAAGTTAATTTATTATTATTTACAGATGGTTTGAAGCTGGGCTCGTGTTCGTCGCTCAGTCGAGACGAGGGCTTATCGCTGGGCTGCTTGGAGCCTGACTTGTGTCTGGAGCCAGTACCCGATCACCTTTTCAACCATAAAGACATAAAGGTATTTTTTTACTCTTCTTCTAATTTAAGGGCTCGGCCCTTGTCGGTGCATCTGATGAAGTCCCCGCCATCTGGGTCGATCCAGTGCAGCCTTCTTCACCTCCACATACGACATGACACCAACCTTATCTTTTATTTGACCCATGTAACATATTCGCGGTCTACCTCTCCCACTCTTTCCGTGGATCTTGCCTTCTATGATGTTCGTAATAAAGGTGTCATGTCGCATGAGATGGCCTATCATCTTTCCTCTTCTGTTCCATATTGTCTCTAATAATGTTCTTCATTCTTGCACTATTTTACTAAATAAAAAAAAAATGGTGGTTCTCAATTCTAATTCTACCTATATTTTCTTTTTATGTCCCTCACCGCATAATTACGTAGTTGTAAGTTTACAACGGCTCATATTCCTATTGTATCAGCTATTTTATCACAATAGCTGATTTACTAGCTGTAATAACACTATTGACAATTTGTAAGCGCCCCCGTAGGCTTATACATGATTAGAGTTTGGTGTGTGTACAGATGCGGCTGTCTCCGTCCCCGGGGCTGCTCGGTGAAGACGGCGACGCCGTGCTCAACCTGGCGCACATCGAGGACCTCATGGACGACGACTCTCACAATCCCGTCACACAAGGTACTACATTGACACTAGTGCACTCTATTGCCGTCCTTCTCATTGACGGTATGTGTGAGCGAGACACCAATATTGTTCATGCCATTATATCGTTTTAATAGTCAAATTATTATCTAAAAGATAGGTGAAACGAATATGTAGAAATGTTATACGAAGGAAGCATACATTTTTTATTTATAAAAACATATATAATACGTCACCACACTTGTGTTCCCCGAAGGGATAAGCAAGGGTACACTGTTGTGCGCCCACACTTCGCAGATGTATTTCAGCCCCAATGTAATAAGTAGGGATATTGCCGTTATACCGGGCGCACTTACCGTCAATATGAGGGAGATTCCACGTCCACGACGCTGGCCCAGTGCTGTTCGGTAAACTTTACACGCCTTTCTATATACGTGCAGGTTTCCTCACAATGTTTGCCTTCACCGTTCAGCAAGTGGTAATCGTTGTTGAATCCCAGAGGCACGGGAAATGCACGTGCACCTTGTGATTTCAAGGCAGGTGTTGTACAAATGAGACTTTTGTGTGCCAGGTGTTGAAAATATGATGGTGTTTTTCAGGGGATCCCATGCTGTGTTCATCGCCGACGTCCCAGCTGTGTCTGAGCAGCGTGGTGGCGGAGGCCGCCGACCGCAGCATCAGCGCCATGCTGCAAGACGACTCTACCTCCTTCTCACACACAGGTAGACCACCAGCTCAAATATATGTCAACGGCTCGGTCTGAGCGTAGACCGCTCGGCTCATAAAACCAGGTGGTTTCGGGTTCCACTCCCGTTGGTGGCAAATTTCGAGACCTTTTTGTCTCCTCCGCCTCCATTCCCATGTATGTACAGGACTATAGGTACAAGCTTTCCTTAGTTTGGGATCATACGATGAGTATGCGTAGTCTGGCCATATCTATTAACTTGTCTTTAACTATATGTGTCTGTTCAAAGATAAATATTTCCACATTCCATCGTTTTTATTTTTGGAACGAAGTTCCTTACGGCAGGCTTGGAGGGGATAGGGATTTTGCTAGGCGACCGAACTGAAAAAAATGTGATAGTAAAACCGTAAGAAAAAATCCATGGAAAAAAGTGCGTGGAATCAAATCGTTAAATGAGACGACTTTAGTTGATAATTTGAATTATGATGTTTTTTTATTTTATTACTTTTTTTATTTTATTACTTTTATATTTTGTTGTTTTTTTTTTTAGGTTTTGCTATAGTTTTTATTTTATATACTAATAATAATACACACATATTACATACATTGAGTATACTGCCATCTGTGGGACAGTCGTTGAACTATTAAAATACATAGAACTCCGGGTCGTTATAGACCTTTTTTGTTTTTTTATTCTACATTAGCCGAAGGAACTTCGTTCCTACCTGGTGTCCCACGACACCATTCAGTTTTAATCTGTAGTCTAGGTTGGTTTACAACGTCTGCGCTTGTTAGACTGCGATAGAAATGTTTGAGAAATGAGTTTTTTTCCAGCAAAAACATCTAAGATGACCATGTTATTTCTTTTTTTTCGAAATTAGTTACGAAGATAATAACCCTCTTTGAACAGACACTACTCAAATATTGGATGGTGTTTTAATTGAACGCTACTTGGTTGGGTAGGTTCGTCCTTGATGTCGGACGCGTCGATGGGCCTGGGCGGCGCGCTGTCCGCGCTGACGGAGGGCTGCCTGCCGAGCCTGCTGCTGGGCGGGCCGCACCACCACGCGCCGCACTCGCCGCACTCGCACCCCCGCCAGCACTGCTTCGACATGGACCTGGGTGCATAACTACACACCGTATCAACATTGCGCTAGCGCGATCTAGGAAATTAGTGGCGACATCTATTGAGACGGTTATGCAACTATCCGACTCGACCGACAGAATTAGCAGCGACATCTATTGATGAAGTTAATGCCGCATTATTATAAGAAAGTTATCGTTTTAGGGTGACGTCTGAGATGACAGCGAATCAGACAAAAATGTAAACTATTTTATGAGCAATATAGTTTATAATCGTGCGTGTCCTAGTAAATACATTTGTTTAACTTACGATCTCTCGTCAATAGATGTCACTACTCGATATGGTAAAGTTATCCGTCGTAGTGCGTAGCTATAGGTAGCTTCTGAAATACCACATATCGACTCAAAGATCTCTTATATGAGTTTGTCTGGAAAAGACGTTGTATTACGTGCCTTAAGATTTTTATAAACTCCTGGACATTTCTGCACCCCTGGTATGGGTTATGTATAGGCAATGGAATAAAGGATTTTGTCTCTCACTCCATATATATATAAGAAGGAACGAGATAAAATGTTTAAGCACCTACTCGCATATCATCGCCCGTTCTAAGAATGGTTCCGTACCATTTATATTTTGTTCCTATATGCATATCTAATGTAGAAATAAGATAAAAAATACATCACGTTGTTATTAGTACGGTACGGACCTTGGAAATTAACTTGATCAGGTACTATGTACAGTACCTGTGTTTAGGGCAATAACCCCGTTTATAGAACAGATAATCCATCTACAAATAATTTGTAGTCGCACTTTACAGAATAAAACTGATTTCTGGTTTGTAGTTTTCTATAAAGACAAGGGTTTGAGTTTACGAACACATTTTATAGTACAATTGTGGAAAATAATAAGTTATATAATCGTCTAGATAACAAAAAAAATAGTAATGTAAAATAATGGTTTTCGTCTACGGAATCCTGCTTCCACAGAGAATATCCAGAAACAACCCAGTGACTACTAAATCTTTGAAAAAAATGTAGTAATTTTATGTGAGCAGGCAACACCGATGTAAAAATACTACCAAATATTATTTTATAATATTTTATTACTAGTTTTCAAGACGATTATATAACTTATCTTAAATTTCATAGCTGATCCCAAACATTTATCTACGCCCATTTAAAACAAGTTTGTTTAAGAGGGTCGTCATTTGAAAATACGAAAATGACAAATAAAAAAACGTGTTTTTAACACAAAAAATGATTTACAAGCAAGTTGAATCCCAGTTAATTTTAAATGAAAACCAAAGAGTCCATTTTACATCAATAATTTAAAGAAAAGATACATTTTTTCAGCCATCACATTAGTAAAATGCTGCTGAACATATTTAGAGCTTAATAAATACAGTTTATTAACAAAACTTGGCTAAAAATGTTTTTAAAACAGACAATAATTAGATTACGTTATTACTTTCTCTAAATATGTCCAATAATGTTTTAGTTAATTACCTATGCCCACTTTCACTAAAGTCAAGCAGAGAAGTGCCTAAGGAACAACTTTAACAAAAAAAATAGTAACATTTTATGCGCTAGGCATCGGCTTAATATCTAGGCATTACATCAAGGCGTCTTCTAGTTTTAGCGAAAGCGGGTATACTTTAAAATAAAGTAAATTTCTCCTTAGTTTAGTCGTGTTATGGCTATCGTGATTATTTAGTTACCGCTCATAATATTATTGTTTACGATTCGATATTTGTAACATATCTACGTAATTTTAAGATGTCCGTTACTATAGGAACGTCGCGGGGCGTAATATGCCCATAATTTTAAAAAAAGTTTGAGAATCGGTAACTTAGTAAATGTTTTAAAGGCAATATTATTATTTAGTCGAAAATTGCAGCTAACATAATTTATTTGTATTTAAAATGTCAGACACATTATTAAACTTAAAAATAGTCATTTTGGATTAAATACAAAATATATGAGATGATATTCTAAATTTTTGTGGTGACAATTACAAAATTTTGTAGTTATTTTTATAATGATATTTAAAATGATATATTATACAGGGTGTTTCAGAAGTCCGAAATAATACTTTGACGTCTGCATCAGTATCGGGTTTACAACTTAATGGTATAAATTTTTTATCGAAATGTTTTTCTAACTTTTTTTTCGTCGTCAATTTCTTTATCTCGTATAATCTCGAGTCCTATGTAAAATTTGCATGTTCTGTTTTGTGAATATTGGTAGCCGCCCCTCATACGTGTAGTTCACACTGCTGAATGGGGTTATGGATGAACCCAAAGGCCAGAACATGATACCTGTGACAAATATTCAAAGATCTTTAACTCAGAATCTATGATAGTTAGGTATAAACTGTCTTCACTAAGCATCTACATATGAGCTACCGTATACGTATCTAAAGTATTATTTCGGACTTCTGATACACCCTGTAGACACTTTGCTATGAAATATACACTTTGTAAGTTAATTAAAAATATTTAAAAAGTGCTATTAGTGAGTAGTGAGAGGTGCTATATTTTCTATGGAAAGAAATTAAAAAAAAATTATTCATTATTATATTAAAAAATGAACTGGGATATTAATAACCGGAGGACCACATTGTTTTGTACAGAAAAATAACAAATGTGATACGAAATATATTTTTTATAGATGATATTTATTTAGATAACTGTACCAACAGAAGTATATTATTTTTTAGTAGTCTATAAAGAAGTGCCTTGCTTTGTAGCCAATTTAGTAGAAAGAGAGCTTGTATTGTTTTTTTTTTTCTGAATATAAATTATAAAAAAAAAACCTGTAAATAGACTTGTTTAAAACCTAACACTGGTTAAGACTATCACGTTTTGTTGTTAAGTTTTTTTGTGATGAATTTACGACATTTTATTGTAATAACTATTGAGGATAGTTGGCATGGGCTATACGACTATTTATTAGTATTTATGGAGTTCGTTTTAAAGGATATGAAATGAAATGAAAAACTGGAAGGGGTACTAACATTGATAATAATTGAAGTGTGCTCTGGTGTCTATTCACTCAAACATATTGCGGTCCCACTCGCACATACAGTCATAAGAGAGACGGCAATACGTTTAGTGTGTGTACCATCAAAGTCAAATAAAACATTATTGTTTTGTGACCCCGAGAAGGTTGTATTATTAGAATATTATATTGATTATATTAAATCGAACAAACAACGTTTTTCCACTATAAAATTAAGAGAAAATTGCGAATTAGTGAGCCTTTAATACATTTTATTATTAGTTATCAAAATAAATCTGTTTTATTTTTTTTGTTAATTATTTCAGTGTATGTACGTATGGTGTGTAGCTTTTATGAGTGTCGCCCGTATATCTCAAAATTGTAAAAAATGTACTATTTTGGTAGTTTTCGTGTAATTCAAATGAGAAACATTTTTGATAAAGTAACAAAAGATGCAACAAGTTAGTCGATATGTTGGTCGACTAATTTAAATGTAAGTCGTACATGACTTTGTAATTTTTAATTATAAGTTCACAGGAGAATAATGTATATGACACGACCGTCCTTATTATTGCGTTATGAATTTAATTAATGTACCTACATATTTAAAATCTTCCAAAAAATCTGCCAAAATCGGAAACATTTTTGAGTATGGCAACCCAGTTTTAAGGAGTTGCTAGTATTATGTCGGGCGAGACACGATCACAAATGTTTATTACGTATGAATGTTTTATGAGATTAAAAATGTTGAAGTACAAAAAGTGAATAACAATGAATTTACGAGAATAATATTCGTCTTTTATTTAAATCCGATATTACAAATCTATATTTTTTCCTATACGGAACGTAGGTATCTTGAATATTGCACTTACACAATAGCAGATGCATCTCAGTCTAACCAGGGGCCTTATCAGCACGTCTTATTGCCTCTTATATATTTTTGTTTCAATGTAACTGTCAATTTTTGACAGATTTTATACTCAATATTTCGATGGAGGCCATTCTTTTTAAAAAGTGTGAGAGATGATATGGATGGTGGTTTGACCAGATAGCGGATATTCGGCAAGCTAACAGGCCGGAGCGCCGGATATCTGGCCCTATATCGCGTTACATGACGACTCTTAAATACATCTAAAATCGATCGCAATCGCGACCCATATGGTGGTCAGTTAATCAGTACCCGTAGTTGTCAAGGTTTGCTAGAATTTATCTATCAGCACTTGGCAGTAGCGTATACAGCGAAAGGCTATTTTCAGCTGGTCTGGTATACGGTCCGGTATCCGGCCGGATACTGAATTACTATGGTATCCAGCCAGATACTGAATTACTATCTGGTATCCGGCTGGATACTGAATTACTATCCGGTATCCGGCCGGATCAACCGGATAGTGAAAACAAGGCCGGATACCGGATATCCGTTTCATCTCTAGTAATATTCAAAACATTAGTTTTAATATGGTTTGGACATAAAAATTCCGAAGTTCAAATACTTAAAAATTATAATATCGGACTGCAATCTGGCCCACTGCAACAGTGCCCCAGTTTCCCAAACTCTCGTCTCCAAATAATCAATGCACATTTTGACCATGAAAAAATCCTTATTAATTCAAAATGTCGCTTGCATAAAAACTGTCGTTAATTCTATTCGGCACACTCCCGCGCAGACAATGGCTGGACCTGCGCACGACGTTTTCACCCCAAAAATTCAAGTTAGCAACAATTATTTTTATTCATCGGAGCTGGCAACACAATGGAGCGTTTCAAATTTCGAACGAAATTTGCGTTTTTGCATAAAATACGAGCGCAGGGCGGCGCGTGCGCAGACACATTAAAAATGACGGTGACCACGCTTTGCCTGAAAATTTTTGGTACCAGTAATTGTTTGAAAATTTTCACCATATTTTGTGGCTAATAAACACTGAAACTGTTCCAAAAAACTTGACTTCATAGTCTGTAGGTCTTCATTCACAGCCATTTTGAATTCGATTGTATAAGTGCGCAAAAACAAGAAAGTACGTCTGTTTTGTACAACGGCACAACGAATACTAAACTCAAAGCGCAAGGGCAAACGCGGGTGTACGGGTGGCGGGCGGCAGGGGCGCGCGACTCGCGTGAGCCAGGCGCCTGTTACTTGTATGAACTTGTTTGCATCTAGTTTTATCCAACAGGGATTTTCTGGACCTAGTTCTAGCCGGAATGATATCGGATAGACCTAGTTTTATCCAACAGGGAATGGCTGGACCTAGTTGTAGCCGGCATGATGAAGGATAGACCTAGTTTTACCCGAAATCAATCGGCTCGTACTAGATTTAACCAAGAGTAAGTAACTACACCTAGTTCTAACCGGTTAAAACTAGGTGTAGCCGCACTTCGGGTTTTAGCCGTAACATATATACCAAACGACGCAGAAAAATCTGGCCGTACTAATAGGTATGCGTAATATAATTTGCATCTATGCTGAAATGGTTCAACGTTACTATATTGTCAATTTCTATCTCTGTCTCACAAGTCTCGATAATTCAAATCTCATGGCTACCCCACACCCCATTGTAACTGACCCGATATTGTTGCATATCGACAAAAGCCGATACGATTTCCATGATTTTTTTTCACCAAAAATTTAAATGAATCCCCTTCGTAATAATAATCCCCGCATTTGCATGGATTCAGATCACGTTAAACGCTTTTATTTTATGGCTGGACTATGGAATCGATAAAATGAATGTGGGGTAGTTTTGCACTTTTTCTGGCGTATAATAAAACTTTGTTAATTTTGTTAAATGTAGGATAGATGTCGGCAATAAAAATAAATCGCCAGACAACACATACTGATCGTATGATCCCAAACAAAGCATTCCTTGTTCTATGGGTACCATACAGTTACATCCAGACCATAAATTGCTTATAAATGCCGGTGCTTATAAACTTTTTAGTAGGTATTCTTTGTGGGCAGGGTTGTTAAATAAAATATATTTTGTTTTAAACCCTATTATGATTAAAACATTGTTTCAAATGCGTTTTAAATATGAATGAAACGTTTATTTATTTATGAACTTCCTGTATTCTTACAATCGTGATAGGTACTTACTTACATGCCTCTTCTTTTTGTTTTTAATGAATGAAATGATAAAATTTCATGGAATAAGATGAGGAATAGCTCCACCTTTGAATACCGGGCATTTTAACCAGAGTGGAGTAATTAAAAGCAAAAACAAGTTCAATACATACGAATAAAAGGTGATGATAGTCATTAAGATTACTTACTTACCTATTTACAAGGTGCCTTTTTTCTGTACAACAACTTTGTCATCTGACAGTTCCTCTGACAAGTGTCACAAGCGTTACGGTAGACATCTCTTCATAATATGCAATACAGAAGAAAATTATTACCATAAGTGCGTGTTAAAGGAATAGAGGGCAAACCAACGTGGACGTAAACAAGATGATGCAAGCAGCCCCAATCCCGACGGTCCAGCCGCAGCCTTACCTTGATAATCTGAAGGAGGCTCCACCAGCAGCTGTTGATACAGAATCAGACGAGGTAAGTTGGCTTACACTATTCAGCTACGGCTCCAAGTTCTCTAACACTATCGTTGTGGAGTTCCTATGACTTAATTTTTTAAGGCGTGAAAACAACATCTTTTATCAGTGGTAGCTAGAATATGACTAGTCTAATAGCTTCAATGTGACTATGTCTTATGTCTACACTAGTCATATTTTAGGTACCATTGATAAAAGATGGTATTTTCTTGCCTAAGTCCACAACGATAGTTTACAAAATACAGGCAAGAACGCCTAGTTTGGATTCCACATTAACTCGTTGTGTAACAATTTTGGTGAATAATTTTTTTTTTTTAAGTGTTTGAGTTCTTGGAGCCGAGGACGTTAGAACCATTAAGATTCCGAATCAGTCAGTTTCCGTCAAAAGTAAATACTCCTGCTGGCTCAGCCCTCTAAAGATGTGTAAAGTCCGCTAAACCAAAATCCCTCTCGCATATAGAGGGTATCACCTGGTATAATAATCTATACATCAAATAAGATAAATACATCATCACGCATGTATTCCCCGAAGGGGTAGGCAGAGGTGCACTGTAGTGCGCCCACACTACAACCCAACATACCAATCTAACCGTATTATGGGGAAGTATAAAATAAACTGCAGTGAACCACTGCATAACCCTTTAGGAATTTAGATATATGTTAACAATTTATAATTACTACATATTCCAATTCATTTTTAAACAATGGGAAGACCGTACAATGACGTTATTCCCATTTTTATACCAGGATAAGTGTGAACTGTGTTGCAAATTGGATTCTAGGATGTTGTTCTCATGTTATACTGATATTAAAGTACCTACCGTGATCATTCAATGACGCAAGTTATGACCTACTATTCGCACTACAGAAATAATAATTCAAATAGTTTGTGTCATAATATGACTTACTATAAGATTTAGATCGTACCTATACTATCCCTGTGTAGAAATATAAAGACAGACAACACACATCGTATGATTCGGAAATAGACAACGCTTGTACTTGGGCAGCCCCTATTACCAGAGCAAATTGCATTCATCTTTTACAAAATTTGCCGTTGATATGAATTGAACTCACAGCCACTCGGTTCAGGCAGCCAAGTTGCCTATACTTGAACGTCAGACCAAAGCGTGTATTGGTCCTTGTGAAAGTATCGATGGAGTTTCTTGTCCATGGAAACTAGATTTCAAATGAGTGGTGGTTTATGTATTCCGATATTCCCTGATGGTTTATTTATTCCGAGATTCTCTGATGATTTATTTATTCCGAGATTCTCTGATGGTTTATTTATTCCGGGATTCTCTGATGGTTTATTTATTCCGAGTAACAGTTGCCGAACTCGCCCTCTCCCCTCGAGGACCTGTGTCCTGTGGACCGGCTTCTCATCACGAAGCGGCTCCGAGTCAAGAGCGTGCTGTTCCTCAGGGGCAAGAAGAACAGGTTCTTCGTGAGGACGCCCAATCACACCCTTGTGTATACCGTTGAGGAGGAAAACAGGTGAGATGTACCCATACCAGCCATATGAATATCACAGCATTTTGGCGGTTAAGGGAAGTTCTTCCTACCTAGCGGGGTTCGCTGCGTCCTCGACTTTGGTTTTCTGAGATATTAGTGAATTTCAATGTATGTGTAAGTACAATGAAGTAGAAACAACACATCCGCTACTAAATTGCGGATGATTAACACAAGTGTCTACCCATAACATCATATTATTTCTAATATTTCTTTTATTTATTCTTTCTTGTGTATTTTATTCTCCTAGCACACCATAACATACACTTCCCCACACACATTGTCACACACACGCATCTCTGTAGGCATACAGCGAGCACCCAGGTGTAAGCAAGACTGCAGTTACGGTATATTTACGATATCCTGTAATTGGCATCTATGTATTGTACTTTATAAGTTTACCATTTTTATTCAGAACGCTGTTGGATATCTTACTTAATAAATCAATAGTCATAGTTCCATTTACTATCACACATACATTTATCTAAGAAGTAGGAAGATGTTGGGCATTGCACAAGTATTTCACCCAAAGTGTTTTGGTCCCAATTGCAAATACAATAACCTCTATATTCTCGTCACAAACTGAACCAATTACAATAGTACAGTAAGCCGTAAACTTTTCTATTGCGATTCAGAATTGTAAGTGAAATCGTGCTTTACATGCAGCGTAGTCTTTAGCGCCATCTATAATCGTATTATAGTAGTTATGTTTGTGGCAAGATTATTGGTGTCGCCACTTAAATACGAAATATCAGATCCATTAATTGTTATTCTCATACTTACTCCCAATTGAGGTATCACTCCCAATCATAATGGTAGAGATACATATATCTCTTCCATTATGATTCTATAGAATACATAAATAATACATAAATGTTTATATTTATAAAAAAAAACTGATTCTTCTATAGCTGGTGGGTAGGTTACTTCTGCTATGGCCTCCGTCCACTCCAACTCCGTGTAACGAATAGCCAAGGGGAGGAGGTGATGATGATAAACAGGCCGTACGCCTGCACGTCCAGGATCCTGCCCTGCCAGCTACAGCATCTGGAGATCTTCTCGCCGCCAGGGCAGATGATAGGAAGCGTGGAGCAGCAGTGGACGGCAGTCAAGCCGCTGTATTTAGTGAAGAATGGTCAGGGCAATGACGTGTTTTGGATTAAAGGTATTAAGCTTCTTGAAGATAGGAAGCCCTTTGCGCCCTGTAGAAACTGGAGCGAACGAATTCATTAAACCCTATTTTAATATGTTCGCGATGCTACGCCTTTTAACTGGAGTCACGACCCCTTATAGTTAGCATAGTGACGCATTATAATTACAGCTCCAAACATCCACATGTTTTATTTCTTATCAGATAATTTGAACCTTTCTTACCCAGGTCCAACCATCACGCTTAGCTTCTTCAGAGACGTGCAGTTCCAGATCTGCCGAACCGATGGCACCCCAGTTGGTGGCACATGCAAACGCTGGCAGGGGCTCACACACGCCCTGTTCTTCGCGCCAGTCACTGACAGGTACTTGAGTAATACCTCTCTTTGTAAGTATGTCATCTTTTAAATTTCTGATATTAAGCCCTGGAGCTAATACGAAACGTCAAATTGGTATTTTTATCTTTTGTTACGACATATATCTCGAATAGTGATGATGTCTATCAAACGAAAATTTTGCTGGGACCGTAGTCACTTAACACTATCATTGTTGAATTGATATGACTACATTCCCAAGGCATGAAGACATCAAATAAATACATCATCACGCCTGTATTCCCCGAAGGGGTAGGCAGAGGTGCACTGTAGTGCGCCCACACTTCGCCGATGTATTTTTGGTCCCAATGTAATAGGGGGCGAGCCTATTGCCATTATACCGGGCACATTCTCCCTCATTACGAGGGAGATTTTTGGGCTATAGTCCACCACGCTGGCCCAGTGCGGGTTGGTGAACTTCACACGCCTTTCTATAGACATGCAGGTTTCCTCACGATGTTTTCCTTCACCGTTTCAAAGCAAGTGGTAATCTCGGATGAAAATGAGATTCGCACATAAACCCAGAGGTGCGAGCCGGGGTTTGAACTTGCACACTTTGATTTGCAAGACGTGCGTTCGACCACTCGGCTACCACTGCTTAATATATCAATGGTAGCTCGACTGTCGACTTAGGTCTCGGTTTAATCAAAGCAATATGGTAAGGATAATCTAGGAATCGGGAGCATAAAACCTCATGGTGGGAAATAATGGCTTCCACAGATTTGGCGTAGCATTTGAAAGGGACCTGCCCGTCGAGGAAAAAGGTCTTCTTCTTGCCGCGACCCTTCTTATAGATTACATGTACTATGACGTCTGATATGACAATAAAATGAGTTAAAGTAACGGCTATTTTTATTTCTAGGTTTGTGTGAGATTTATAATTATTGGAGACCATATTGTTTTCTTATTTTTGCGCGAATACTATTTAAAAAAAAATACGCGAATACATTGAAATAAAACTATTTTACGGATTCTATCGCGTTTATTTACTATTTAATTTTCCCGACGCGATAGAATCCGTAAAATAGTTTTATTTCAATGTAATGGAGACCATTTTGGGTAGTAGTTAGGTGTGTTTAGACAGATTTTTTAATTTCAAGAGAAGTTAATTAACTACCTTATAAATAAATTTATTTGGCCGTTCAACCTTATGACAATTTTATCTATGCCTTGCGAGTTTATCGTTAAATAAAACTTATCTGACGGTCTAATTAAAATAAAACCGGCAACTAAATAAAGTATAAAAACCTTAATATTAAAAAAAAACTTTAAAAATGTTTTTTTTAATCTGTCCCGTAAGCTATTTACTAAAATTAAATTATTATAAGTATATGTAGCCCTGTATGTACCGACTATTACAATAATGTAATGAGAAGTCAATACCTAACAAATATTTGTTACGTTATTAAGTTGACATTTAATTTATTACAAAATCCATAAAATCAAGAGGAATTATAAAAATCTCAGTTATACACCATAAAATGCAAAACAATAAATAAAATTGCTACAGCATTTTCAACTCTATTCGTAATAATGAGACACTATTTTTCTTTAAAAATAAAATATCGGATATAAATATTGAAATGAGGGGACATCGGGCTCGATATAGTTTAAATGCATTTCTTTATTTTGTGCAAAAATACCGAATTCACCCTAAAAATTAATGTCCTGCATCCCCTATTTGCATTGTCAAACTTTTTTCCCGCCTGACGACGTCGGCAGATGTCCGATCGAAGTAAATGGCGCGAAATTTTGACAGTGCGTATAATTTTTTCTTCGCAGAGTAAAAATTCCAAAAAAATGTTAAATACGAGGGAATTTACCCAACCCTTTTTCCAAAGGATTGAATTCGATTAGCAAAAAAACTAGTAATAAAGGGGTCGCTTTCACGAATTTTGGGGAAAATTGCGATATGTAGGTCACTGGGATTTAGAGAATTACGTTTTTTACTTCCAATTTTTTTATGGGAAATAAAAGTGTGGCATGCTCGTGTCGTTTTTAGAAAAATGCAAGGGTTTAAAAGTGACACAATAGCTTTTTATAAAATGATTTAGAGTTTTTTCGCGGCGGTAGATTTACGAAAATACATTTTTTTACGAAAAAAAAACAGTATTTTTGTACTACACATAATAAGGTCGTGGGGACGCGTGTCAAGATGGCAATCGCGTGATTGATACCATATTGTTATTTTTTTAATAAAAATCTAAAAAGTATAAATGTAGTTTTTTTTTTTTTATAAATAAAAGATAATAATTGATATTTCATATATCGGTTGTCTACCAAATCAGGGTAGACTAGGTGGCAACGAAAACCAATTAGAAGAGATATTTGATAATGCTATTAGAAAACTGAGTATATTATTTACCATTTTTCAATTCCCCCACAAGATATTGAATAAATAACTGAATATTAAAGTTATTTGAATATTTATCTGCCTGTTAATCAATACACTATGCCTTAGGTAGTTAATTTATTCGCTGAATAAAGCCTATCTGAACAGTAAAAACGGTATTGTTTGCTTTTTTGTGAAATAAGCACTATCAGTTTTTGTAGCGATTAAATAATCAGTCCTTACTAAAAAAAAAAGATTAGCTGAAAACAGTACGTTATTTACATAGTCAACAACTCACAACAATAAAAAATAAGTTCCAAAGACTGAAGGCTAATTAAATTTATTTTTAATAATCATATAACGTCAGACAGTTATATTTATCTGAATGTTTACAGGATATTGGAATAATGAGTCGAAATTAATTTATTACTGAAGGTAAATGTATCTATACTGAGATGTTGTTTACGCAAATGTATCTATACTGTGTATACAATGAGTATTTCGCATTATAATTGGCTCAATTAATTAAACTGTACTCGGTATAACCGCAGATTTTTAATTAATTGTTCCACAGTTTGAATAACGTCTTATGGAAAATTTATTTCGTGTTTAAATGAAAACAATAACAAACAGAATGCCTGGCTGACGACAATAATAGGTGTACCATAGATGCATTATGAAAAAAACATGTTTTTTTAATTGTCTCCCCTTGTTTCAATCAGTAGTAAAACCTTTTAAGCATCACTCACTCAACTGATTTAATTTTCACTTAACATACTTATAATGTTGAAATCTTCGCAAATACTTCTGTCGCTTACAATGAACTGCGCATAAAAAACTAAAAAATTATAGAAAACAAAACATTTATACTAGATGACTAACATTTTGTTTTTTCAGAAACGTTTCTTTCATTTCAATCAAGTTTTACTTAGGTTATGTAAGATTATTTTTTCTTCCCAATAAGTACACACCCCCATAAATGTGTTAAATAAAATAAAACCTCGACACTACAAAAGTTTAAAAAGCGTGTCGATCCGACGACCGGCGGGTTAACTCGACGTGTAATGTTGACATTACCCCGTCACACTGTCACTAACTTAACCCCTCGCGGATGTTTTGCCATGTTTTTTTAACATTTAACCCATTTTTCAACAATTTCACTACATTTCCCCCTAATACGTTTGACAGATGCGCAACAAAGCAACCCTCGGCCCGCGATTTTTAATGGGTGTCGTTTATTCAATAAAATGGGTGATTTTTGTAAGTTTTTTTTTATTAATCTAAAGCCGACAGTTGACGCGGATATAATCTTTAATTAAGACTATTTTTGGGAGATTTTTTATACATTTTTTCCTGTTGCGTTAGGGTTGTTGTAATTGTATGATTTATAGTTTTATTGAATAGCTTCAGTGCGTTATTTTTGTTTTGATTTTTTGCCTCTTTATGTTATAATTATTAAAATGAAATGGTGGTATACTGAATCATTTACATCTTGTAGTAACTACTTTTTTATCACTTTAAAAACTAGCGAATAATTTAACTACTTCCACTATTTACTTATAATTTAAAAATAGTACCTACCTTCCTAGTCATAGGTATAGGTCACGTTCTGACTCATATTAGTTATAGGTTGGTTATTGTGTTTCATAGAGTTAGTCACTCCATAATTCTATAGAGGCAAATTGTAATATTGGTCTTGGGGGTCGTAGAAACATAAAGTTACACTCGAGTATTCAGAATAAACATAAATTTCCTTCTTTGTATCTTTCGAATCTATAGCGTATTATGAAATTGATAAAACATAGACTTTCTTGAGACTTTGAGACCAGTGGTACCTACTGGCATAGCACCACGTCTTTTCTTTAGCAGTGATGTTTTAAATGTCGCTTGCAGTTTCTTATGGTTGACCCAATGGTGCAAAAACAACAACTTTCCTAATTCTTTTCAGTGTACTAAATCATAGTGACTTCCCAAACTACCCTAGCGACATCTATTGCACACAAGTGCGATAAAAAACCTTAATTAATATAATTAAGTTAGCGCAGATGCGGGAGTAAAGAAACACAAATATTTTTATTTGTATATTTAATTTATTGAATACGGTAGAAATGCTTCGTAGTAATTAATGGAAAACAAATACATAACAAACAGACAGTGCTAGGAACATATACCGACCGCAGACCACAGTGTAGCTCTCATCGTTACGGATGATTCAAATATATAATCCAAATTTCTTCCAAACACTCAGTTTACGTCATATATCAGTGAATGAACGTTTTCCTTTTATTTTCGTCATTTTGTAAAGTTTACTTCATTCATTTACGTAATAACTTTTCACTTTAAGTAATCTCCGTTATCAAATTTATTTTTTCCTTCCTCGTAAATCTCCATATTTTTTTTTCCATTTAGCTGCAGATGTCTACGAAATTATGCAGTTCTGATTTAACTGTTTCGACCATATTTGATTTAACTATAAGGGCTACAAAATGGTCGCAGTATTAAGGGTTGGCTTTCTCCCAAAGCCAATATAATTCTCTTTATAATATTTTAAAATATAAGTTTTATCAAATGTGGGTGTCATGAGTTTATATTTTTTATTCTCATTTAATATATCTTGTGTTTTTTAAATAGATATTTAAGTTCTTTCAATATACGTATGTTATTATGTACTCTGGACAATATACTTTTTTTAAGAATATGTTGAATTAAAAATAGATAATGTCCACCCACATTGATATTTTTTATAAAATAATTTGACTAGAAACAACACATTTTTTATACAACTCGAAAATCATGATCTCGTTTTGCATCACACAGTCGCACTAGATAATAAAATTAAAACCTAAAAAATACAGGACTAGAACTATTATTTTTGGAATGCTAAGGAACTTTTTCTTCATTCATGAGATCGACACTATTTTGCGCAAATTCAAATGTTTTTATTTAATAACAAACTTCACTTTAACATTTGAAATTGACAAAAAGGTGTATAGATTTGTGTCAGACTCCAGGTTTTCACAAAATATATTTAACACTATACTGGGAGAAAGACACAAATACAGTTTAAAATACTAACGTACGCGATAACAGGTACCTAACCTGTTATCGCGTACGTTACAGTATTTTTAGAATTATCCAAGAAACAGGTTCGTATTTATTATGTTGACAACTTAAGGGATGGATGACTGGTCGTAAAGTACATTAAATCCCATTTAATTACTTTGTATAAATATAAATATATTTCAAAGTTATTAAATGTTTCTATTTTAAATAATTATAATTGATCTACAAAATATCGCTTAAAAATAAATAATAATGAAAACAGTGCGACTGCATTAATCTGATTACAAGCGTTATACCCGAGTGAATAATTATTTATTTTATAAATTTATTATTAATAATAATTATCACACCTGTCAACCGTTCTGCTACACTTAATATTAATTTGTACTGTTTTATTATTTGTTTACCAATCTCCGATACCTTACATTCTTTGGTTAACAAATTTGTACTATTGTTACACTGATGACGTAACGAAAATTGGACAAATCTATGATATGGACAAATCTAGTATTGAGGCAAAGGGCTACCTGCTCTCATGGCGTTGCTGCTCCTGTGAATGTATTACTCACAATCCTTACTATTTATCATTTTAAAAACAGTAACCATTGAGTTTCTTACAGGCCCTTCTAAGTGGAAGCAGCATTCCGAACCGGTGGTAGAATCTGACTTTTTGTGAGTGCTTTTGGCCTACACGAATAAAAAAAAATGATAGAGTTACATACATTTTTTTTTTTAGTATAACTTCAGTATCGCTGGCCATTATCTTTATTTTAATTTGAACCTCATATATTGAAATTTGACTTAAATTCCATGATTATAACAATCACTGACTCAAGAAGCATCTAGTGAAAAATTTATAAAAATTATTGAAAATGTGCAGATGTTTTTGGTTTCATTATTAGTCTATTTATATAATATTGCATTGCAATAAGCTGGATCTATTTATTTTTTAAACAACATCTTTTACTTTAATATTGAAAATAAAGCAAATCAAAATTTGATGATATTATCTAGACGCACCTACTTCTACGAAACTCGTGATCGTCTTCAGTTTCTAATCATAGTCGGCATTAATTATTTGGATAACATAATAAATATGAAAAAAATCAGTCAATATTTATGTGCTTGTAAACTTTTATGTACTCATTAGCTTTTTTTTTTAATGGACTACGCTGTTGGCCGTGAGTTGGCCTTTACAGCTTCACCGGAGGAGGTACTCATTAGTATTTAGTCTATAGTCTGGGGTAATAGATGTCCAACGTTTGGTACGTCCCCAGCCTTATCGGTTAATCTTCACCCAAGGTACAACGCGACTGGCGAACTCAAAATTCTGAACACAATTTTTCTTTTTTTTAATACATTTTTTTCACTACACCGAAGGACGCCGATCGTCGCCACCGTCCACTTTCCGTAATAATTATAAAAATGTTGCATCCTCTCACTAGCCATATTGTACCACGAATGCTCGCCTTAATGGGAAAATGGACGACGGCTCAAATCGTACCACGCGTACAATTTTTATTTATTTTTGTTATTATTTAAAACGTTATTAATATAATTTGTTGTATCGCGCGATAGAGTCTCGGCTACAAATGGGATTTGCATGTCTCTGGCTGCGGGAAGACTATCAGGAAGATGCCTTATAATGTCACAAATACATATTTTATAAATTTCAACAAACGCCTAACATTATTCAGGAACTTTCAAAAGGATAATTAAAGGAACTTTTAATTCAATAATTGCTTTAAACACAACCTGGAAAGTGGTTGATTACTTTTTTATGAATGAAAATATTGCCCTTGTGTATTTATAATAATTATTAGGATTCACACCATGCAACTATTATTAAGGACGTTACTCTATTTTGTTATAAGGTGTACCCTGATTTAAAATCACAATAATAATTATTATAACAACCGGGTCGCCCCGTCCCATCCGGAGCCGGCACTCTACCGACCTCTAGTTTCTTTAAATTTAAATTACAACTTACGTACATACATAGGAACTTTCTTTAGAAGCTGCATGGTTTGTACAAGCTAACCTCCACACTGTTCTACCAATAGTGAATTATTTAAACAAATTTTGTTACCAATTTACCCATCAAATAATTCTTGATCGCCAAGATAATAAATTCCGGCGACGCGCGATTCGGCTGGCTCTATTGCGATGTTTATTATTTTTTTCTCAGTCTTACAGATGGCATCTTATGAATCTATTATAAAATGGTAACAAATATAATCATTATTAAAAATCTCGTATATTATTTTATTTCGTTTAAACTGTCTCGCGCTGGTATCGCACGCAGAGCCAGTCGCCGCGCGCGCCGCCGGCAGTAACACATTGTTATAGATTACGATACAAATAAGTATAATGTTAAGCCCTCAGACCAATAAAGAATTTAACCTCAGACCAATCGTTTTAATGGTATTTGTTTTATTGGTCTGAGGTTAAGCCCGGCCGAACGAATGGTAGACGCGCGCGCGCGAGCTGAGCCCGGCGGCGCGTCCCGAAACAATGACCCGTATATAGTGTTACACAACAAAACCCGTCAGACCGAGCCTCGGACCACATATCTAATCAAATTTAATACTAAAATTACGTTTTAATGTTGATCACTGCCCAATAGTACGTATCTTTGTGCTTTAAGTCACTCGTAGACAACAATAAATAGTATCGAGTAGCTAACATAGCGCGCGGCCTCCGTCCGGCGCGGCGTCGTGCGAGACGCAGTAACTATATTCGTACTCTATTGTAACTCCAAAATATAATTTATACAATAACAGCTAATATAAAAACTAACGTCGTGAGGTAGAACGGTTGTCGTAGTACTAACGTGGCACCCGCTCTGTGCTGCGGTGGAGGGGCGGGCGCGGGCACCGCGTCGCGCCGCCTCGCCTGAGGGCGCGGCGTGTCGCGTCGCGCCGCTGCCGACTCGCGCGCTGAGACGCTCGCTCAGTGATCAACATCGCACCGGTACTACGACGCTATCGTGAGTGCGCACTCACAGATAAATTACCTTTAAATAATAATTACTCCTAAGTTGTATTTCTTCTCCCGATCGAAATCGACGTTTCATAAACTCGTCTCGGACCGACCCGACGGAACATCGAGGAGATAATAATAAATAATCGAATTTATAAGCGGTAACGTTTCATATATCACCCGTTCAATATAATTCTCAATATATGAAGTTAGACTCTGGCGAAAAAGAGGCCGAGGGCCACCGCGCGGTGTGGCGCTCGAGCGCGGCGGCCGCGGCCGGCTTCTCCGTTACAATTACGTCTCATAATTTCAGCAATCGCTTGAAGGCACACAGCGTTAAATGTAGTCAGTAGAGTTCAGCGATCGGAGGCGCGCCCGCGGGGTGTAGTCTCTGCCGCGGGCGCGCGCGCGGTCGGGCGAGCCGGGTGGGCGGGCGGCGGCGTGGCGCGCTAGGCTGGCGTCAGTGTCAGCGTGACGGTGGCGCGGCGCGTGGCGCGGCGCCGCACCGGCAGGAACACCAGCGCCGGCACCAGGCTGAGCGCGCCGCCCGCCTCCTCCACCACGAAGGGCTGCATGGTGAGCGGGGCCTGCGGCGCGCGCGGCACGGCCAGCAGCGCGCCCGCGCCGCCGTGCGCCGCGCGCAGGTGCGCCTCCAGCGCCGCGAAACCCTCCGCGCGGAACTCGCAGCGCGAGCACGAATACTGCGCCTCACCCTCCGCCTCGCCCTCGCCGCCCTCCGAGCAGACCGAGCCGCCCTCCAGCTCCCCGCCACCGCCGTCCCCGACGCCCCCGCCGCTCGGCGGCTCGCAACCTCCGTCGGGCGGCTCGCACGCCTGCTGCTGATGATGCTGCTGCTGCTGTTGCTGCTGCTGCGCGTGCGCACGCTCGTGTGCAAATAGAAACGCGAGCACGTCCGTGGTGAACGGGCAATAGGAGCAGGCGTAAGGTTTGTCCCTCGCGAGCAAGTCCAGCGGGCGCGGTGGTGGTGGCGGTGGACGCGCGGGCGGCGCGTGCTCGGCTAATAGGTGAGCGCGCAAGGCGCGAGGCCCGCGGAAGCGGCGCGCGCACAGTGGGCAGGGCTCCGCCGGCGCAGCCGTGGTGGGCGCGGGGGGAGCGGGGATGCCGTGGGTGTTGTGCTTGTGCACGCGCAGGAAGTACTTGCTGCACAGCTCCTTGTGGCAGATGTCGCACGTGACACCGCCGAGCTGCGTGCCGCTCTCCAGCGAGATGCCGTGCATGCGCTGCATGTGGGTGCGCATAAAATACTTGTTGCATAGCTCCTTGTTACAGATCTCGCAGAAGCTCGAGCCCGAGGATGAGGCACGGCGCTCGTCGGGCGGTGGCGGCGAGGCGGACAGTGGCCGCGGGCCCGCGTCCGAGGGTTCGTCGACGAGCCGTTCAGCCGCAAGTTCGTTCAACTGCGAGATCATCGTCTGCAGCTTCCGCAGCTCCTCGCTCGCGGAGCCGGGTGACGCCGCTCCGCGCTCCTCCATGATTAAGTTTAGAGGACTCGTTTGGCCGTCGTGCAGCACCGCTTCTAGTTCGTCTTCGCATTCTCGCTTCACTTCAGCCATCTCTTCGTGGTCCAATGGTGGCGGTAGCGAGTGAGAACGCGGTGGTGTATCGGGCGGCGGCACCGACAGCGCCGGTGGTGTGGCGAGGGGCGTTGCGAGTGGTGTTAGCGACGTGCCCAGCGACGCTCCCAGCGGAGTGCCCAGCGGCGTGCCGAGTGGGGTTCCGAGCGGCGTGCCGAGCAGGCAGGCGGGTGGCGTGGCGGCCTGGGGCGAATGGTCCATCACAGGTGACCGCCGCGCTGGAACACCGTGCCTGCGTTCCCGGTGCGTTCGCAAGAAGTATTTGTTGCAGTACTCCTTACAGCATATCTCGCAGAACGCCTCCGGATTGACGACGCCTAATCTACGTAACGCGTCAGGCTGAAAACCGGCGTCGCGCGCTCGCCGCGCCGAGTCCGGGGAGAGCCGTCTCGGCGTCCCACCTGACTCTTCGTCCGAAGATCTTCGCGGTGGGGACGGCTGGGCCGGCGGAGGAGCGGCCGGTTGGAGGTCGCCTCCGTCGTAGATGCCGTGCTTATTAGCCCTGTGAGTCTTGAGGAAATACTTGTTGCAGAACTCCTTGCAGCACAGATCGCAGTATGCTTCGGGGTTGAAGATGCGGGGCGGTTCGTGTCGGGGGAGCAGTCTGAAGGCGGCCAGGGGGTCGAAGGTGGGCAGCGCGAGCTCCCCGAAGGCCAGGGCGCTCTTGTAGATGTCGGCCATCTTGGCGTGCAGGTCGAGCGGCGGGGGCGCGAGGGCCTGCGGCGGGGCGCGGCTGGGCGCGGCCTGCTTGCGCCGCTTGCGCCCGGGGCTCCCGCCGCCGCTCTCCAGGTCTAGCTCGCGCTTGACCGCCGGCGCGACAGACATCGCGTCACCGCCGCATCTGGAAATTACAGAATTACGAATTTCAGATCCTTTCTATAAGCGTACGAAAAATAACTGATTGCAATGCTGTACGGGTTCTCAAATAAAAATAACCTACCTACTAATGTAAAATTGTATTATCAATTATAACAATAGCCACAACAAATGAACTACAAACCTTCATCTTACTAGGACGGTAGATTTTAGAACTAGTCTGTATAGGACCTACCTACCTAACTATTAATGGAACCAAATAAATACGTTACATGTATTCTGAAGGATAAGTGACCGATAACAGAATTTCAGTTTGTGTTCCAAGAGGATATAAAAAAGAAAAACATTCCCTAAATTCTATTTTATTTCGCTAATAGATACTAATCTATGAACATCCTTATATTTTATCATAAATTGTTTTATAGGGAAGAGATCATGAAGAAATTGATGATTAATAAATGATGTACGAGTATTTAAGAGGTTTATTTTTTTGTTTTAATTATAAGAATAAATATTTTTTTTAATTACATTAAATCACGGGATCATAAATATTAATATTTTTTATTATAATTATGCTTTTGCAATGGCTATGATTTATTATTTAAGTAATACTTAAAGATATTCAAACTTATTGCCACAACACTGAAATAGTAATTATTTTTCAGACGATAAAAAAAAATGTTATGTTCTGTTTCTGAGTATGTTTGCATATCCTCCGACGTTTGTTCACCGATTTTTTTTTTACATTAGTTAAGGAATACTCTATATTATTTATTTATTTATTTATTTATTTGCACAATTCTACATAAGTAAAAAAAAAATGTACAAAGGTAAGCTTAATGCCGTGGGCATTTTCTACCAGCCAACCTTAGAGTGATGTAGAGAGAGGAAAAAAAAAACAAATTAAGTGGGTGCAAGAAATAAAAGACATGAATGCAAAGAGAGAAAAGTAGTCGAGAAAAAAAAAGAATAGAAAAATAAATATGTGTATGTAAATTTAAATTTTGTATACTTAAATATCAATATATAAATACACTTCTCATCAAAAAAATCGAAACACTTTCGTTTTTATTGTTTTTGTCCTAATTTTTAAAATTACTCATCATACAAAATACGAAACCTATGAAGACTTAATTTGAATTTAGAACATTAACATTAGGATTTATAAACCTCATACTACTCACTATTAAATGATATTTTACATTTATTCCTAAATATACACATTTTTCTGATAATCCTTATCAAATCATAAACTGCGAGGTGTTTCGATTTTTTTGATGAGAAGTGTAATATACCTACGTAATTATAGTAATATACCTATATCATACATACATATATACCTACATACATATATACCTACATATAATATTATAATAATAAATTCAATTTGTTGAGAGCTATAAGTAATATTGTTACGAATCTGCCAATTGTTTCCGGTACAGTTGTCGTACCTTAAATTTGAAAGTATTATATTAGATAATAGTTTCAAGTATTTGTCTCAAATGTAAGTAGATAAGTAGTTTAGACTTCAGGTAGTTCGCAAGTCCAATAGGATTCACATAAGCATCGAACAATTCTTACCGACGGTCCCTTCTAAGATCGATCGCCTCACTCATTGGATCCAAATCGTTCACCATTTAGTCCTCATAACCATCATCACTGTTCACCGTTCACACGTCACCGCATTGTTCGACAACTCCACAATATTCAGTTAACTGCGTCAATTCATATTTATATCAACATTAGAAATTTGTATAAATAGTGAGTATAAATCGGGTAAATATATTGTTATAAGTACAGTCACCACCAAAAACTTATTCCTTTTATTGACTTGACATTTTATTTCAATTAAAAAAAAACAAGCATACGGCTTAGAAAAACTTGACAACTTTTTTTGAAGTACAGTCACCCGCGGAAGTTGCAACACTTTTTCGTTTATCTCTCGGCGCGTGCTTTCGCATGCGCGTGCGCGTTCAAAACTAATGTTTTTAAGTAAAAACGCGTGCCGTATTTCTTTTTTTTTGGGTAGAAAATAGCAAAAATTGTGTTCCCCACCCGGCCACCCCTGTACGTCGATTATTTGACAGGGGGCCGGTGCATTATTGAATAGGGCCGGTTTACATGCCATCGGAAAAAAAATCACAAGTTTGGCCGCACTGCATCAGCGTGGTCTTATTGCTCGAAGCTTTGAGGCTCAGTTTGATCAGGGACATATTTTTATTGATTAGGTAGATGACCTAACTAATCCTTTAAAAGTGATGTAATGTAGGTTGACGAAGGCAATCAAAAAGTTTTATTGTTTCAGTTAATTTCAGTATTTTACAATCAGAATTGGTTTAAGTTATTTACTATCTGCTCTGATTTATACATTTTATCTTAACGTTATTTTAACGGAATTACTAATTAATATTAATTTCAATAACAATAAATCGTTTCAACAAAAATATTTCTGTATTCCCATGTGATCCAACCCTAACAGCAAACAATACACGCTACTTTCCGAAAATTTGGAAACACTATCAAAAGGGCGGCTCTTAGTAAACATGCTGCTTCTCTTTCCCACTCACACAACTTTTCTGACTTTATTACATTCGAACGTTTGCCTCTCCCTCCCCCATCGCACAGTCTACGCAATGATTATGAGTTATGGTGCTATAAATTTAAGTTTACTTTCGAAGATTGTATGAAGACTTTTTAGAATCAGGTATGTGTATGTTTTTAGGGTTCCGTACCCAAAGGGTAAAACGGGAACCCTATTACTGAGACTTCGCTGTCCGTCCCTCCGTCCGTCCGTCCGTCTGTCACCAGGCTGTATCTCATGAACCGTGATAGTTAGAGAGTTTAAATTTTCGCAGATGATGTATTTCTGTTGCCGCTATAACAACAAATAATAAAAAACAGAATAAAATAAATACTTAATGGGGCTCTCATACAACAAACATGATTTTTTTGCCGTTTTTATAGATAATGCTCGTGCGCGAGTCCAACTCGCACTTGGCCGGTTTTTTTAGTAAAATGTTAAAATCCAAATTATCCAATCCATTTTGAGGGTTTTCTTTCATATTTCTAAACAAACGCTCAAGAATCGAATCGCAAACCCCAGGATAAACAGGCTACGTTTCTAACCACTGGGCCAATGTGGTTAAATGTACATATAAGTAAACTTAGTTACAATAAAACACAAACCAAACATACAAAATCGTGGTTAACAATTATATAATAATAATACATCATCATCACGCCTGTATTCCCCGAAGGGGTAGGCAGAGGTGCACTGCAGTGCGCCCACACTTCGCCGATGTATTTTGGTCCCAATGTAATAGGGGGCGAGCCTATTGCCATTATACCGGGCACACAGGTTTCCTCACGATGTTTTCCGTCACCGTTTCTTAGCAAGTGATAATCTCAGATGAAAATGAGATTCGCACATGGAACCCAGAGGTGCGAGCCGGGGATAGAACCTGCGCACTTTGATTGCAAAGCGTGCGTTCGACCACTCGGCTACCACTGCGACAATTATATATTACCCTCAAAATTCTTTTAAAACCTTCAAACAAGTTTTATTCGATATAAACAACCTCCCCCGGCTTCGGCCGCGCTTTTCATAACATTTTTCACCGCCGTCGTGAGCCAAAGTGAAAAGTTTTATATTAAAAAGTCGAAAAAACAACTTTAATTACTTCCCCGGGATGATGGGCGAACATCAATTTGGCCTATTAAAGTGTTATTGTAATTTAACGTGGTGGCCAACTTCATTTTATTGTTTGTGCCGGTTGGTAAAAGAAAAATTGCAAATGGCGGATACAAGATGGCCTCCAAATGTATTGTATCCGATTTACATACGCTATCGTGAAATGGAATTTATGTGTAACTATTACGTAGAAGAATTTTAGTTGCGAAGTGAAATATAAAAGCAAGGACATGTAAACTTGGCACTTGCTGAAACGGGATTCATCCGCCATCTTTATCACTGTCATCATCCATTTTTATTTATAATGTGGATTTATTGAATTTGTCCTTGCTATATTACCCGAAATTTGCATAAATACCCGCTAATCGCTGTTGTAGGCATTCCTCATCTTATTCCATTAAATTATCATCATTTCATAAAAAAAGAAGTATTTTTCAATTTATAGAGATAGCTGATTATTGTAATATTATTATTGTCTAAACTTACACAACTTCAGCTTTCTAAATTCGATATTTATTAAAACAAATTTAAAAAATAAATTGTGACATTTGAAAAGTCAAAACAGACACCGTGGCGCCATCTCTTAGTAATTATCGTGAACTATAAAACAGAATCTCGAAACAACGCTATTTTACGATTATACTCAATATTCATTCACAATTTTTTCGACTCGAGTGCTATATTTTTACTGCTGTGTCGTTAACTTTGAAATATCGGTCGGACACCCCTTGGGGGTGAAGGGGGGTGGTCCGGGGGGTGTGGGGGAGGGGTGGTTGGCAAATAAAATAAAAATAAAGGCCGATTACGGCCGACATTTTATAATGGCCGATGAAATGACATGCGGGCGCCGCCGCGGCGGGCACTATGGAGACTTCCTAAATGTCAATTTTTTGGCTTGTTTTTAAAGGTCAAATGAAATTTACGGAAGCGATACTAATGAGCCACGTTCTTACTAGACCTTTATGTATATTTAGGACTACTTTCAGTCTAACTAGATCCTGATTTGGGACTTGCAACTTATAAACTAGTTTGCACTAACACAAACCACTAAGGAAATTCGTTGTTAGTATAGACTGACTGAACTTACTGACTGTACCTAACCTACTACTGTAACCGCCAATTTATTTATTTATTTATTAGGTGTGTAGGTAGACATTGTAATCGATTTAAAATAACTTCACAAGACATTATTGCAGTGATATTAAAGTAGGCTTTTTTAATAATTTGACAGCAACCCATTTGAATAAGGAAGCTAACAGCTCAACTAAAAAATACCTAAAAAACAAAGAAAAAAACTTGATTTCAACATGTTTAGTCAATGCGTCAGTTATTGCGAATGCAGAATTTAATTTTTAAACCTATATCTTAATTTCTAGCTGTCAAAATTGAGACATTTATTTAATTTCACATTACAAATATTACAGCACAAACAACCTCTCCACCCCACTCGTGTGCGAGTCACATCACCGTGTATTTATATTCAATCACTCTGGGGCGGGAGTCGAACCCACACCCCCGCGGAACGCCAGGTGCCACTTTTACAATTTTATAATTGACACGTGTGACCGACAGAAAGCTGCACTTTATCATATGTGACAACTGGTGTGAGAAAGGGTACTTGTATCACGACGACAACCGCAGACGAGGTGGGCAGATACCTACCGAACGGAACCTACGGAACGGAAGACGTTTGTCGCGGATTATGTCGCCCTAATATCCCCTCATACCTAATTCATCCTAGATTTGTTGGAACGTCGATTCCAGTCGAAATGGCCATACCAAAACGGACTTAGTTGCGATTAACATAAAGATTAAGGTTCGTCTTGTCAATTACATTTCATTGAACTGAAGAATGAGCATTTTTAACCGATTGCCAAAAGGAGGAAGTTCTCAATTCGATTGGTATTTTTTTTTCTATGAGTCAATACAACTCGTTTTTGCATTGACAAAATTGGTGACGCGCGATTCATGACGCCTCACTGTGGCTAAGGCTTTAATTCGTTCGTCTCAGTGTGTGCAGGGTGTAAATGTTGTAACATTCGCTTGTAATATTAAACTGCAAGTATTTATGACTCATCTAATATGTGACTAGAATGCGACATAACAATGAATCCTTATGATAGATACTTACCTAATTTAGTTTAAGTTAATTATTTAGGAACATGTTTTAATAGGCTAACATTACCAAGGTTAAAGGCTCCCGCGTAGGTACTGGGACATACAGGGCAATAGATAAAAGCTTTACTTTTCCGACTAATAAGAAGTTATTTTTGTAATTATACCCAATGTTAAGATACAAACAAATATGTAGAAATGGCTTCTAAGGAGTGTTTGACGTTTGCATCAGTATCGGGTATACAACTGAGCGGTATAAAAAATGTATCGAAATTCGACCAATTTTTTCCAACTTTTTTTTCGTCGTCAATTTCTATAACTCGTAATATCTCGAGTCCTATGTAAAATTTGCAAGTTCCGTTTGGTGAATATTGGTAGTCGCCCCTCATAAGTATAGCTCAAACTGTGAAATAGGGTTATGGATGTACCCATAGGCCAGAACACGATACCTGTGACAAATATTCAAAGGTCTATAACTCAGAGAGTATGATAGTTAGGTATAAACTATCTTCACTAAGCATCCACATATGACCTACTGTATATGTACCTTAAGTATTATTTCCAACTTCTGATACACCCTGTATAAATTGAGAAGGCAAAGAGAGTTGCCTCCTCGTATCATGATCACTATAAGTAGTTATAAAAATAAAATCTAGACTGACCGATAGAGGAAGGGTTCGCTTTCATGTAGTAAGTATAACTCAAATTATCCAAAATGTCACTTAACGGTCTTTTAACGTGCTTAGAGTAGGGGAGACCGAGGGGATTTGAAACAAAGGTGATTTGAAACAGAACCGATTTCTTGGAACTTAAAACCGTTAGCGAGTTGGTAACGTCGCTTTTCAACCACTTTCCTCCGTCCGCTGACGTGTCAGTTCGCGTCGGTGGCGTAAGTCGCGCGGTTGTGGAGTTCTGTATGTCATGTGACAAAAATCGTCAAAAGTAAGTTTTTAACCTTTATTTACGATGCCTGTATTTCGATAACAGTTTTGTATTTTGGTCCAAGTTATATATTTTTCGAAAGTTCATTAACTAAACATTTATTAGGTGTAATTAGTACAATTGATTTATGTGTATTTGCTTCTTGATTGTGGATTTAATAAAAAATAGGAGGTTTTTTCTTACTGAGGAGATTTGAAACAGGCTGTTTCATCTCGCCTCGTCTTAAATTGTATGACAGCGGTCAATAAATAACAGGCACAAATAATGTTTTTTTTTGTAAATTTAATTTGTTTCAGAATGCCTACTGATTATATAAGAAAGACTGACAGAGGTATGGCGAGTGGCGAAATATATGATCTCACAGACGAAGTAACTTTGTGACATTCAAATAACAGAGCCAAAGAAAAATGGGTGCAATGTCTGCCACAACTATGTTTGCCACAACTGCTTGTCAGATTGAAGTTTTTTATTTTCACAATATTTTTATTTTTGACATTTGTGAGTTTTCTCATCTGTAAATAGTCACCTCAAAATTGAATATCTTATTGTTTTGTAAAGTCTCACCAAGTGTTTTTACATACTCTGTTGTTGGCATAATCATCGACTAAATACGATGGAGGACATATCTTTTTAAAAAGTGAAGTGAAGTGACATTTGTGAGATCTTGTAACATAAAATATTTGAAGAAATATTGATCAAGACTGATTGTAATAAGTACCTAAGAAACGACTGAAAGTTAATAATAATTTTATGTTAAAGATTTAGATTATTTTTTTGTTTTTTTGACTGCCATTTTACCTAATGTTACGAATAGGGCGTTATTGTACTTTTAACTACTTTAGAAGTTGATTATTTGTTTTAGACCTGTAGTTACCTACTTAACTGATATATCAGTACTAAATATTAATAAAAAAGTTTGTTTCGTACTTGAAAAGTTTTACATCAATAAATACCTTAAATTATATCATCATTTTTATTTTATAGCCCTTAATACTTCTCAAAAATCATATGTTTCAACTCTCCTCGACCACTGTTTCATCTCACCTTGGTATGAGGGGATTTGAAACAAGTTGACTTGTTCCGGTTAAATCGATTTTTCACCATAATATTTAACGCTTACAATTTCTTTATGTTAGTAATTTGCAAGTGTAAAGAATGAGTTATCGATTGGTACTTATATCATACGATTTCTGTCTATATTATTCGGTGTATAAAATAAAATGTGAAAATTGTTTCAATTCCCCTCGGTCTCCCCTACACTTTACATTTCCAACCTTTTTACAGCTACGTCGTAGTAGGTTAAAAAACCGGCCAAGTGCGAGCTGGACTCACGCACCGAGGCTTCCGTACATAAACTATGAAAGCACAGAACATTGCTCTAACGAAAATATAAACTGGATAGGGATACAAACTTAACTTTGTCGTTGGTATTCTGTTGTCCCCATACAAACTAACTGCAAATAGGTTTGTTATTGCAAAATAAAACGTTTATTATGCGTTGTAACTATAATTTTACTGTTTTCAAATGGTTCCCTTGTGCTACCTTGTGTTACTTGTGCTATAGGACGCAGCTTCTTGCCAAATTTCATGATTCTAGGTCATCGGGAAGTACCCTATAGGTTTTATATTCCCTTGAAAATGTCCTTGAAAATGCGCGTTTCTGGGAAAAAGGGTCTTGACAGACAGACAGACGGACAACAAAGTGATCCTATAAAGGTTCCTTAAACCCTTTTTAGGTACGGAACCCTAAAAACAGAAGCCTTGTAATATGTAAGCCCGATATATCTACATGCATGATGGCAACATGTTATCATACGGCATGTGACGCGCACGGCCGACCGCGAACAAGTATTGATTTTACATCGAAAAATTTACTTTTATCTGTCCTCAGTTTAAAGATAAGAGATAGGGGAAATTAAAAATACAGTAAATCATACGTCGATTGGGTTTTATCGAGGCATTTGAGTGTCAGGAGTAGGTTAGATGTTAATTAACTGATGGGGTATTATCATGTGAGTCATTTGGGTCTGTTCAGTTTGAAATATCGCGAACTAATGAAATATAAATTCTATGATTTTTTAAATGTTCAGGTATTAAAAGCAGTGGTCGAAGGCTCGCCTTGCAATCAAAGTGTGCAAGTTCAAACCCCGGGTCGCACCTCTGGGTTTATGTTCGAATCTCATTTTCATCCGAGATTATCACTTGCTATGAAACGGAGAAGGAAAACATCGTGATGAAACCTGAACGTCTGGAACTTGACTAGTTCTCGACAGATGTGTGAAGTCTGCTAACCCGCACTGGGCCAGCGTGGTGGACTATGGCCTGAAACCCCCTCGCATTGCGGGGAGGCCCGTGCCCAGCAGTGGGACGTAAAAGGGCTGTAGTTGGGTACTTCATAGATTTCCCGAAATGCAATACGATATAGGGATAGCTTGTATCTAACTCTAACTGTAGTTGTATTTTGTGTGCCAAGACTAGACAGCCCCTTTACCACAGCAATATTGCAGCAATATTACTTTCAGCTTTTGACAGTTAACTCGGTTCAAAATCTGACAGTCACTATTGAAACAGCAATACTTTAAAATCCGGTTGTTAGGTCACGGATTATGTTGATTTTGTCTCTCGTATGAAATAAGACAGAGAGCGAGCGACCGAATCCGTTACCGTAGTAATGATCGAGCGTCATTTTTGCGTATGCCAAAATGAACTCTGTGGATATGTAGATAAAGATTAAATTTCTATTAAAACCACTTTCCATCGCGTCAAAATTCGCTCGCGCTGTCAGCGTCAGTTTGTTGAAGACTGAACTTTTTCTTTGAGTCAATACAGTTTCTTTTTGCATAGCAAAACAATGCGGTGGCTTAGTATTTAGTCTCTTTCTCTCTTATAAATCACGAGAGCGAGAAAGCGATTTGGTGTGACAAGTTCCGTGGCATTATCGTAAACGTTATAACCTCACATTGCTTGTAATTTTAAACCGTAACGCATCAATATATTGTTCCTACGTAATGTATCGTGTGATTGGAAGGTAGGTGAGTAAGGGGGTGGTTACTTGCCCCCATTTTTTACAACGCGCTATTTTAGTAACCCCCACTTACCTTGCCATTTGTAAAATCGCGGTATAATGTGACCTAGAAGTGATTTTTAAGGTTCCGTACCCAAAGGGTAAAATGGGAACCCCATTACTAAGACTTCGCTGTCCGTCCGTCCGTCCGTCTGTTACCAGGCTGTATCTCATTAACCGTGATAGTTAGACAGTTGAAATTTTCACAGATGATGTATTTCTGTTGCCGCTATAACAACAAATACTAAAAAAACAGAATAAATTAAATGTATAAGGCTCCCATACAAAAAACGTGATTATTTTGCCGTTTTTTATAGATAATGGTACGCAACCCTACGTGCGCGAGTCCGACTCGCACTTGGACGGTTTTTTAGTAATTTAGTTGACACGACCTGTTGTTAGGTACCTACGTAGTTAATAATCAAGTAACTCAAATTTAAGTACATAAACCTACGAGTTGCTGTACAAACAGAGGTACCTAACCCAAACGTAAGTGCTTCCTATAGTACGAGTGTTTATATAAACAGTAAATAAATATCGCCAGTCGACACATACTCATCGTATGGCCCCAAACTAAGCGAAGCTATGGACTGGGGGCGAACCAAGATCCAAGTGCAAATTCCGAAAAGATCATTATCCAAAATTGCCGCTCATGGGAATCGAACCTGCTACCGGTGCATTGAACCGAGCTGCCTACGCTTAAGGCACTTAACCAAATGAGGTATTGTGGGGTAATGTCCAACATTGCCTATTGGTGTATATCTGGATCATGGAGGTATTATAACGGAGATGGCATTTCGAGCCCGTGCTGCGGTAAATATTTAGGGTTCCGTACCCAGAAGGTAAAACGGGAACCCTATTATTAAGACTTCGCTGTCCGTCCGTCTGTCATTAGGCTGTATCTCATGAACCGTGATAGTTAGACAGTAGAAATTTTCACAGATTATGTATTTCTATTGCTTCTATAACAACAAATACTAAAAATAGAATGAAATAAATATTTAAGGGGGCTCCCATACAACAAACGTGATTTTTTGCCGTTTTTATAGAAAATGGTACGGAACCCTTTGTGCGCGAGTCCGACTCGCACTTAGCCGATTTTATTCTATTTTATCTGACTCCGCCATTGTTGTTTTCCCATATAGTTTCCGTATAGGTACTACAGGTACATGAGATAACAACAATGGCGGAAAAATCGCCGCAGAGTTATATGAAGAGTGGAGTCGTTATTATATTTTAGAAACTCTATGACCCGAATGAATTGAAAACATATTAATACGACGCCTGTATCTAGTGGGGGTAGGCAGAGGTACGACACAGACATTTAACTTTTGCTTGCCCTGTTATTGTGGTAATTCCGAGAAAGGCAATTTCTTTTGTTGTTCAAAACGTATTGTCTCAACTTCTTAAAGAAATTAAAGTATAAGTTTGCTTACGGACTTGTTATGTTCTTCAAAATTGTATATGAGAGTTAAATTCGCGAACCTGCAATCGCGAGGGCCCTAAGTAAACCATTTTCTATTCTATGGTTTCATTTTCAAGGCTTGAAAACAACATCTTGTATCAATATCATTTTATCTTATCATTATTATTAGCCTAATGAGTTTCTTGCCGGATCTTCTCAGTTGAGGTCGCGTTTCGATCCGGTAGTAGTGTAGTAGTATATCTACTATTAAAGCCATTTTTAACGTCCCACTCCTGGGCACGGGCCTCCCCTCAATGCGAGGGGGATTCAGGCCATAGTCCACCACGCTGGCCCGGTGCGGGTTGGCAGACTTCACAAATCTATCGAGAACTAGTCAAGCTCCATCAGACGTGCAGCGTTCCTCACGATGTTTTCCTTCACCGTTTCTCAGCAAGTGATAATAACGGATGAAAATGAGATTCGCACATGGAACCCAGAGGTGCGAGCCGGTGTTTGAACTTGCGCACTTTGATTGCAAAGCGTGCGTCGACCACTCGGCTACCACTGCTTAGTATATAAGAAACAAAAAATAACTTGACAATTTGTAACTTTAAATGGTAGCTAGAACTAGTCTAACAGCTTCAAGGTGACAATGCCCTAGATAAGCGTATCAAAACGACTTACTTTATGCCAAAACCAAAGGGACTATACTAACTCGTAGCATAAAGCACATTTTTCAACGAAATGTTATCATGTTACACACAGAGTGTTTCAGAAGTCCTAAATAATACTTTGACGTTTGCATCAGTAGATATCAGGTATACAACTGAATGGTATAAAAATATATAAAAATTCGACCATGTATTTACGACATTGTTAATTTCTATAACTCATAATGTCTCGAGTCCTATGTGAAATTTGAATGTTCTGTTTTGTGAATATTAGCAGTTGCCCATCATAAGTGAAGTTTACACTGCTGAATAGGTTTGGATGGACCCAAAGGCCAGAACACGATACCTGTGACAAATATTCAAAGGTCTATAACTCAGAAACTATGATAGATAAATTCACATGTGAGCTACTGTATATGTACCCGAACTGTTATTTCGGACTTCTGATACATCCTGTATATATTACCGTAGAGTACATTTTCAAAAAGGAACACCCTAAAAAGAAACCCAAAGAGTTAAAGAAGATATTAGAGTGGCCTTAATTTTCTATGAGAAACGTTATTCGATGGCCTATTTTAATGTGTATATCTATTATAATATTAGCCGAGTATTTCTATTCACCGACGTATGATCGACGCGCCTCATTGTTGTATAACCAAGATTACTGTTATCAAGCAAAAATGACATGGCTATGAAGACCAGACACTATTGTCTATGGACATTCGATACCACCATCATCTTAGTTGTACCATATCCTGTCCATCTCGGAATCAAGCCCCCCCCTCAATTTGCCGAGTCGCACACAAACCCAGGCCTATATTAATCTAATCACACTCGGTTTCCCCAAGAATGTGTGCGTATACGTCTTTAATAATATCTGGGGGGCGAAACGCCCCGCGGGGTGGCGGGTGGTACCACCCCACTAGTGAAAAAATATATCCCAAGGAAAACAATATTATAAATTGGACGGGTGTTGTTTGTGTGTGTGTGAGTTACGCAGAAACGGCGATGTATTTCTCCTCTGCCATACTTTATTTTTTTTATTTCATTTTACGTTATTTCATTCCGTGTGTGATGTGTGTACAGTTTTCAAGTTTTTTTTTCTTTTTATTATTATTCTTCTATGTTTCTGTATATTTTCACTTGACGGCGGCGCGTGGATGACAATGGCGCCGAATCGAATTTGCCGGCATTTACTTTGGCACCATATTCTTGAGCGACTGTGACAGTATTAATATTAAGATATGTAGATACTTTTACAGTATCGACCGGGCCACATTGAGAAATACTCCAAACGAATTCATTTCCTGATTTTGTTAGCAGATCCAGAACACCGAATATGAATCTACTGATGGAATGAACAGATTCGTGAATCGCACAATTGCAAGAAACTTTGTGAAATTGTTATGAATCTGCAAAAAATGTATACCAAAAATATGTTTCAGAGGGGTTGCTCGGTTTTAAGTTGTTTTTAATCTGTGTTTATACTACTTCAACGGCTGTCAAAATATGTAAGCAGTATTAAAATGATATTGCTAAAAACATAAAATAAGAGGGCAGGTACCTTTCGCTATAATTTAGAACAACGCCAATCAGATAAGACAAACAATTGTAGGTTAAAAGTACTTAGTAGTAGAGATGAAACGGTTAGTGGTTTGGTCGGATACCGGATATTCGGCACGCTACCAGCGTAGCATATGCTGTGCTACCAGGCCGGAGCGCCGGATATCTGGCTACCGAATATTCGACCGTTTATCGCGTTACATGACGCTTCTTAATGACATCTCGAATCGATCGCAATCAGACGAACAATCCTAGGTTAAAAGTACTTAGTAGTAGAGATGAAACGGTTAGTGGTTTGGCCGGATACCGGATATTCGGCACGCTACCAGCACAGCATATGCTGTGCTACCAGGCCGGAGCGCCGGATATCTGGCTACTGGATATTCAACCCTTTATCGCGTTATATGACGCTTCTTAAAGGCATCTCGAATCGATCGCAATCACGACCCATACATATGTTGGTCAGTTAATTTGCATCAGTACCCGTAGTTGTCAAGGCTTGATAGAATTTATCTTTTAGTACCTGTAGTTGTAGTGTGCGCCAAGACTAGACGTATGTCACAGAATATCTTGATGTTGTCTCTTTCTCTCGTATAAAATTAGACAGAGAGCGAGCGAGCGAAACCGTGACAAAGGTTTTGTCTTGACATATGTGCTAACCCCACTGGCTGAAGCGTTAAGTAAGGCTATTTCCAGAAGCTGGTCTGGATACGAAACCAAGCGGAGTCGCCTCTTACCAATAAATGTGGAAAATTTGGTATTCATTCACCACAATTATCCAATATCCATAACTTATTGTGGTATGATTTGCTTTGTGTCAAATAATTAGATTTTATTAAATTTACTATCCGGTATCCGGCCGGATACTGAACTACTATCCGGTATCCGGCCGGATAGTGAAAACAAGGCCGGATAGGCCGGATACCGGATAGTTACCGGATATCCGTTTCATCTCTACTTAGTAGTAATGTTTATGTTATTCAATTAGAATTTTCTAAATTTTGGGGTGACAGTTGGCGCATGTTTCCTATTTCCGGGGATAATTTTGAATTAAAGCGTTTCCAGCGTTTTTGTTCAGGATTTTTACCGACTTCAAAAAGGAGGAGGTTCTCAATTCGACCCGTATGTTTTTTTTAAGTATGTTTTTACTCGCTGTAAATTTTTACCGTTTTAGGGCGGTTATGTGGTGATAATACTTGATATCTTCAATAATTATTAACACAAATCGTGAAAAAAATTATAAGGTTATTTGTAGCTTTTTAGGAGCAAACCTAGGTTTTTGAAATCGGTTTTTTACAAGACAATTTGTATAAATTCGGGTCCTAATAAAATGGTCAATTTCATGGTTTCATTAGCCCGAGTCGGGGTGGAATCACTATAAAGGCAATTCACCCCAAGTGTTACTCAGTATATAATGTGGTCAATATGGCTACTGGCCATGATACACCACACATAAGGGATTACTACTAGGCCACATTGCACTGATGCTAAAAGCTTGTTTTCACTCACAAAGTGACGCAAATTAAGTAAATGCCTAAAGTAAGGCAATGCCTAAGCAACAACTTACATTTCACCATTTATAGTTATGAATATTTTATAGGGATGTGAAAAAATAATCGATTTTTATAAAAATCGATTATTTTTTTAAATCGATTTATTTTAAAGACAGAAAAATCGATTATTAAATAATTGATTTTTAAATTGAAATCGATTATTTAGTTATAGATTTTTTCCCGTCCAAGTCACATCCCTCATGGAATTTTGCAAACAGCACCATAATTCTAATTAGTTTTCGTTTTCTTTAAACTCAAAGAGTGAAGTAGTTTAAGTTATTATCGAGTTGGCTTTTTTTTTTAAGAACAAAACAAAAATGTTACTTTTATAGTTTGAAAAAAAAAAACGATTATTTTTTTGAAATAAAACTATTTTACGGATTTTATCGCGTTTATTTTCTATTTTATTTTCCCGACGTTTCGGCTGCTTTACAGTAACCATGGTCACGGGGGAGCCTGATTATTTTTTTACTTAAAAATCGATTTTTTATTAATCGATTTATTTTAAAGAGAGAAAAATCGATTATTTAATAATCAATTGATTTTTTCTCCTCCAAGTCACATCCCTAATATTTTATTTGTCAACGCGGCTACTGGTCAGTATGTCAAAATGGAGTTTCCTAAGCGTATGCGTCGATGAATCGGTGTCGTGACGTGACGAGTGTGCGGGGTCTTTGGGAACTTTATAAGTATTGTAGAGCTTCGAAGCCAGTTGGCAAAACGGAACCTTATGTTTTTTTATTGATTCAAAATAATAGCGTAGTCTAACGTCAGACTTACATCCGTAGGGCGAAGGTAAACATCGTGAGGAAACCTTCAAGTCTGAGGGAACTTGACTAGTTCTCAATAGATGTGTGAAGTCTGCCAACCCTTACTGGGCCAGCGTGATGGACTATGGTCTGAAATCATTGAGGGCCTCCCCTCAATGTGTCCCCTCCCCTCAGTGTCCAGCAGTGGGACGTTAAAAGTGCTGTAGTAGTAGTATGGCCCTAATAAGGGCTAATAACTTCAAATTGTCGAGACTGACACCTTGAATAGCCCTCCGAGTCACTCAGTCGTATCCTATTACTTGCGATCACTCATATATATTAACACGTCCAGTACATAACGAGGTCTAATACGCCTCGTATGTGTCTTCCTTGCGGTGCGGCTAAGAAAAACATAGCCTTCTCTGCCGTGCGGAGACCGTAACTTAAATTTGATTTAGTTTAAGAAAGAGATGAGTATATATCTAAGATGCCCTGAGAGAACAGAATGCAGTGGTGCATCTACTTCAATAAGCCACTTACCGCCATAATTATAGTTTTCAAACGAGGTCTTAAACGCCCCGTAACGCAGGAATGGAAATAATACAAAAATGAGTGCCGCTGTCAACGTGTTAATAGTAATATGTGCTTCCTTGGAGTCATCCGCCATCTTCATCACTGTCATCATCCATTTTTATAATGTTAATTTATTGAATTTTCCCTTGCTATTAATTACTTGACACTGTCTGAAATACCCGCTAAACGCAAGTGGAGCCATTCCTCATCTTATTCCATTGAATATCATAATTTCATTCATTTCGTGAAAAAGAAGAAGTCCTTCCTTTTTTGACCATGTTCACGCATTTAGATCTGTTCAATTGAAAAAGACTCAGTACTCAGATTTTTTTTATGCGATAGGGAGGCAAACGAGTAGACGTTTCACCTGATGGTAAGTGATCAAGACAAGGACATTGGATATTGAGATTTATTGGATATTTACAATGACATTGGATGGCAAGTTGGGTTCATACCACGGCCTACAATACTTTAATACTCTATTGACCTAGAATGTCTACAGCTTGGTCCAGTGGTGCTAACTCAGGCCGCTCGTCTCAATAATACGGATTCGATTCCCGTCAGCGGAAAATTTTGATAACTCTTCGATATTTAGCCCGATCTGAGTGTAACTGGGATAGTCCACCGACCATTGTATGGTACCTCATCAGTATGTCTCGTCTGGCGATATTATAGGTATATATACATACATCATCACGCCTGTATTCCCCGAAGAGAAAAGGGGTAGGCAGAGGTGCACTGTAGTGCGCCCACACTTCGCCGATGTATTTTTGTCCCAATGTAATAGGGGGCGAGCCTATTGCCATTATACCGGGCACATTCCCCCTCAATACGAGGGAGATTTGTGCGGGTTGGTGAACTTCACATGCCTTTTTTCCTTCACCGTTCAGCAAGTGGTAATCATTGTTGAAAATGACATTCGCACATGAAAATTATCTCAGAGGTGCGAGCCCGGGATTGGAACTTTCACCTCTTACGTTCAAGGCGGGCTTTCTTCCACACGAGGCTAACACTGCTTATAAGTCTAAGTAGATAAATAAACGAACAGTTCTTCCTCAAAATGGACGACGTAGCGAAACACGTGTGAACATTGTTTCAATCTTTTTATAGAAATAAAAGCACAGGGCAGCAATAATCGGCGATAAAAAAAAACTTGTAAACAACGAGACTGGTATTGTCCGACCAGGCTTGTGGTGACCACGGTTACAAGACATTGATGGAATTTTACCGCACTTTTATAATGTCGGTAATAATATCGACCTACATTATAAAAGTGCGAGATATATAAAAGATTACGTTAGCAAATACGCATGCCTTTTTTTAAATCGTACTCTGTGTCAATGTAGAGAAAGATTTTATCGACAATAATTTGGTACGCGAGAGTCTTGATGCGCATGTGAGTGCTGAAACTTTTTTTACGTTTATCTGACATCCGCTATTTTATTTGCTCTATGTAGTTGCCGTAATAAGTAACTGTAACGGCGGATGTCAGATATAGGTACGTCAAAAAAAAACTGAGCCGTCGCGGGACACCTAGCAGATGTGAAACATAAAACATGAACGTCGTAGCGGCGAGTGAGCGGAATCAGCCGGTGGGCGGAGTCTAAGCGGCGGAAATAAGCCGAGGAGCCGAGGAGACGAGAAGTACGAATCGTGGCCGTATTTAAAACTATACTTTATGCATTAAGTAATAAGGTTGATTTCGTTTTGTTGTGGCGAAGCGTCGGCAAATCTCACCATGCCAAAAATCAGGTTTACCCCTCGCCTATAGATGTATCACATCAAAATCCGCAGAGCCATACGAAGGGCGGAGTCGATATGGGTTCTCTAGTTACTCTATGTCTTAAACACTTATTATGAAAAAATAAACTACGTAAATTATATTTTTTTTAAATTATGAATTTTAATCACGTTATCTACTCATTGTTACGGAAATATTTAAAATTGGAATAAAGCAAGTATTCAATTATATAAAAAAATAAGTCGATTGACGATATGTAAGCAATACAAATAAATGAGTTTTTCATTTGATTCTTAATCTTTTAACATAATTTTGTGTTTTCTGATGGTTTGTTAACATATTGTTAACATTAATTTTGTCAGAGCCACAACGACGTACTATACACGGTAGACTGCTTATGATTACAATACTTATGATAACACCAGATTATGAAAAAAAAAAAAACCTGACTATCTACTTTTTAAATCTTTTACGGTAGCTACATCTACGTACTTCACTCATTCACTTATGGCTAGTTAGCATAAAGTATCTAGAGTACCCGTAACGACTCCCCTCTTCGTGTAGCTCTGCCGCGATGTTTCCGCCATTGTTGTTATCTCATGTACCTGTAGTATACGGCAACTATATGGGAAAACACCAATGGCGGAGTCAGATAAACCAGAAAAAATTACCGCAGCGCGGGCACAAAATGCCATCTCCGTTATAATATCTCCATGATAGTTAGAGTAAATTTATATGTCAAAGAATAGAGTGAGATGTCATGAGAAGAACCATGACAGAAATTACGTCATGTATAGAGTATGAATGTAGATTCATCTGCCATTTTTATCACCAATGATATTAAAAAGTACAGATGCTAAAATGTGCCAAAAAGAAGTGCAAAAATAAAAATCGCCAAAGTGCGAGTCGTACTCGCTCACGAAGGTTTCCGTACCATTATCTATAAAAACGAGCATAACAATCACGTTTGTTGTATGGGCGCCCACTCAATCATTTATTTTATTCCGTATTTGTTGTTATAGCGGCAACAGAAATATATAATCTGTGAAAATTTCAACTCATTAACTATCAACGGTTCATGAGATACAGCCTGGTGACAGACGGACGGATGGACAGACGGATAGCGAAGTCTTAGTTATAGGGTTCCCGTTTTATCTTTGGATACGGAACCCTAAAAATTTTAATGAATTTATATGACAAAATGATGAGAAAACTGTCCTAAATTGTAATAGCACCGTGGTCACAGCACTGGGCGGGCCGCCCTGCCCATCCATCTTGTCTTGCCGCCTCAATTTATACGTCCAACCGCCCTGACGGAACTGTACAACTACGCACAGATAATATAAGAATGTCCGCGGTCGCGTCTTATCATTTACAATGGATTTTAACTGTGTTTTTATGATTTATAGTTGCGCTATAGTGAAAGTAAAATTCAAATCATTTATTTTGTATAGGCCTATGGAGGCACTTACAAATTGTCAAGTTTTTCAACGTTCAACGCAACCTCAACTAAGAAGATCCAGCAAGAAACTCAGTGGGCTGTTTTTTTTTTATCTCTGAAACTTATTTCCAATAAACTGGGGCCCGATTTTCGCTTGATAGACATCCAATCTCTATTCTAGGTGTGAAACAAAAAGTCAAATTGGTCGTATTTTTTATATAATAAACCTTAGTAAGGCAACACACCAATGATAAAACCTGTGACTACTGATTACTTGCCGTTTTCACTAACGCTTAGGAAACACCTTGTTTAACGCAATGCCTAAATGTTTCATTACTTTTGGTTGTATAACCACAGTCTCGTCTAGACTAGGCTTGGTCTAGATGTTTAAGTGTAGGCTACTTGGCTCACTAAACCTGGTGGTTGCGGGTTCGATTCCCACCAGTAGCAATTTTCGAAAAATGGCTATTTCGGCATTTGCCCCGATCTATGTGTAACTGGGATCGCCCCCAGTCCATTGTATTACACCCCTAGTAGGTACAAACTAGCAAGGAAAAAGCAGTGGTAGCCGAGTGGTCGAATGCACGCCTTGCAATCAAAGTGTGCAGGTTCAAACCCCGGCTCGCACCTTTGAAATTTATGTAGGTACAAGCTTTGCTTAGTTTGGGATCATACGATGAGTATGTGTTGCCTGGCGATATAAATTCAACATAACAGCGAAACGTAGTGAACTCAGCCGCGTCATATATTAATTAACGTTCACATAACTAACACACTAACGACGACTTATATTGATTTTTTCAGAGTCGATCCCCACCGGCCCCCGATGGCCGTTGCGAAATTATCGAAATCTAACAAAAGCATCCCGAACACAAACTGGTAAGAAAACTAATAACCCGACTTACACCACCCCACACACGCACACACACACACACACACTCACACTCACTCATCCATAGGGCATAGGGCATACACACACACGCGCGCGCAGAAAAGTCTAATTATATACGTCCACGAAGAAAATAAAGATTGGGGAAAAATTTTACAAGAAACAAGTGTGCCGGACGTGGGGCAAGGGGGGCGCTGACCGCTCCCCATCATTAAGCCCCCTACCACCCCCCACCACCCCGTGGGGGTTAGTTCTCCCCTTGGATGTTTAATAATATGAAGAATTGGAGATAATTTGCGAGAAACTAAATAAGAAACGGCGCACGAAAATTGAAAGGTCCGAGCCGCTGTCTCTGTCTTGCGGAAGAGGAACGCAGAATGTAATAAGTTGTGTTAGTGATGTAATGAATATTTTCTCTCTTTATTGTCTGATATTGCGAACTAAATATTATATTTTATTTATATAAAACATCTCTACAATAAATTAATGATTTATCACTACAAGTACTTACCCGGAACTTGTTTTAAATAATATATTATACCTACTAGCGAATACGCGGCGTGTACTACGAGTTTTAAAAAGAAATACGTTTTGTTTATGTAGTCTAAAACCATCTTGGTATTATTTCCTGTCTCATGAAACTGGATTGGGGCACGTGGGTTGGATAGTTTCTAAGTCTATAACGGACATAGGTAGAAATAATTTTTGTGTTTTATGTAAAGATAAAGATACGCTTTTTGATTAGTAATGCAATGGGAGCCTAGTTGGTTTGAACCCCGGGCTTGTACCTTTGGGATTTTTTAATTCCACTTGCTAATGTAATTTCCAATAACTATTACGACCTACTGCACAGTGAGGGCAAACATTGTGAGCAAACCCACACGTCTATCAAAAGATGTGTGATGTTCACCAACCCGCACTGGGCTAGCGTGGTGGATTTATGGCCCAAATATCAATTTTGACCATAAAAGTTTCCATAAATAATTTTCTGCGACTGCACATCCGTTCAACTTTTAATCACCAAACAACTGTCTTGGCCGTTAAATGGCCGTGTACTCCACAGGTGTACTCAAAGGACAGGAGCCTTACCTACTCTTAAAGTAGGTATTGTTATTTGAATTGTAACTGTCAATTTTTGACATATTTTGTATTGAGTTAACTGTCAGAAACTGAACGTAATATTGAAAACATTTCAGTAAGACAGGTGGTAAGGCAGGGGCCCGATTTTCGCTGGATAGAGATCAATTCGAGATATGTCGAAACAAAACGTCAAATTGGTCGTATGATTTTGTTTTCTTTCGACATAATCTCGAATAGAGATGATGTCTATCAAGCTAAAATCACCCCGCTACATTTTTCGTATCACAAAATCGACAAGTCATTACTATGGCATCTTAATTAGAATTGACATATAACAAACACGAGGTACTTGTGTGTACACGTGCGAAATATAACTTGATACCTTTGACCTTAGCTTTTATACGGGAAGTATCAGAAGTCCGAAGTAATTTACCGTCTACGTGAGTATCGGATATACAAGTGAATGGCATAAACGTCTAGTCGAAATTCAATCATTTACAATTACCACTTGCTGAACGGTTAAGGAAAACAATGTGAGGAAACCTGCACGTCTATAGAAGGGGGTGTGAAGTTCACCGACACGCACTAAGTCAGCGTGGTGGAGTATGGCAGTGTGGGTGCACAGTTGTGCGCCGCTGCCTATCCCCTTCGAGGAATACAGACAGGATGTATGTATATATCAATCATGGTTTTTCTACTTTACCATCAATGATATTAAAATGTACAGAGACCTAAATATCTGTAAAAAAAGGTCCAAAAACCTAGGACGGTGAGTTGTTGGCCATCTAGTCTTATTCGTCTTGACGTATGTAGACGTCAAAATCACACAAAAAAAATGGACGCGTGAGAGTGTCAAACATGTTAAGGAAAGCTCTCTCTTGAAATCATAACTCGTTTGTCGCCAGTTTAAAAATATGTTATTGTCATTTGCGAAATTTTCATGTTATTTTGTCAATATTAGGGACTACAGCTCGCTTATTTTGTCTATACTATTCAATGTTATGAATGTGTTCTAAGGCCACAGGCCTCAGCACTACACTTATGACACATATTCAAAGGTCCTATCACTCCAGAAACTATAACTAATATAGCCCTTTTAACGTCCCACTGCTGGGCACGGGCCTCCCCTCAATGCGAAGGGGATTTAGGCCATAGTCCACCACCCTGGCCCAGTGCGGATTGGCAGACTTCACACATCCATCGAAAACTAGTCAATTTCCATCAGACGTGCAGGTTTCCTCACGATGTTTTCCTTCACCGTTTTATAGCGAGTGATTATCTCAGATGAAAATGAGATTCGCACATAAATCCCAGAGGTGCGAGCCGGGGTTTCAACCTGCACACTTCGATTGCAAGGCGTGCGTTCGACCACTCGGCTACCACTGCCACATAAGACATGGCAAATATTCAAAGGTCCTATCACTCAGAAACTATAATAGTTAAGTATAGTCACTAAGCATCTACTTAATAGCAGTCGTTACCTAAAATATTATTTCGGACTGCTGATACACACTGTATATCCGTAAAGATAATATGATGGCGGATTCTAAAAATAGTAGCTCTTAGATACAATATTAAGGGCAATAGTGGGTCATACACTAACATAATTTTTCATAGTAAAGACCTCTGCCCTAGAGGGCAGAGGTCCCCCGATCCTTACAACAATCGTGCGAGCAGTGGTAGCCGAGTGGTCGAACGCACGCCTTGCAAATCAAAGTGTGCAGGTTCAAACCCCGGCTCGCACCTCTGAGATTTATGTGCGAATCTCATTTTCATCTGAGATTATCACTTGCTATGAAACGGTGAAGGAAAACATCGTGAGGAAACCTGCACGTCTGAGGGAACTTGACTAGTTTAGGATAGATGCGTGAAGTCTGCCAACCCACACTGGGCCAGCGTGGTGGACTATGGCCCGAATCCCCCTCGCATTGAGGGGAGGCCCGTGCCCAGCAGCGGGACGTTAAAAGGGCTGGAGTAGTAGTATCACAGTTTTTTTGATATCGGCAATAATATTGCAGCGTGGCTCTTGACGCACCAGTGTACGCAGAGCTTCATAAACAATAGTTTTTCAAGCAATAAACAAAACTTATTAATTCAATTAATCAGCTTTCGTAGTTTTAGGAGTCCTTGCCTAGAAATAAAAGTAACATCTCCCGGACCGCAATTAAACAAAGCATAGGGTATCGATTGGCAATATTTAGGGTACCGCAGGCGTCTCATAAATATGTAGCTGTTACAGAACCCGTATTGTTGGCCAGGGGACGATTTATATCCGTCTTCAGGGCTCGATGAAGAATATTAAACGGTTTAACGTAAGTAAAACACTTGTTTATTTACTCCACTGGGGCTTTACCACAAACTCTTCAAGTATTGTTGTCTCAATAGTGACTGTCAACTTTTGACAGATTTGGAACTGGGTTGACTGTAAGAAACTCAAAAGTAATAATAAAAACATTGCTGCAAGACTAAGTAAGGGGGCTGTTTCTTACCACAGTCCCAGAAACGATATTAGATGACGCCTAGGTGTAGTGGTTTGAGCGTAGGTCACTCGGCTGCACCAGGTTGTTGCGAGTTCGGTTCCCGGCAGATAGACAGAGATGCGGTTCAGTGCACCCACCCTTACCTGATGTATTTGGTCACAATATGATAGGAGTCAAGCCTATTGCCATTATAAAGGGCACATTCCGCCTCAATGCGAGGGAGATTTGAGCCATACGCTAGCCTAGTGTGGAATGGTGAACTTCAGACGTCTTTCTATAGACGTGCAAGTTTCTTTACGACGTTCAGCTAGAGATAATCATAACAATAACTGGCAAAAATAAGTAGATACTTAAATTAGATCAATAGGTACAAAAAAATCTATTTATTTAATTTTTTGTGCGTCTTACCATCCCCCATGTGGCCTTAGCAGTTATAACTACGACTTTTTCAAAATCTGAATTGTTTTTATTTATTAAACAAAACGTTAAACAAATAAATATAGTAGTTACATATATACCACTCTTACGCAAAGTATCCCCAATGGGGAAGAATAGGAAAGAAAACAAAATAACTGTAAAAAAGCTAATTATAATATTAAAACAATAACATAGCAGGTATTGGATAGAATCTAGTTTTTATTTGGTGTTATATAAATAAACAAATAGTTACATCCTGTTACCAAATTAGTCATTACGAAACAAAAACTTAGGTAATTAAGCACTTAAGTACTGACCGAGATACACCCACCGGATATCATATAGGATGCATCTCTCATTGACCCCTGCGCTGACAGACGCGTCTAACATACGCACGATATTTTTTTTTCTAATAACAAAACGAACTATATTAACTACAGTTGTCGAGATCAAAGAGGCCGTTTGTTTCGTGAAATAGAAAACTTGCAATATATTCTCAGGTATTATTTACAGCAAGAAAAAAAAAGTGTTTTTTGAACCCAAAAAGTTCTTTTTTTTACGAAAATTTAATGGAAAAAGATGAGGAATGGCTAGTCTGCAATTAGCCGGTATTTATGGCAATCTCGAGTTATTAGTAGCATGGACAAATTTAATAAATACACATCAATAAAAATGGCTGATGACAGTGATAAAGCGCAACCAAAAAGTTAATAGTATTTTTCTTGACTTCATGCTGCATTCTATTGTCTTAACTAACTGTCAAAACGAGCCTCTTAGATCTCGACGACTTGTAATGGATAAAGCTTTTTAAAACCGACTTCAAAAAGGAGGAGATTCTCAATTCATGAGTGTTTTTGCCTAGTCTGACGTAGATTGGCACCCACTCCAAATGTAATGAATTATTGTTATTTGTAGCTTTTTAGTGCATCTAGTTTTATGAAGTCAGTTATTGATTTTTGGTAAAAAATTTTTTTATAAAAATGTCATCGATAAAGCGAGCCAAATTTGACGCATAGTCGCGTGGACTTTACCACAAATATTAAATCTATATGCATATAGAGTACATTTTAAAAAAATCGCTTGCTACTGTCGGTGCAGGGCTTAATCACTTATAATATTCGAAATTTTTCAATATTGAGACAAAAAGTCTCGCACACGCTTTTTACAATGTTCCGTGCAAACAAACTTTCGCGGTAAATAGTTTGTATAATAGTTTTTTTTATAGGTACGTTATTTTTATTAGTGGTTCCGTACGCTGGTGCGTCGCGGTGCATGCGAAAGCGATCCCGTGGCGCCCCGATATAAGCGGAAGATGGTACACCGTCGGTTTTTAGTGGGTATACGGCCTTCTGCCTGGACTCCCACATAACCCTGTTACTTCCCCCGAGGTGGCAGGGTATCCATAAAGGATTTCCCGACGTTAAAAAAAAAAAAATTAGTGGTTCCGTATCTGTACAAGTTAAAATAAATGAACGAAAAAGCTCCGGGACTCACAGGGGCGACTCGAGACATGCGACTCTGTATATCTGTTTATTAGCAGGATATAATCTTAATATGACTATAAGCAGCCCAACACGTTGAAACAGCTCAATCAACACTCTATATTATATTATAATAAAGTTTAAATTTCTGTAGTAAAAGCTTCGAGAATAAACGTCAAAATTCATTCGTGCTTTCAATGTCGTTTCGTTGAAAAGTGAGCTTTTTCTGTGAGTCAATACAGATCATTTTAGTGTTGGCAAAGTTATCGTTGCCTTGATGCCCAATGTACCTGTACGGGTATCAACTTTTTGGTTTAGATAAAAAACTAAACCAAAAAATCCAAACATTACATTTCTATTTAAAAAATAATTTATGCAATTGTGACAAGGAACCCCGAAAACAGTTCGGTATCTCCAAAATGTTTTAAAAGCGTATATCCCAAGATGGAATTATTCGTTTTTTACGAAGTATTGACCAATGAGGATGTGATCAGGATATCATCGGATGAGTTAGACAGCCAAGCATGTGTAGAGAAAGGTGACAACGTTAGGCTGCGGCCATATTAGTACCATAGCCAGTAAAACTTTTAATATTACTGGCAGCTTTTACCGAAAAAATAACAATCATAGGCATGTTATTGACTTTTAAAAATAATTCGATTTTTTTTCTGGCATCCGAATTTTTTTCGTGTATTTGGCCAGTTGTATATTTTTTTTCGTAAATAAGTTCCTATACAAACGAATCGTTATAAACAGCGTTAGGGCCTCTCCTGGATTACCTATTCTTCTTTACTTCGTTTTATACTCCTAATTGAAACGAGGCGTTTTTTCCTTACATTGATAAAATCTTCATGATTATTAAATTAAAGTCTGATATTTTATTTGACACAAAATATAAATACCACCACGCTGGCTCAGTGCGGGCTGAACTTCACACGTCTTTCTATCGACGTGCAGGTTTCCTCATGATGTTTGACTTCACCGTTCATTATTGAAAATGACAATCGCACATGAAATCCGAAAATTCGTGAGGCGCACCTCTCGTATTTGATCCTGTCCGCTTTGAGGCAGAGGTGCCTGCTCTCATGGCGTTGCTGCTCCTGGGAATGTATTACTCAAAAATCTCTCAATCAATCATATTTACCATTTTGAAAAGAGTCACTGGAAGAGTCACTCAGTGGAAGCAGAATTCCGAACCGGTGGTAGAATCTGACTATTGTAAGCACTTTTGTTGCTTCAAATTGACGAAGTACATTCCACCCTTAAACAGCACGTGTTTACCATACATAACTACTGACGTTAGGCACAACCCAACTAAATACAAATGACTATTTTACCCAATTTTCCTTGATATTTTCCCAATAGTTGCCTCACACGATCCACACAACTTCGGACGCGTGTGTGTATGTCGAAATGAGGGGGATGGTTCCCCCCTTTTGGAGGGGGCGTGGGGGTGTGGGGGTTCGAACACTGTTAAACTAATTATTGTGAGGAGCCGCGGGGGGATCGCTACTAAGATTTTTCTACGCCGTCTTATTCTCTTGTGTTAAATGAACGAAAGTATATTTTATACGTATATTTATACAGTCATATTACTAGCTACTACCCGCGACATTGGTTGTTCAATATCGTTTTAAATTATAGCATATATGTACTGTAAAGTTTCATCAAAATCCGTTCAGTAATTTTTGCGTGGAAGAGTAACAAACATCCATATATCCTCACAAACTTTCACATTTATCATATTAGTAGGATGTTGCAGTGGTAGTCAATCTCACGCTTTGCAATCAAAGTGGACAGGTTCAAACCCCGGCTCGCACCTTTGAGTTTTATTATGAGTGATTACATCCGAGATTACCTATCACTTGCTAAGAACGGTGAAGAAAAATATCGTGAGTAAACATGCATGTCTTCGTTCACATACCAGTCCTCGGAATGCGTGTGATGTCCACCAACCCGCTAGAGGCCAGTGTGGTGAACTATAACATAATTCTCTATCAGATGGAGGGCAAGACTTGATATCAAATTAAATGTATCATGAACGGACCAATATCGGTCAAGCGCGTGTCCGATCACTCACGAGCTTGGGTTCCGAAGCTATAACAACAAAAAGTATTACACTTACAAGAAAAATATTAATAACCTATATAAATAACACATTACAGATATTCCGAAACTATGATAATTTTAGAATTATTATTAAATTTATTTCTAATTGCTGTTAGAAGCAAATTGCAATATTTAAATAGGTAAATAGAATCATATAAAATATAACATACAAATTTTCGATGACGCCTTGGTCGACAGCCAGATTGTAGCTGGGATCACCTTTAGTCTATCGTGTGGTACAAGCTTTGCTTAGTTTAAGGTCATACGATGAGTATGTGTTGTCTGGCTATATTTTGTTTTCATTTATTGTTAAGTACCTACAAATAAAATGCTTGAGTGTACTCACATGTGATTCAATTAGAAAAAAAACTACGAAATTAACAATAAAAACTTTGATTGCGCGGACAATTTGCCAACAGAACCCTAAATGGAGAAACTATCAACTTTTCCTAATCTCGTGGTGTAGACTGATGGTTTGTGGTTCTGGACAAGTAGATACTTACAATATAGATAAAAAGTGAGACACGTGTAAGGGATAACGGTTACCAAAATTACAATTCGTTGAATTAAAAAAATCTTGTTTAGTACATTTTAACTGTATTTCTACGTGTACATTAATTGTTGATTGAACAAAAAAATGGCCAGCCTGTCGTAATATAATTAGAAGTGTAGCTAACAAGGTATTTGCGTTTTACAAGATGTATTAAAAAGCGTAAAAGCTGATGTAACCTAAAGTTCGGCATAATGTTAATTAAATAGGTTATAAAAAAAATCCGGCCAAGTGCGAGTTGGACTCGCGCACCGAGGCTTCCGTACCTAAACTGTGAAAGCACCGAGCATTACTGTAACGAAAAGATACACTGGATAGAGAGACAAACTTAACTTTGCCGATGGTATACTGGTGTCCCCATACAAAGAAACTACAAAATAAGTTTGTAATGGAAAAAAAACATTTTCTATCAATAAATTTATAGTTTTCGGATTTTTTCCTTTATTTATGCTATAATACTTTGTTTCATGCCAAATTTCATGATTCTATGTCAACGGGAAGTACACTATAGGTTTTTGATTTTTTCCGTGCAAATGTACTGAAAATGCAACATAAACCGCCGTATCTTTTGATTGCGTTAACCTAGAAGTTTGATTTTTTTTTAGGGCACCAAGGGACCGCAGACATAAGTCTCTAATATAAATTTCATCATGATACCTTCGCGCGTTTCTGAGAAAAAGGGTCTTGACAGACAGACAGACGGTCAACAAAGTGATCCTATAAGGGTTCCGGTTTTTCCTTTTTAGGTACGGAACCCTAAAAAATGTAGAGATTCTCAATGATTACCCTAATAAATACTATGGTCTAAAAAAATATTATTAATGAAAAAATATTTTAGTTTTTTTTTCAATACCATTGACATGTATGTTATTTTAGTTGTCTGTTTTTTTCTCAAAATACGATATAATAAATAGAAATTTCAATCTATCTACTGACCGTTTTTATTGGCATTTTCAGAAACAAAAATGCTTTACAAAGGTACTGTAAATGAATCATAACTTTGAATTTAAACCAGACCAAGCTTTACACTTGTCGCTTAATACTTAACGCTTGTCGCTTGTCGCTTGTCGCTTGTCGCTTGTCACTTGCCATAACTATTTTATTATTTACTAAACTTTCCCAGGATGTAGTGTCAATAATGACTGTTTTTTTTTGCTTTAATAGCGACAATAGCCCAATAATTAGATCTGCGGAATGCCGGTCAAGGAAGGCCAAGGTTTGAATCCTTCTTTTTGCTTTATGACGTAAATGTGAAAGGTGTTTTAAAAGCGGATCGGTCACTACACGTGGGTGAATATGGTACGGTTGGCAAAACAAGTGTTGTAGACAAAAAACTTACCCAACTGTATAATAATAATTTAAGTTATGTATAATATCCACTTTTATAATTACATAACATCGTATTTTATAAATAACATAAAAATGAAAAAAAAAACTGAACCCTTATAGGATCACTTTATTGTCCGTCTGTCTGTATGTTTGTCTGTCTGTCAAGACCCATTTTCTCAGAAACGCGTGGAGGTATCAATTTGAAATTTATACCAGAGACTCTAGTCTCAAATAAATATATTTCTTTCTTTTCTTCCTTTCTTTCTAGTCTACCTGCGGTCCCTTCGTGCCCTAAAAAAATCAAACTTCTAGGTTAACGCAATCCAAAGATCCGCCATATCATTGCAATTGCCCTATATAGTTGCCGTAAACTACAGTCGATAGGGCTGATGCCCTATCCTAACGGAGATCCGTTATAAATCTCATTGGTTGCTTAGGACATTATCATTATCACTACCTCCTTAGCAATATTAACTTGATACCAATAAGCTTTTTTTCTTTATACGGAATTTGAATGTAATAAGATGAAGAATTACTGCACCTGCGATTAGCAGATATTCTGCAAATATCAAGTAATAAATAACAAGGATACATTCAATAAATACACATTATAAATAGATAGTATGTTTCGTATGTTTGATGCTACCGGTACACGAACAAAACATATTCCGTATCGGTCAGTAAAGCGAGCAGCCTGTATTATAAACACAATAGTCTGTTTTTTTAATATCTGTACCCATTTGGTCGACACGTGTATCCGTCTGTAAACAAAATAACCATCTTCATAGAAAGTCACAATGGTATTGGTGGTTGGTTGGTGGTTGGTTGGTGGTTGGTGGTTGGTGGTTGGTGGTTGGTGGTTGGTGGTTGGTGGTTGGTTGGTGGTTCGTGGTTGGTGGTTGGTGGTTGGTGGTTGGTGGTTGGTGGTTGGTGGTTGGTTTGTGGTTGGTGGTTGGTGGGTGGTGGTTGGTGTCACAAGTTGTTTGTTTTTTTTTTATCAAACCGCGAAACTCCTTAATACCTCAAAAAATGCTACGATAACGATACGATACGATAATTATTTTTGGGTTCCGTACCTATAAAGTAGAGATGAAACGGATATCCGGTATCCGGCCTATACAGCCTTGTTTTCACTATCCGGCCGGATACCGGATAGTAGTTCAGTATCCGGCCGGATACCGGATAGTAGTTCAGTATCCGGCCGGATACCGGATAGTGGTTCAGTATCCGGCCGGATACCGGATAGTAGTTCAGTATCCGGCCGGATACTGGATAGTAAAATTCATAAAAATCTCATTATTCTGCACAAGGCAAATCATAACACAATAGGTTATGGACATTATTTTTATAATCGCACGTCAAAAATATTATTATTTTATTAATTAGTTTAGTACTTACTCAAAATTAAAAATTGGCAAATTGTGGTGAATGAATACCAAATTTTCCACATATAAAAAAGAAGAGGCGTAAGAGGCGACTCAGCTTGTCTTCGTATACCAGACGAGCTTCTGAAAAAAGGCTTCGCTGCAAACGCTACTGCCAGGAGCTAAAAGATAAATTCTAGCAAACGTTGACAACTGCGGACAACTCATATTAATTGACTGACCACCATATGAGTCGGGATTGCGATTGATTCGAGATGTCTTTAAGAAGCGACATTTAAAGCGATAAAGGGCCGAATATCTGGCCGGAGGATATCCGGCGCTCCAGGCCGGTAGCTTGCCGAATATCCGGTATGCGGTATCCGGCCAAGCCACTATCCGTTTCATCTCTACTAAAAAGGAAAAAAGGAACACGTATGGGATAACTTTGTTGTCCGTCTGTCTTTCGATTTTATTATTTCAGCGACAGACCCGTCATAAAAAAAAGTTTGTTCACTTAATTCAGAATTTATATACATTAAAATCCATTTACAGACCTCAAACAATGCATATTTAAAATACTAACTACTAACTAACTACAACCCTTTTAACGTCCCACTGGCATGGGCCTACCCTCAATGCGAGGGGGATTCAGGCCATAGTCCACCACGCTGGCCCAGTGCGGGTTGACAGACTTCACACATCTATCGAGAACTAGACAAGTTCCCTCAGACGTGCAGGTTTCCTCACGATGTTTTCCTTCACCGTTTTATAGCAAGTTGAAAGTTGTTCAGTTGTTCTCGGATGAAAATGAGATTCGCACATAAATCCCAGAGATGCGAGCCGGGGTTTGATTTGCAAGGCGTGTGTTCGACCACTCGGCTACCACTGCTGCGTATCACTTATTACCACATATTTAAGCGTGACATTATTATTTACTTAGCTCCTGCAGAATACCTGCTAGTAATAGGTATATGCTGTACCTCATCTTAACCCATTATATTTCATCATTTCAAAAATTCTCAAAAGAAGAGGAATCTATGTCTGACCTTTTGTTGGAAATACTTTCAAACGTCAATTTGTAATGGTATAAAGTGGAAGGTTTTAAGTTAAGGAAGTGAGTACTCTACTATGTTTTATCTCTTGTTCGTTGGGCTTTTAGTGGCATAGATAGATGTGTCAGTGGATATATCTGAGCGGGCAGTCCGCGCCCTCAGGAGGTGACGTCACTGACCAATTTCCCGCGGCCCGCCTTATAATAAACTGGAATTGCATTTTTATTGCCCCAGTTGTATATGATCTATGTACTTAATTTTTATTATGTGTCGTCCATTTTTGGACGGACTTAAATAAGGGACAACAAAACCAACGTAAGAGAGTTTTGTGTCTTAATCTTTAAGTGTCTACCACACAGATAATTCGTATCAACGTGTTACGTCATGATAATACATTTTGCATATTCCAATTATGTGTGAACTCTCTCGTTATAAACCTGTTCGCACCGATCGCTACATCCTTACCTTAAACGAGTTATTTCCAAAACACATTTACATAATAAAAGCAGTGGTAGCTTAGTAAGTAGAACGCACGGCTTGACCTCAAGGGGTGCATGTTCGAACCTTGAGCATGCATCTCTGGGATTTGAATGTCATTATAAAGACTACCACTTGCTCAACGGTGAAAGCAAACGTACACATGTATAAACCTTTTTATGAAGTTCACAAACCTGCACTAGTCGTGGTGGACTATGGCCCAAATCTCCCTCGTATTGAGGGAATATGTGCACTGCGCACATAATGCCAATAAGCTCGCCTTGCATTACATTGGGACCAAAATATCCCGATGAAATGTGGATGAGGTGCCTACCTACCCCTTCGGGGATTACAGGCGTGATGATACATTATTATTATTACTAAGTATTTTGGTTACATATTTTAAATTGTAGATTCTGTTTAACCTACAATACTTTGGGTAAAAACGGTTATTTTCTGGTAAATGGTTTACGTCAGTGTTTGCGTAGAAGGAAAAGTATTGGATGCAAAGTTAACGCAAGAGAAATCCTGAGTATCAACAAAAATGTCACCAAATGAAAAAGCCTAGCTGGTAGATTGTCCGCCTTGAATGCAAAATGTACAGATTCAATCCCCGGACCCACATCTTGTAGATTTTTGGATTTCAAATTCAAATGTCATTTTCAATAATACTTAACACTTTCTGAACGGTGCAGGCAAACCTCCACGCTTATAAAAAGTCGTGAGAGGTCCACCAACCTGCTAGGATGGTGAACTATGGCCCAAGTCTCCCTCGGAACCAGAATACAACGGCGAAGTGTTGGTGAAATGCGGTGCACCTCTGCCTACCCCTTCGGGAATAAAGGTGATGATGATCTATATACAATACCCCAAGACTTGTGTTTGAGTTTGAACCTAGTAATAGTAGACATAAGAATGGTGTTTATTTTTAACCGACTTCAAAAAGGAGTTCTCCATTCTACCCGTATGTTTCTTTTTGTATGTTACCGCATATCTCCGGCGTCTGTCGACCGATTTCAAAAAAATTCAAGGTTAGTCCCATTTTCAAAATATTATCCGAAATCAACCCCCTTGGGGGTGAAATGGGGGGTTGAGGTCACATAATTTAAAAAAAATTTTTTGGTCGACTTGAAACTTTGTATATGTATTTTACATACAAAATAAAGAAACACGTGTTTTAGGAATTTTGAAAAAAAAAAATGTAGGGGGTGGAATGGGGGTCCAATCCAATATCTCCGGCGTTAGTGAATCGATTTCGAAATAACTTTTTTTGTTTGTACGGATTGTTAAACAAATCGAAACCCACCCTCAAAGGGATGGAAAGGGGGGGTGAGGGGGGGGTGTTTTTTTTTGTAATTTTTAACTTTTTTTAGGACTTTTTTTAGGCAAACGAGCAAACGTTTCACCTGATGGTAAGTGATCAACGCCGCCCGTGGACACCTGCAACACCAGGGGCATCGCAAGTGCGTTGCCGGCCTTTAAGGAATGAGTATGCTCGTTTCTTGAAGATACCTTTATCGCATCGGTCCGGGAACACCGCTGCAGGAAGTTATAAGTTATAATAAGGACTGATATAAGGTGATAATATTTTCGAATTTTCAACATCGTGAAACGTCGTTTTAAAATCGTGAAAAACAAACAACAACCTAGGCCAAACCTAGGCAAAAGCACCTAGGTTTTTGAAGTCGGTTTTTGTTTTTTGTTATTCTCTATCTATCTACTTGATGTCAAGCGTGATGCACTGAACGCCCGACCACCTGCGGTGATTCATTATAATTATGTGAACGATGTGCTCACATGCCCGCAATGTGCGAGAGTCTTCTTAAAGAAGATTGGCTACATTAGCCACATGCGAGCGCACGAACGCTAAATCTTGAAAAGGAGTGAAGTTGTCGCCGTGACCGAAATCGGACGGATCACATCATCATCATCATCTATCTATCTATTAACACCTATAGTTCCACCACGGTAGGATGTCATTTGTTTGTTGAATAAATTTTTGTTTTCTTATAAAAACAAAATGTTTATTGAATTAATTTTTGTACTATGTTTCAAGGAACGAGTAATACTCTATGATCGCTGATATAATATGTACTTACTAACAATTATCTTTCGTACTTCTGATACACCTTGTATACTTATATAATGTGACATACGTACAATTTTTTTCTTAGAAATATTTTCGTTGTCATTATATGTATAAGCAAATCTTAACTATGTAATTGGAGCCAGCAGGATACAATCATTTGGAACCATTCAACTTTTTTTATCATACTTTCCTTGTAAATAAAATAGAATTCTATAAATCAATGAACATAAATAATAATTACACCTTAATAAAATATTAATAAAATAAGATACCATAAAAATGAAACATTAAAAAGTTGAGTAGTTAATGTAATAATTCATAATCAAATATCATCGTAACAGAACTTGAAATTTAAAAATTGATTTAAACAAAAAAATCCACTTAACTATTAATAGGTGAGGTAGGCGAGCGATTATTATAAAGGAGGAGGAGGTTTCTCAATTCGGCCGTATATATGTTTTTAATGTAAAATAAATTATTCATCGCATCCCTTACGTAAAATCCGATTATCCTTAAGCAGAAGCACAACAATAATAGGACTACTGTCGTCATAAAATTAGTTCAAAAGACAAATGACGAGCTCGGAATTATTACTTATTCTAATTGATAGAATATGAATCACTATTGAAGTGATCCTTATAAGAGCCGGCGAGACGCACCGCTGTTCATTCGATCGGTCCGCTCCACGTCGTAAACATGGCGTACAAACTGCTACTCCTAGCCGCCCTGTCTGTCGCGCTTGTCAAAGCGGAAACCGATTGCAACTGCGACAACTACTCGGAAGGGGAAGAAAAAGACTTGTGGAAGTTCCTAAAAGAATTGTCGGCGGACGAGCCTAGTCTGGAGGACAGAGACATGGCGTCGGTGATACCCGGCGTGCTGTCACCTCTCTTGGAATGCAACTGCTTGGAGAAGAGCAGAAGGAAGCGGAAGGTGGTCGAGGAGGTGACAGAGAAGGTGGAGGAGGTTAAGCATGCGAAGAGATTGGAACGTCATATACACCCTGCCAGATACCATAAAGATAAACGTTGCCCGAGTGGATACGTGAGAATTGGGGTCATGTGTCTTTCTGAAGATTACCTTGATAATTGATGATCGTGCCTATTTGATGCCGGCGCCTGTTTGATGCTGATGCCTATTTGACGCTCATGCCTATTGGACCTTAATGTCTAACTCTCTAGTGCTAAAAGTGAGGTTACCATTCCACATCTTTATTTTTTAATTTACTTGACACTGTTGTAAGTGTTGGACGATGCATTTAATTTTGTGACAATAATTATTGGTACGTAAGTAATTATTATATAACTTATTTCTAGTTATCGTCGCTAGTATTACTAATGATTTTTTCCTATGCCAGTATTATTAAAAAGTGTGTATTATTAATATATTTTTTTGTATGGATTCCATGTGAACTAGTCTTTACGATATGTTAATTAGATTTAAGTGATGTTTCTGTAAATGTGTTGACGAATAGTATGTATTATTACTGTCGTAATTTAATAATGTTTAATGAATTGACAATAATTAGTAATTATTGTTAATTAATAATTCATTCAATAATTATAATAAGTACCTAATTTAAACGTGAATAATAAACATTATAAAATAAAATTAGATAAACCTTTTTTTTAAATATAAAAATCCTAAAAAATAACCCTTTAATTGCGCTGAGTTTATGCCTAAAAATCCCTATCACGACATAATGAGTGGATAATTAAAAAAAAAATTGACAAATCCAAAAAAAAACAAATCAGAAACCAATTTAACCATAAAATAAACTACAAAGGCGGAACTCTTCCATATTACTGTTTAATTAACAATTATCTAATTAACTACATCGTGTAAACAGAAGTATATAATTACCAAATGGTATTAATTAATAGAGAAAACAATTAACGATAATTTGATTAATTAGGTTGTCACGCGGACAGTTATCTGGAGTTTACGTTTAAGCACACCGAGAAGATGTTTGCCAATGCCTAAATGAACTCTGTCTGAATATAAATAAAGGTTTAATTTCAGTGGCAAAAGCTACGCCGCCACGCGTCAATATTCGCTCGCGCTGTCAATGTCATTTCGTTGAGGAATGAACTTTATCTACAAGTCAATAGAGTTTAATTAGTATTGGCAAAAAATTGTTTCATAAATATTTTTTTTAACTAGCTGACCCGGTAAACATTTTTCTACCATTAAAATATTTCTTATTTTATTGCTATTAAGAATACAAAATAAAATCTGGATAGGGACACCCTAATCACCTAGAGCAGTGGTTCCCAAACTTATTTCGTATACTGCCCACTTTGAGAATAAATTATTTTGTAGCGCCCCCATTTTTTCACCTTCTTAAAAACAATTATAACATAAAATTAAATTAAATGATTTTTGTGAGCTATATTGTCGAAGATTAAACATTCATTCTAAACGAGACTTTTTTATCGTTAACTTGAGACCTAAGCGCAGTAGGTAGTACACAACGGCACTGGGGTCACCCCTACACAACGCCCCCATTTTTTTCTGGGTCTCTTACTGCCCCCCTTTAGGCCTGCAGCGCCCACAAGGGAACGTTATCGCCCACTTTGGGAAAGGATGACCTAGAGGTATGAAATATATTTTATGACCTATTCTCATACCTACCAAATAAACATTAAACAATTTCATGAAACTCAGTCGTGCCGTTTTGGAGGAATGCGACCACAAACACTGAGACACAAGATTTACTTCTATTATTTAATATCGTATTACATTATTAGTTATAGCCTAGATGCTATACTGATGTATAAACAATAATACTGTAAAGTTTCATCAAAATCCGTTCAGTAATTTTTGCGTGAATGAGTAACAAACATCCATACATCCTCACAAACTTTCACATTTATAATATCAGTAGGATAAACTATTCTAGTATTATCTACGTATGATTAATAATTATTTATATTGATTAAATTTTCTCTTGATACTAATTACTTGGCACTGGCTGAAATATCCGCTAACTGCAGGTGGAGCCATTCCTCATCTTAATCCATTAAATTTCATTAATTTCTTAAACACACAATTCACTAATACCGAGACTCTATAGGTTGCATAATACTCTATCCAAAAGCAGCGATTGTGTAGACTTAAGCATATCACTCTGTAGGTTTAAGAAGCAAATTCTACATGTTATTTAATGTTGTCTAAGCTGTGCTTTTATTTATTTCATTTTAATTTTATTTTTAATATTTATTTTTATTTTTATTTTTCTCCTAACCCATTTTATTGCTTTTTAATCTAGATTTTTTAAACTTTGTTCAAGGTGTAGGGTAAATTTTTATTATTAAGGATGCTGTGTTCTTTTGTAATAGTTGGAGCATTTAGACTTAGAATACATTAAGCTAGATTTATATATAACGTGCAATGTATCCAATGTTAAAGAACCTCATTAAATAAATAAATAAATAAAAGAAGAAGATGGAGATCATATATCTATGTAGGCATGACATAGGTATTAGGAGTATTTCATTCCGGAAACGATGTGAATCACGGTGGGCCCGCCGCGAAATTAGGAGCAACGACATTTTATAAATTCTTCAAATGCCCAAAAAAAGGCAAGTACATCTAAGGAATATGCCAGTGAACTCTCCTTTAATATATTTCATAATCTAAACAAATAAATAAAATTGAAGCTTTTAAATAAATTCAAATGGAAATACAGAGTGTATCAGAAGTCCGAAATAATATTTTGGGTACATATACGTTAGCTCATATGTAGATGCTTAGTGAAGACAGATTATGCCTAGCTACCATTCTTTCAGAGTTATGGACGTTTGAATATTTGTCATAGTATCGTGTTCTGGCCTTTGGGTACATCCATAACCCTATACAGCAGTGTGAAATACACTCATGAGGAGCGACTACCAATATTATCAAAACAGAACATGAAAATTTTACATAGGACTCGAAATATTACACGTAATAGAAATTGGGAACTGAAAAAAACTTCAAAAACACGGTCGAATTTTTATACCATTCAGTTGTATACCCGATACTGATGCAAACGTTGAAGTATATTTTCGGAATTCTGATACACCCTGTATATACGCAACATATAACCAAGACGTTATTTTAAAATTTGTTGTCTGTCTGCCTGTTTGTTTTAGGTTAACTCCCGAACGGCTGATTTTGATGGGACTTTACCTGGCAGATGATGACACAAGTAGTAACCTAGACTACTTTTAATTTTTTTTTTAAATCTGGGGAAAAAACCCGGCGTATCTCCGACACGGCTAGACCGATTTTGAAGGGACTTTCACTAGGAGATAACTGATGTCACAAGGAGTAACTTAGGATACTTTTATTTTAGGAAAACAATTAGGGTACCTAAATTCCGCGGTCACGAAGTCGCAGGTTCAGCTAGTTTTAATAAGATTTTTAACGACGCATCTGTAATATCAGCTATTAGGGTTGATCTCTTTGATCTATTGATACACATAACATTAAGGATAAGCGACCTATATGTCCATACCTAGGGTTGTCAAAGCAGGTTTTAATTCAGAGACTTTTATTGTATCAAATTGGCAAATAAAAATTTTGATTTCACAATATTATTTCAATTACAATAAAAAAGGATTGCAGCATATTTATATGCATTATGAAATCAGATTACCTATATATACAAAAGTGATTGATAATAAATAAATACATCATCACGCCTCTGTTCGCCGAATGGGTAGACAGAGACGCACTACAGTGATAACCTTAAATTTGTAGAACCAATAAAAAAAGTTCTATAAACTGTTAAAAAAATTCAAGTTCGATTACCGTGATGGACGAAATATCTACATACCAACATGTTTGTAGGGAACCCTCTGTGCGCGAGTCCGACTTGCACTTGGCTGGTTTTTTTTTCGATTAGATGGGCCGACAGTTACTCTAGTGTTTTTATCATCATAGTGTAGAAAATCCCAGATCTCTCCCCCAATGAGGAAAATACCGTAAAGTCGTCGGAAATACCGTATTTTTTTTAATGTAGGTACTGAAATATTACACGCAACTAACTAGCGAAGTATCTACAGTCTTCAATATCTACGTCTTGAAAGCTAGTTATGACATAGAATGTAACTTAGCATGAAGTCAGGAAAAAAAAATCAATCAACTTTGTGAGAACATAAATATGTCAAGATTTTTTTTCATGAAATAATCTAAAGTTAATAAATGACAGGTGTCAAAGCTCCTTTTGAAATAATAGAAACCGGCCAAGTGCGAGTCGGACTCGCGCACAAAGGGTTCCGTACCATTATCTATAAAAACGGCAAAAAAATCACGTTTGTGTTATTGGAGCCCCTTAAATATTTATTTAATTCTGTATTTTAGTATTTTTTGTTATAGCGGCAACAGAAATACATCATCTGTGAAAATTTCAACTCTCTAGCTATCACGGTTCATGAGATACAGCCTGGTGACAGACGGACGGACGACGGACGGACAGCGAAGTCTCAGTAATAGGGTTCCCCGTTTTACGCTTTGGGTACGGAACCCTAAAAAAAAGAGAGTCTCATTTGATGAACGCTGTTCCTGTATAACACACTTCATAAGTTACGCTTCCGATGCCTGTCACGACTAGTTACACGAACGAATCGTTGCTCTTACAGATAGCTATTCGTATTTATAAGAATCCAGCATTTGATACGTACACATGACCAACGCATTCAATACTCCCCGTAAAGCCGTTCGCCCTCTTTAACATTTGGGCCAAAACTACTACCCTTTTAACGTCCCACTGCGGCTCGCCTCAATGCGAAAGGGATTCCGGCCATAGTCCACCACGCTGGCCCGGTGTGGGTTGGCAGATTTCACACAACTATCGAGAACTAGTCAAGTACCCTCAGACGTGCAGGACCTCACGATGTTTTCTTTTCATAGCAAGTGATAATTTAGGTTCAAAAGAGAATCACACATAATACGCAGACGTGCGAGCTGGGGTTTGAACCTGCACACATTGATTGAAGTGCGTTCGAACACTCGGCTACTACTGCTTGCTGGACCAAAACTACCAACAGTAAAAACTGGAAACACTGAAGTGCACCTCTATCTACAGCTTCAGGGAATGCAGGCGTAATAGTATACACTATTAGTGTTGTTTATGCTCTAATCAGCCAGGACGAGTCGGTTCAACCTTTATTTATAGAACACTAAGTAAGCAATCACATAATTGTTATTGTCCTGTGCGCTGGCTTTGTAGGACCGGAACAAATGTTTCTCTACATTTGTAGAGACCCAGTAGAGACCCAGAGAGGATTATTTCTTCAGCGTGTCGTCTCACTATTGAGCAAAGAAATTAATCAGAATCATAATCGTGAGAGTCCAGCTCGTATGCCGTTTGGCTACATGTTACCTAAACAGTGATGCATTTCGCATTCGGAACCGGTGATGGTAGAATCTGACTAATTGAAAGTGCTTTTTGGCCTACACGAATAAAAAAAAAATATTTTGATTTTTTATTTTGATGGGTAACTCGTCTATTTCATTTGAGGATGAGAGAGTACCTCATTTTCCCTCGCTAGGTTCTCACGAGGTACACCTCAGTTGAGGTAAGACATCACTCGAACGCGTATTCAGTTCGAACGAACTGAATACGCGTTCGAAGCGTTCGAAGCGTGAGTAACTCCAAAGACTCTTCTCTTTTCTTCTCAAAGATAAAAACTTTCCTCGTCATTTTTACATGGATCGTGAAGAGTAAGTGAACAAGTGGAGCGGTTCAATGATGACATTTGAGTGACTCGTTCGATTTTCTAACATGAGGACCTCAAATGAATTGAGTCATTAGTATACATCGGATTATATGCATTTGCATATGCAAATGCATATTCATATATCACCTATATTCATAGCGTTATTGCATATATGGGTACTTTTTCATTGACAGTGCTTATTTCAATAGTTATACGTGTTAGGTGTTTGTGTTGTATTATGCCGTCCACATGTCCGCCTCGCACTTAACGAGCGCACTGAATTGGGGATGGCGATCTGAGATCGATTAATCGAAGAATCGATTTCTTGAGCCAAAAAGTTTTTTTTATTAAATCGATATTTCACCCAATAAAATCGAGATTCGATATTTTCTGTTTTGCTAAACACATGTTTTTTTTTTATAGAGAATGTACTCAACATGAAGCATATGTAGAGTAGAGGAGCCTGAACTTCAACGAGGGCTAGTCTTACATGCCTCTATGTTCATCACAACGAGTTAATATTAATACCAAGTACCCCGTTTGTGTCGCTTTGCAGCTACTCTGTTTTTTTATTGTGCCTATTTTGTGCATATTTCGCCCCTTTTTAGTGCATATTTTGCCATTTTCATAGTGCTTAAAATCTGATGTGTAGTCATTAGTGTGGGATACTCTCTACATAGCAATAAAGACGTATAAACCTAGTAGAAAAAATACTCTACCTACTTGAAAAATAACGGGAAAAAACTTAGTCTTATAATTCTTATTGCATCAAAATGTTTATAACAACGTCATGATTAACGTAAGTATGTTCTTGTGACGCCATTAGTCAGTGTCGACACGTGTTCAATGATATCATTGAGTCATCATGGGATAATTAGATGGAGTAATGTTTAGTAACAAATACAATTCTGCAACATAACTCCTTGCAGTAGAGCGATCGAATTAATTTGACATTTTTAATGTAGTAGCGTACATTTCTCTGATGTATATAGTAATACTGTAAACTTTCATCAGAATCCGATCAGTAGTTTTTGCGTGAAAGACTAGCAAACAAACATCCATCCTCACAAACGTTCAAATTTATAATATTAGTAGAATTACAAAATTGTCACAAAGGCTACACGAAATAATGTTCAGAGGGGCTATTCTCGCAAGATCGACATTCTCTAATTTGACATTATTTTGTCGAAATAAAATGTGAAATTAGTCGTATTTTTTCGTTTTTTTTCGACATATGTCGAATAGAGATGATGTCAAAAATGCGAGAATTGCCCCTCTGATATGGCTCTACCAAGAATTTTTGGAATTACTTTACTCTACTATCCTTACGAATTGCAATTCCTGTGAAATAAATGTACGTAAAATACATTTACAATGTTCTGTAATTCATTTGTCAGCAAGACGGCGGCGGTACTGCCCAAAAAATGTAATGCGAAAATCTATAAAACGGTACAAACGCAGAATACTGAATTAGTTCAACTCTATTGACACGGTAAAGCTGGCTGCCCGGTAATTACAGGAATGTACGTGGAGTGACGGAACATTATGTAACAAAACTAGGTGTCGGTTTAAACCTCCCACACACTGGAGCGTCTAAAATCGCGCGTTTGTTTGCCAGTGCCAAAACAAACTCTGTGTCAATATGCATAAAGATTAAATTTATGTAGTAAAATCCCACACAAAAGTCGCTCGTGTCATTTTGTGTCATTTCGTTGTAGAATGACCTTTTTCTATATGTCAATACAGTTGGTTTTGGTATATAAATATGTTATCACGCCTGTATTCCCCGAAAGGGTAGGTAGACGTGGACTGCAGTGCGCCCACACTTCGCTAATGCATAATGGTCCGAATTACTCGTAAGTAATAGCCTACTATCATTATACCGGACACATTACCCTTTAAATACAATCTCAATACGAGTTATCCCAGTACGTGTTGGTGAACTTCACACGACTTTCTATTAACATGTAAGTTTCCTCACGATGTTTTCCTTCACGCTTCCGCATATGTATTAAAAAACGGGGTGTACAATAAAGAGTAGGTATTCTATCTTTTTAATTATCTATATTGTTCTACCACTGCTCGTCCGTTTCCGTTTAGTCCGTAATTATCGAATAGCCGGCTTGACCGTGTGAATAGAATCTTCCTTGTGGGTAGTCCCGGGCCCGTATCTGTCGAGTGCGTACGCGCATATTGTCAATTTGTCACTCGTGTGACGCAGGTTTTCCCGCCACGCGCCATAGACTACACGTAATGACGCCTGTAATTTTATCTTGGATTCTCTGTGGTTACGTAAAAAAAATATGTGTACACGGTTGCATGTCGTCTTTTATTTATATATTAACAACAATTATGTACAAAATATTTACAATGCAAAATAAAGTAAGTTATAACTAATAAGAAAATATATATCTATCTATACAATACATACATACATACATACATACATACATACATACATACATACATACAATACATACAAATAAATAAAATTGAAGTGTCTGTTTGTAATATCAAAATAACACTTTTTTACCAAATGCGTATGAAAGTATATACGATACCTATAACGAAAACGCAATTTTAAAAATTTTTGTCTGTCTGTCTGTTTGTTTGAGGTAAACTTCTAAACGGCTGAACCGATTTCAATGGGACTTTCACTGGCAGATAGCTGACGTTCCAAGGCGTAACTTAGGCTACTTTAATTTTAGTTAGGGTTCCGCGGGAAAAACATAATACCCATATTTCCAGGTAATCTCACTAAAGTCCACGCGGGCGAAGTCGCGGGCACAGCTAGTGTATTTATAAAATATGTAAAAAATTTGGCCCATGCGGAAGCGTACCCAAGACGCTCAAAGTCAAAGTCAAAGTCAAATCATTTATTTTGTATAGGCCTATGGCCCTTACAAATTGTCAAGTTTACATTTTTTTCATATATACTACTATACTACCACCGGATCGAAACGCGACCTCAACTGAGAAGATCCGGCAAGAAACTCAGTGGGCTGGCTGCATTCCCTCGCTGAATGGCTAGAGCCACTAGTTGAGCAAGAAAATGGCCTGCTCTTGGGTCGCCGGTTGTGTCGACCAATTTTTTGCCTAGTAAGTTCGTAAGTAAGTTTGCATGTCTTGTAAAGTACCTACTTAAAAGTTTTTTTTGCAATTTTTTTTTTTTTGCTATTTTTATTTTCAGAATTTTTTCACAGATGATAGCATCAACGTGATTTCCATAATAATGTTATCTAGGGGTGAAAGCCTATTTGTCTTAAGCGAATTTTTTTTCACTTTTCATGAGAGCATACTCATTCGACGCAGAATAATGAGCTGATTCCAAATATGTATATAAGTCTATATCGCCTAAAAGTGTCGCTTAAGTCATTTAGAATTTCACACCTCGATATGTAATTGACTAATCAAGCACCAAGCACCCAAAATTTAATGAACTTACTCGGCAAAAAATTGGTCGACACAACCGGCGACCCAAGAGCAGGCCATTTTCTCGCTCAAAGAGTGTATCTAGCCATTCAGCGAGGGAATGCAGCCAGCGTCTTGGGTACGCTTCCGCATGGGCCAAATTTTATACATATTTTATAAATATAATATTTTCTTATTAGTTTTAACTTATTTTATTGACTTATTACTACATAATATTTGAGGCGGGTTTGGTTGCATTTGAATTATACCTTGTTTATGACCTATGTAAATTGACCAATTTCTTCGATCTTTGAAAATGTAACAATACAGCTGCCCCCTTAGGATTACCGTGTAGACATAACTTTTATCTCTTCAAGATGTCAGATTTGTCGAGAAAATGACGTCACATTGAACTTTTTGTACTGGACATGGCTCGCTGTGACGTCATTTTCTAGACGTCTACACAGTCATGCTGCAGGGCCAGGGCCCCGAGTCCCTTAACTCTATGGTTGCAGAGTAGCTATGACTTAATTTTTTAAGACATGAAGAAGAAGAAGAAGAAGAACTACAGCCCTTTTAACGTCCCATTGCTGGGCACGGGTCTCCCCTCAATGCGAGGGTGATTCAGGCCACTGTCCACCACGCTGGCCCAGTGCAGGTTGGCAGACTTCACACATCTATCGAGAACTAGTCAAGTTCCCTCAGACGTGCAGGTTTACTCACGATGTTTTCTTTCACCGAAAACAACATTTCTTTTAATGGTTACTAAAATATGACCAGTGTAGACATTAGACATTGTCACATTGAAGCTATTAGACTAGTCATATACTTGTTACCATCGATTAAAGATGTTGTTTTCGTGCCTTTAAAACGGGCCAAGTGCGAGTCGGACTCCCGCACGAAGGGTTCCGTACCATTATCTATAAAAACGGCAAAATAATCACGTTAATTGTATGGGAATTTGGAATTTATGTAGTTTGGCCATAAACTCAGTTGTACAAAATTTAAGCTCCAATTTGAATGTTTGGTATTTGGATGACGGTACCCTAGGAGATACTTCAGATAAAGTGCTTTTGGATCTTAAAAATATAATTACTAAATTTCAATTATTAGGTCTAGAGCCGTCCGTGTGGAGTCCGGCATAGAATAGCTCCAACCCAACTCTTCCCGCGGGTGTCGTACAAGGCGACTAAGGGATTATTAACTCGCGCTTCGGTGGGCAGCAGCGCCGTGAGCCCAACACCGTCCTTAAACTGCGATCGCCAACCCGCATGCCAAGCGTGGCGATTATGGCAAAACCCCCCCATGACAGACACAAATACGAATCGGCCCCCAGTCTCCGGTAGCGCCGCCGCTCCTGGCTTTGGTAGTGGTCAGGTCAGTGGCGGAGCAGTGGGTGCTAAGAATCCCCGGAGGAAAGCCAGCTACCATCGACGACAACTGGCCCTGGCAACTTATAACGCACGCACTTTAAGGGCCGACGAGAAGATACACGAACTAGAAGACGCCATAGAGAGAGTTCGCTGGGACGTATTGGGTTTATCCGAAGTCCGAAGAGAGGGTGAGGACACGATAATCCTGAAGTCAGGCAACCTCTTCTATTATCGAGAGGGCGACCAACTGTCCCAAGGTGGTGTCGGGTTTATCGTCCACAAGAACCTCGTTAACAACGTGATCTGCGTTGGGAGTGTGTCGACGAGGGTGGCGTACCTCATACTCAGAATCACCAGGAGATATTCGCTGAAGGTGATACAGGTTTACGCGCCAACGTCGACACACCCCGACACGGAAGTGGAGACTATGTATGAGGACATATCCAGAGCCATACATACGTCCGAGACCCACTACACGGTGTTGATGGGGGACTTTAATGCGAAGCTGGGCAAACAAAGCGGCAACGAGATGAGAGTGGGGCAATTTGGTATCGGGCAGCGAAACCCACGGGGTCAACAGCTGGTTGACTTCTTGGAAAGAGAGGGACTCTATGTCATGAACTCTTTTTTCAAAAAGAAACCCCACAGAAAGTGGACCTGGATGAGCCCCGATGGTTCCATTAAAAATGAGATCGACTTCATCATTTCCAGCAAAAAGCAGATATTCAGCGATGTCTCTGTGATCAACAGGGTTAAAACCGGCAGTGATCACCGCATGGTTAGAGGCACGTTGAATCTGAGTCCTGCACTTGAGCGATCGAAATTGATGAAGTCGACGCTCCGTCCAACCCCTGCCGATATCCAAAACCCCGAGCACTTTTAGCTCGAACTTCAAAACCGCTTCGAATGCCTAGCAGACTGCACATCTGTGGACGAGACCAACAGCGGGCTAGTGGAAACCGTCCGTGCCGTCGGAGCTAAGTTTTGCAGACCACGACGCACCGATAGAACCAAGAAGATCTCGACTGGAACTCTCAAACTTTTGGACGAAAGACGCGAAATGATACTGCAGTCTTCGGCTGACATGTCGGTTTACAGGCGCCTCAATAGACAAATATCTAAATCCCTCAGGCGCGACATTCGGCAATTTAATACAAACTGTATTAAAGATGCCATCGAGCGTAACAAAGGCTCAAAAGTATTTGCGAGGCATTTGTCTATTGGGCAAAGCCAAATGACGAAGCTGAAGACCGACACTGGCAGTGTCGTTTCGTCCAAACCCGAGATTATGAGAGAAGTCGAGAAGTTCTATGGACGGTTATACACGTCAGCACAAAGGCCCGCTATTAGCCCAGATGCAGACCCAAGAGCTAGATTAACCCGACACCACACCGAAGATATCCCGGACGTTAGCTTATACGAAATCAGAATGGCTCTGAAACAGCTTAAAAACAACAAGGCACCGGGCGATGACGGAATCACTACTGAACTTCTGAGAGCGGGTGGAAAACCGGTACTTAAGGTCCTCCAGAAATTGTTCAATTCCGTCATTCTCGAGGGTACAACGCCTGAAGCATGGAACAGAAGCGTGGTGGTACTGTTCTTCAAGAAAGGTGATAAAACCCTGTTGAAGAACTACCGACCCATCTCGCTTCTGAGCCATGTTTATAAGCTGTTCTCCAGAGTCATTACGAATCGTCTCGCACGTAGGTTCGACGAATTTCAGCCACCCGAGCAAGCCGGGTTTCGGAAGACCTTTAGCACCATAGACCACATACATACGCTGCGGCAGGTTATACAGAAGACGGAGGAGTATAACCGGCCACTATGCTTGGCGTTTGTGGACTATGAAAAAGCCTTCGATTCCATAGAGACGTGGGCTGTGGTTCAGTCCCTCCAGCGATGTCGCATCGACCACCGATACATCGAAGCGCTGAAGTGTTTGTATAGGAACGCCACCATGTCAGTCCGAATCCAGGACCAGAGCTCAGAGCCTATCCCATTGCAGCGAGGAGTAAGACAAGGGGACGTTATCTCTCCGAAATTGTTTACCGCTGCATTGGAAGATTGCTTCAAGCTGCTGAATTGGGATGGACTTGGCATCAATATCAACGGCGAGCACCTTACTAACCTTCGGTTTGCAGATGACGTCGTGGTCATAGCGGAGTCGCTGGAGGAACTGAACTCTATGCTCGGTGATCTCAACAGAGTTTCTCAACAGGTAGGTCTTAAAATGAACATGGATAAGACGAAAATCATGTCGAATGTCCATGTCGCACCTCACCCAATAGTCGTTGGGAACTCTACTCTCGAAGTTGTCGACGAGTACGTATACCTGGGACACACGGTCCGATTAGGTAGATCCAACTTCGAGAAGGAGGTCACTCGACGAATCCAACTCGGCTGGGCAGCGTTCGGGAAACTGCGTCACATCTTCTCGTCCGATATTCCTCAGTGCCTGAAGACAAAAGTCTTCGAACAGTGTGTGTTGCCAGTGATGACGTACGGATCCGAGACGTGGTCGCTCACAATGGGACTCCTAAGACGGCTCAGAGTCACTCAACGTGCAATGGAGCGAGCTATGCTGGGAGTTTCACTGCGCGATAGAATCAGAAATGAGGACATCCGCAGAAGAACCAAGGTTACAGACATAGCTCGAAGGGTTGCACGTTTGAAGTGGCAATGGGCCGGACACATTGCCCGGAGAACGGATGGCCGTTGGGGCATCAAAGTCCTAGAGTGGCGGCCACGAACAGGCAAGCGGAATGTGGGACGACCCCCGACCAGATGGACGGACGACCTCACCAGGGTCGCCGGGAGTCGATGGGCGCATAAAGCCCAAGAACGTAATTTGTGGCGATCTATGGGGGAGGCCTATGTTCAGCAGTGGACGTCTCTGGCTGATAGATAGATAGGTCTAGAGCTAAATTTTGATAAGTGTGAGTTATATTTGGCTGAGAATAATCCAAACAAAAATCTAATTATCGACCAGTTTAATAGTTTGGCTACCCATATTAAAATTGTTGACAAAAAGTCTCTTCATCTCCTTGGGTCACCAATATTTCCTGATGCGATTGAACCAACAATAGCGCAATCGCTGATTAAATTCAAAGAATACTCTCACCGTTTATTGGCAATAAATCCTCATTCGGCTCTTTTTATTTTAAAATTTTGTCTTTTTATTCCTAAATTTACGTATCTCCTTCGTACATCTCCAGTTTGGCTATATCAAAATTCCCTTATAACCGTGGACAACCTAATTAGATCTTCTTTCGAAAGCATTGTAAATTTAAAACTAAATGAAAAATCTTGGAATCAAGCATCTTTACCCATAAGATACGGAGGAGTAGGTATACGTAAAAATTCTGATATTTGTTTACCGGCTTTCCTGTCTTCAACACATAAGAATGACAGCCTCATTAAACAGATTTTGTCCAGATCCTCGTTTAATGGGGCTATTTCTTTTGTGAACGAAGGCAGAAAAGCATGGGAGTTGGCCTGGCCAAGTCAAAATCCAACAAACCCGACTTCACAGCGAAGCTGGGATGATTTTTGTTGCAGTGCCACTTTTAGAAATCTAAGGGACACTAGCACAGGCTCCGAGCTCGCTAGGATCAAGGCAGTTTCCTGTAAGGAATCCGGATATTGGCTACATGCTTTTCCATGTGCCAATACGGGAAACTACCTTGATCCTAATACACTTCGTGTAGCGTTAGGGTTACGGCTCGGGGCCGACGTTTGTACGCCGCACACGTGCCCCTGCGGAGTTGTCGTCGACCGGCTTGGACGGCATGGACTGTCTTGCGCTAGGAGTGCTGGCCGCCACTCTCGTCATGCTGCTCTGAATGACATCATCCGTCGTTCTCTTGCCACCGCCAACGTACCGGCCATTTTAGAGCCGCAAGGTATCGTGCGTGGCGATGGCAAGAGACCCGACGGAATGTCTCTGGTTCCTTGGAGCATGGGACGAGCCATGGTATGGGATGCAACCTGCGTTGATACTTTGGCTCCTTCCCATCTCTCGGGAACCACTCAGAAAGCGGGCTCGGCGGCGGAGGCGGCTGAGACTCTGAAACGGCGGAAGTACGAGGTTATCGGCTCCGAATATATTTTCATTCCTTTTGGAGTCGAAACCCTAGGTCCATGGGGTCCAAGCACCCAAAATTTAATGAACTTACTCGGCAAAAAATTGGTCGACACAACCGGCGACCCAAGAGCAGGCCATTTTCTCGCTCAACGAGTGGCTCTAGCCATTCAGCGAGGGAATGCAGCCAGCGTCTTGGGTACGCTTCCGCATGGGCCAAATTTTTTACATATTTTATAAATATAATATTTTCTTATTAGTTTGAACTTATTTTATTTTGCATTGTAAATATTTTGTAAATGGGAATTTGAATATTTATTTTATTCTGTTTTTAGTATTTGTAGTTAGAGCGGAAACAGAAATACATCATCTGTGAAAATTTCAACTCTCTAACTATCACGTGAAAGATTGACGGACAGACGGACGGACAGCAAAGTCATAGCAACTCCACAACAATGTTGTTAGACTTGACTCTGTAAATGAATCATAATTCACTCTAAATTTGAACGTATGAATTTCACTTGAGCGTAATCGGAGATGACAGATTGGTTCTTGTGAATAATTTCGAATAGTTGGGTAACAAGGTTAAGGCGTGATTACTCAGGTTCACCGTTAGATGGGTGGCCGGTTTTGTGGCCTTGGCGTAATATTGGATGACGTTGTCTTTGGGAAAAACAGCGGTTTCTCAATAATCGGGCACGGTCAAGTTTTTTTATCATGTTTTGCATAATTAATTGAATTTATTGGGTAATAGTAGCATATACTGGTTGTCTGGAGGTATTGCTTTTAGCGATAAGACAGCCCAATTGCACATAGCTATTTAGACCTAATCTAGACTATTATTAAGTTCTAAGAATGTTATATTTTTGTTTGTATGTTACTGTCTCTCTCTCGCTCTATTTGATGTACAATAGAGATTATCTATCTACAATGTGACTATATTTAAAGGGTCCTAACTCCTAAGGCCCTCGACATCGAGTTAGTCTATCAAAGAGAGAGCTTTTCCTAATATTTGCCAGATTCGCTAGACCTATTTTGAATATGATTTTGGGACATACAAAACGATATGTCTCATCAGGTATCTGTACTTTTTAATATCATTATTGGTCTGTGGTTAAACGTTTACTCGCAGCAAACAGGCAGACAGACAAAATTTAAAAAAAATGTGCTTTCGTTATAAGTATTGCATACACTTTCATAATGCATTAAGTAAAAATCTATGTGGGGTACTTTTCTTAATTGAAAGTCTTCATATTTGTTATATTTTCTTTTATTTTGAATTAACCTCTTGCGTTACACGTCTTCTCGTTTTAAAACCTTTTATGGCTCTCCCTCACTCATTCTCTCACTCTCTCACTTTACTCTCTCATTCGTCTACCGCTACTTTCAGCAGTCTTAACTTAAATAAAATATAACACATCGGCGAAGTGTGGGCGCACTACAGTGCACCTCGGCCTACCCCTTCGGGGAATACAGGCGTGATGATGATGATGTATTTAAGTAAGAATCATGAAGGTCAAACTAATATTCTACGTAAAAGGAATTCGCAACTGGTTTTTTTTTAATTTAATATCCCTGAACACACTGGAGCGTATAGACGAGTCGAAATTGGTGCCAATATCAAAACACACTCTGTGTCAATGTAAATAAAGATTGAATTTCCGTGGTAAGAGCCACGCGACTACGCGTTAAATTTTTTTCGCGCTGTCAATGTCGTTGAAGAATGAACTCTTTCTGTGAGTCAATACAGTTCGTTTTGTTATTGGCAGAAAAATGGACGCGCGTTTTGACGTCACAGTGTGCGTGGGGCTTAAATCTACTTTGCATAATCGTTTACAATGACGTTGTATGTGATTATTTAAATTTACGTAAAAAACACAGATGAACGTAGCCTTTAATAGATTGAGACTTAATACTTGCAAAGCGTACATGGTACGTTATGTCAAACGTGTAGCATTTGTAGACTTTTTATGGTAGCAAATTTTATGACCCGCCTCGTCAGGTACGCTGTGGGAATCGCCTTTCAACCAACAATGACGTATTGAAAAGTGTACGCGATACCGTGATCTACTTACTATGTAGCACTACTTCTATATTAAGCTTCGAATTCTATGGTACAAAATATTATGCATAATTTTTTTTCACTATTTCTTTTACGATAAAGCCCTGAGGTCACAGAGGCGTCAGGAAGCGCACTTAAAATGTTTGGTCAACACATAAATATTTAATTTCTATGGTATATGTCACGCGACAATAGACTTCATTGGAACTAAAATACATCGGCGAAGTGTGAAAGCACTGCAGTGCACCTCTGCCTACCCCTTCGGACGATACTGGCGTACAAATTCGCTCGTATCGATGACATTTAGTTGAAAATGACCTTTATCTATGAGTAAATACAGTTTGTTTTAGTATTGGCAAACATTGTTCAACTTATTTCGCTCGCCCTGTAGTTGTAGTGTGCGCCAAGACTAGACGTATGTCACGGAATATCTTGATGTTGTCTCTTTCTATAGTATAAAATTAGACAGAGAGCGAGCGAGTGAATCTGTGACAAAGGTCTTGTCTTGACATGCGTGCGTACTGAGAATAATTGGGGTCATTGACACTAGTCCTTTAAGACCTTTTTTTTAACGTCTGAGAATCCTTTATGGATACCCTGCCACCTCGGGGGAAGTAGCAGGGTTATGTGGGAGTCCCGGCAGAAGGCCGTATACCCACTAAAAACCGACGGTGTACCATCTTCGGCTTATATCGGGGCGCCACGGAATCGCTTTCACATGCACCGTGACGAGTAATTAAGACCTACTCGGATAGCTAACAGCATTCCGATAGGGCAGTTTCTCATTTGCAGACAATCCAATCAGCGTCACGACCGGCCATAGTAATGAGCGCGACAATATCTGCGCATAGAATGCGGTGGGTGCGCATACGCAGATAATACAGCCTTCTCGTAGGGCGTCGATCCCCGCACATCAAAACGTTTTGTCGATATAAAATCGAACTCTGTGTCAATATGAATAAAGATTGTATTTTTCTGGTACAAGCTTCGCATGCGTCAAAGTTCACCCGCGATTTACTATGCGATTCAAATGAGAATAGGATCGACTTTGCGCCATATTGTGACGATTAATACTAATTTAACCTTGTTATTTAAATTTGATTTAAGACTATTAATATTGATAATGCAAATAAGTTTTCTGCAAACCATACTTTTCAAGTGACATTTGACAGATAGGGGTTATTGACATTCCTATTCTTATTTGGATCGCATTGTACAGTTTCTTTACGTATCGCAAAAAAATGGATGCCCCAGTGTGTGGCATAGGCTCTAAGTCTAGTAAATAAATTAATGGTAAAAAAAACTTTTTAAAAACAAGCTTTCATTTAAATGCCCTTAGTTTTCATGTTCTCCTCAGCAAGCCCTTTCATTTGATACCCATACTATGGTAGTGCAGAAAAAATAACTATACCGCCATCTTGGATGATCCGCCATATTTGAATTAGGATGACGTCACATAGCTAAGCATGCATTGTCATCCAAAATAAGCGTGTATACCAAATTTTAGCTCAATCTGTTAAAGATGATGATGATTTAAAAATTCAGTTGCCAGATTCCACCCGGACATACATTGCAAGTTAATATAAAGCTTGTAAAAAGAAACTACAATGGTCCTGCTAAAATATAAGGAGCATTTTAGAACAACATAATTATCTAGGCGATACTATTGGTTTATTGTAGTTTTGTGCTAACTGAATAAATGAAAAACAGCAGTGGTAGCCGACTGGCCGAACGCACGCCTTGCAATCAAAGTGTGCAAGTTCAAACCCCGACTCGCACCTCTGGGTTTATGAGCGAATCTCATTGTCATCCGAGATTATCACTTGCTATGAAACGGTGAGGGAAAACATCGTGAGGAAACCTGCACGTCTGAGGGAACTAGACTAGTTCTCGATAGATGTGTGAAATCTGCCAACCGCATCGGGCCAGCGTGGTGGACTATGGCCCGAATCCCCCTCGCATTGAGGGGAGGCCCGTGCCCAGCAGTGGGACGTTAAAAGGGCTGTAGTTAGAATAAATGAATATATCGCCAGTAAACATATTCCCATTGTACGTATCCAAACTAATCAAATCCTTTACTATGGGTACCATACAATAGACTGGGGGCGTTCCCAGTTACACCCAGACCGGGGCAAATGCCGAAAAAGCCATTTCCGAAATTTGGCACAGACTGGAAGAGAACCCGCTAAGAACTGTCGCTGTTAGCCAAGCAGACTACATTTAAACCACTACACTAAGCCGTCGTCTGTTCAAAATATTAATTTAATTGCCGGGACGCCTGGCAGATGTGAAACATTATGTTATTTAGAGTAGAGAGAGATAAGCGTCGTAGCGGCGAGTGAGCGGAGTCAACTGGTGTGCGGAGTCTTAGCGGCGGGAAGAACCGAGGAGGCACGGAGCTGCTCGAAGTTTTCGCATCACGGCATCGCGGCATCAACAGTTGCTCTCACTCGCCAAGCGCGCCATTAGATGTTTCACATCAATATACTACAATTCTCAAATAACCGTTAATAATAACTGTATCCCAAGATATCAATATTTATTTACACGGTAAAACCGGCCACGCGATAATTACGGGTTTAACGGGAACGAATATCGTATTACAGGACTCCTGTGAACCGACAGCACGAATAAACTTAACTTAAGTTCTACTACTGCTCATCCGTTACTATTAAACTAGCAAGCAACCGGGTTTACCGTGTGAATGAGGTGTGCGCAGGTTATTATTATACTTGACCAAAGGTCATAGATAACTGTTTGATTTTAAGCAACTATACTAGCAATGTGAGATTATCGAATTACAAAAAGACCATTTTCCGAAATATATCCTTGACGAGAATGAAACCAGGAACTCTCTATGTAGTGAGCCAAGCGGTGTACGTTCAAACCACTGGATATATGGGTAATATCGTGCCTAGACCTACAAAGGTACATATAAGATGACCTAGATAGGTATCGAGACATATGGCAGCAGTTAACTAAGCTATATTTATGATATAAGGAGTCGATTCCTGGGTCATGCAGTGTCATTTAGTCAATAGTGGGTCTACAACAGCGCACCAATGCATATCTTGAAATAACTGCACGACCCGGAAGTCGAAGCTAGTACCACATCGGCAGGAACTTGCGACTACGGACCGAGAAAACGTTAAATTTATTATGTGCCTAAAATAGATCAAGGTTCACAAACTACCCTCTATACATTAGTCAAAGCGTGCATAACAATTTTAATATACATCGCGTAGTATTTGAAACTTGGAAAATAAAAGTACGGTTGCGTGCAAGCAATCGAACGCAAACACTAGAAAAGTTCGTCCGTCCAATATCTTGGCAACGGGTGGTCGCAGGGCATTCGGCACACGTCATCGCAGCGTGTCCGGTCGCTCCCCCAATAAATGAAATTTAACAGAATGAGGGAAAAAAATCAATACCACCAGCGGCCACTATCATCCCCTCAAATTCACTACCGATATAAACAATCCACGGCCGTGTGCGTGCCGGCCATCATATCAAACGCTTCAATATTCATGGAACATCACAAACTGGCCCTTATGTAATAAGCTCATCAATAATTCCCAACCGCGATTGATACTAACTATTGTAAGGTAATCGTACTCACGGATTCAGGAGCCGTCAAATGTTCTGAAAGTTTAGCATCATTATTGGCCGGCGAGGTCGACGAACTCACACGCCACGGCGACAAACACACAGTCGGCCATGTTGAATTTCAAACGTCAATTTTAAATTTCCAACCGCCAAAACTCCGAAAGTTGGAGCCAACTTGGAGCCCGCCTTCGCGAATACCGGTATATATTATATAGTATGTTTACGTTGTATTTACGCCTATCTATAAACACTTATTGTTATATAAAACGGTATAAAAATATTAAAATTATGAACGATGGAAAAACTTGTAAATTAAAACGAAATATAAATATATATTAATAATAATATAAACGTACTAGCGGCTCTGAGTGCGAGCGCCTACTGACTTAAAATTTTTGGGTATAAAAACATGCTACAATAGCCTCCCGCGGGACCGACGGGTCTTGATACTTTCACTTGCCGGAAAAGTCGGCCGGGGAAACGCGCGGAAAGCGCGACACGTGCGCGCGACCCAAATTGATCCTTACCCGCCGTGATTTAAGATTGAAAAAGCGAATAACATGTTGTAGTATATAAAAATATATCGACATTTTATTATTAGTTGAAAAGCTACAATACAATTTAAAATATTTGGGATTGTCTTGTGAATATTAAATAATTTATTGAACTTGTTTTTTAATATAGTAAATTGCTGTAAATTTAATCTAGGAATTGGTTTATAACAATTTTAGTTACAGATAATAATGTTTTTGAAAAAAAATGTCGAAAACGTTATATCTTTATGTAAAAAAATAACAAAACTACATTCTATGACACTAACTTGCATGATATTTCATTTAAGTCTCCAAACTACTCCAATGGATTTTACACAACTAACGGATTTTTTTTAAGAAAAAAAAAAGAAATGAAAGTGAAAGTGGAAAGTGTCAAGACGTAGTATACTCTGCCGTGAACACGCGTGTGTGCGTGTGGTAGGGGGCGCGCGGGGGGGCGCGGGGCGCGCGGGCCAGGGGAGGGGGAGGGGTGAAATTTTTCGTTTTTCGCCCACTTTTCCGTCCCGCTCTAGTTTTTCGTCTCCCTCATTTTTTCTTCGCCCGTTTTCTTCTTCCTACTGGCCCACCACATGTGTACGGGGGCAGTACAATCTAAATTATCAGATAAAACGTTCCCCATTTCCGGTTTCAGCCGGTATATATTTTTGGAGGCTTTTATCAATGATAAGCGGAGTTTCAGCGTTGCGAAGTATTTTGGGAGGTTTTTTTGTTGTTAATAAAGCCGCGTGATAATGGTTATCTATAACACTGATAAAAATGTTCAAAAATACTGTCTGATTATTAAGTTCGGCAACAATGTACCTATTAGAATATTGTCTTAGATAAAATCAGTTGATTAATGTTGTCTTTATCCGTAGCCGACTGTCCTTTGCGGCTTCAACTATCTAAACTGTGTGTAAACCTTTTACATCAGCTTTTTTCAGTACAAAACTTTCTTATAATCCCAATCTAAATTAATCAAAAAATTCTAACAATTTGTAACTATTATAGCGAAAGAATTTTAAGACATCTAAACACAATTTGATTTGCTTAGAAATTCTAAATGTTTCCAAACATTATCAGATGAAAGGTAACTGTAGAGTATCCCCAAGAATATTCTCGAACTTTCCAGTCCTATCAGGATGTAAACCTGATTTTAATAATTAATTGTATTATTGATAAATACCTCTTCCTACAATCAATATTGAGATTGACAAAAGTCATAAAGATTCATAACACTGCGTTTCCATCGATCTGATTAAAGGGGCTTTCCTAACATTGTTATGGTTATTAAATAGATATAATATTAAAATTACAATAAATTATCGCGTTTTATCTGTAATATTTGGTTGTACTGTGCGAAGCGCGCCGCCCGCCTCGCTCCTCCGCGGCGCCTTACGATTATACAGCGTGCTCCAAATGCGGCGGCGGGTATTTTTACTTTAATTAATTGTGATTTATTACTTTTCTTATATTACTGTGTACGTTGTACATGGTCTTGCTATGTTATGTAATGTTTTAAGGTATCAAAGTGAGATTATTAATTGGTAAGGAACACAAAACTAATGTTACATTTTCATTTTGATGTAGACAATAGTTGATAAGGATTTGTTTTTCTTTAGAATATTATTTTAGTGATCAGTAAATTTTTGTAAATAATATTTTCGGATGACAGGAAAAACTCACAAGTACATAAAATAGGAAAGATGTTTTCTACACTGAGTACCTTAAAATATCAACAACTTTTCCAGAAAAAAGTCATCATATCCATAAGTGCATTATTTTGCAGAATTCCAAGAAGCAAGAATCACTAAATCTCATAAAAAACCTATTAAAATTCAAATTACTGCATTGTGTTTTTTTTTGTTACTTAATGAAGTTTTCCTGTCACCCAATGGTATTTACCATTACGAAAGCTTGTAATAAAAACCGAACTAATAATATATATGACTAGCTGTGCCCGCGGTTTCACCCGCGCTAATAGTTACTTTGGCGTAGAGTGATGTTATAAAGTCTATGATTATATAAGTCTATAATACCCGATTCATGTTCGGGAATTTTCCCGTTTTTGCCACATTATTCGTTGCTGCTCCGCTCCTATTGGTCGTAGCGTGATGATATATAGCTTATAACCTTCCTCGATAAATGAACTATTTAACACAAAAATAATTATTCAATTCGAACCAGTAGTTCCTGAGATTAACGCGTTCAACCAAACAAACAAAGTCTTTAGCTTTATAATATTAATAATTAATAATAATAAATAATAATATATAGTATAGAAATAGAAAAGATTAATAATGACATTAGCTACACACTGAACATATACAGCTCATAGGAGTAGGTAAATTATAAAAAAATGCTAATAAGTAATGGACTATTTTCGTTTGTTCACAATATTACCAAAAAAAAGCACTTAAAAAAATAACTTACCCATACAATAGTGGCGAAAAACAATATATTTTATCACTAAGCAACAACACGGGAAAGCTGTAACAGCCTGTATCCACCGCGCAGAACTAGGAAACGAGGGAGTAAGTACACACGGCCCCCGCCGCCCCCCATCGGGGAGGGGGAGTACATGGCAAATACGCGAAAGCAATAGGACTTTTAAAAATTCTCCAGAAATATGATTTATGTGTTGACGGCAACGCGTTCTTTCTCCCGGCTTCAAGGACGGGGACTGATTCGATTTTTAAACCACCCCGTGTAGGCTCGAGGCCCGTTTTTTGAATAAAAAATAATAAAAATATTATATTGTCTTTTTTTAAAAAACAGCCTGTGAACAACGGAAATTTATTTTGAAGCGTTACTATCGCTCTAAGTATCGTTTTTTCAATAGTAACTGATATTTTTTGACAGATTTTGATTGTCCAAAACAGGCCCCTTAGTCCAGTAGGCCACCTTGTCTATAAGCATGATGATTCATCCGCCATCTTTATCACTGTCATTATCAATTTTTATTTATAATGTGTATTTATTGAATTTGTCCTTGCTATGAATTACTGGACACTGCCGAAATACCCGCGCTATTCGCAGGTGAAGCCATTCCTCATCTTATTCCATTAAATTTCATCATTTCACTCATTTCGTAAAAAAAAAAAAAGTTTTTAATACAACTTTCAAATCTGTCAACAATTGACGGTTACTATTGTAACAACAACAGTTTAAGTGGTGGTCGTAAAGCAGGAAGGGAGTAATATTAAAACCCCTGCCTACCCCTTCGGGGAATATAGACGCGATTATCACGATGATCAATTTAAATGAAATTCAAAGATTTTAAATTATTTTTTATCCAAAATCATTTTTTTTTTATTCGTGTAGGCCAAAAAGCACTTAGGTACAAATAGTTCTACCAAACTCGAGAATGAAACCTGTCAGTTTAAACAGCTGTTATAGAAAGGTTAGAGAACACTCTAACCGCTTCATAAATGTTGTGCTCAATGAATAGGCAGTATCGCGTGCCGGAAGCACTGAAAAAAAATACATTTTTTCAGGCCTTTTTTTAAATCGTGGGCAGAGATTGATGGTTTATTCTGACTTGAATTTTTAAATGGCAACATTTATTATTATTTCATAGTGACCTAGATAATATATACTCTATATCGACACGCTTATACACCCTGAAGGGGTAGGTAAAGGTGTATTGTTCACACAATTCATGTACGAAAGTGTAAATCCTTATGAAGTATGGTAACTATAGGGCACAATTTTCTATGGACTGCACTTTGGGAATCAAACCCAGTACCTTATGTTTAGTAAGCTTCCTCAGTGGTGGTGAAGTAAACTACGCATGAAATTCGTATTCATAAATATTTTTTAATAAAAAAGTAAAACTGTAATGAGTGTGCGGCCACGAAGTTTCAGATCTTTTATTATATTTTTTATCGTAAAAGTATGAGTAGATACATGATACTAATCTTGATTACAATACCTTATTGTTCAGGTATATATACAGGGTGTTTCAGAAGTCCGAAATAATACTTCGCCGTTTACATCAATATCGGATATACAACTGAATGGTTTTAAAATTTGATCAAAATTCGACCATGCTTTTCCAACTTTTTTCTGTCGCCGATTTCTATAACGTGTAATATCTCGAGTTCTATGTTAAATTTGCATGTTCTGTTTTGTGAATATTGGTAGTCACCCCTCATAAGTGTAGTTTACACTGCTGAATAGGGTTACGGATGTACCCAAAGGCCAGAACACGATACCTGTGACGTATCCCCCCCAACACGAGGGAGATTTGGGCCATAGTCACCACGCTGGCCCAGTGCGGGTTTGTGAACTTCACACGCCTAGACGTGCAGGTTTCAAGTAAAGCAGGAGCAAGTGATAATCATTGTTGAAAATGACATTCGCACATGAAAATTATCTCAAAGGTGCGAGGATTGGAATCTCGTTCAAGGCGGGTGTTCTTGCCCACGAGGCTACCACTGCTTTTGGTATTGGCAGGAAATCGCGCGCGCTTTGACGTGCCTACTTGCGGAGGGTTAATTGAAATTGAAATCGCTTGGCCACGCTCCGCTTTCCCTCTGGCCCAACACGACCCCTTAGAATGCGACCCTTTCGATCCCCACGGCGCTTATTTGACTCACTTTAAAAATTCCTAGTGGCCTATATATTGTGGTGTTGCTACCTTCTTCACAACTGTATTGTTGGACTCAGTAGTTGTACCATGTGCGCCAAGACTAGACGTATGTCACAGTATATCTTGATTTTGTCTCTATCTCTCGTATGAAATTAGACAGAGAGCGAGCGAGCGAAAACGTGACATAGGTCTTGTCTTGACATACGTGCTAACTCCAGCGGAGGTCATCACAATAGTCATGGTAATTAGTCACATATTCAATGGATGCATTGCTATTTTAATCTGACTCTGAAAGCCAATCAAAAGCAGAAACTTTAGTCCATCCAAAAAGGAAGAAAATGCCATATCTCGACCCAGTTTTCAGGCACGATAGATCATCTTTATCACGTTCATCATCTATTTTTATTGATAGTAAATATGTATAATAAACAGTGGTAGCCGAGTGGTCGAACGCACGCCTTGCAATCGAAGTGTGCAGGTTCAAACCCCAACTCGCACTTCTGGGATTTATGTGCGAATCTCATTTTCATCCGAGATTATCACATCTTGCTATGAAACGGTGACGGAAAACATCGTGAGGAAACCTGCACGTCTGAGGGAACTTGACTAGTTTTCGATAGATGTGTGAACTCTGTCAACCCGCACTGGGCCAGCGTGGTGGACGATGGCCTGAATCCCCCTCGCATAGAGGGGAGGCCCGTGCCCAGCAGTGGGACGTTAAAAGGGCTGTAGTAGTAGTAGTAGTGAGTATGTATTGAATTTGTCCTTGCTATTAATTACTTGACTTTAAAGAAATACCCGTATTAGTCGCAGGGCATCATCTTATTCCATTTATAGAGTTAAAAAACCGGTTAAGTGCGAGCTGGACTCGCTCGCCGAGGCGTACCTATACTGTGAAAGCACCGAGCATTACTCTAACGAAAAGATAAACTGGATAGAGAGACAAACTTAACTTTGCCGTTGGTATACTGGTGTCCCCACACAAAGTAACAAAAAAATAAGTTTGTAATCGCAATAAAACATTTCAAATTTACAGTTTTCGGATTTGTTCCTTTACTTGTGCTATAAGACCTTGATTCTTACAAAATTGTATGATTCTAGGTCAACGGGAAGTACGCTATAGGTTTTTGATTCCCGTGCAAATGTACTGAAAATGCAACATAAGCCGCCATATCTTCTGATTGCATTAACTTAGAAGTTTGATTTTTAGGGTTCCGTACCCAAAGGGTAAAATGGGAACCCCATGACTGAGACTTCGCTGTCCGTCCGTCCGTCTATCACCAGGCTGTATATCATGAGCCGTGATAGTTAGAGAGTTGAAATTTTCACAGATGATGTATTTCTGTTGCCGCTATTACAACAAATACTAAAAAACAGAATAAAATAATTATTTAAGTGGGCTCGCATACAACAAACGTGATTTTTTTGCCGTTTTTATAGATAATGGTACGGAACCCTTCGTGCGCGAGTCCGACTCGCACTTGGCCGGTTTTTTAGAGCACCAAGGGACCGCAGACATTAGAAATCTCTGTTAGAAATTTCAACTTGATACCTTCACGCGTTTCTGAGAAAAAGGGTGTTGACACCCCGACAGACAGACGGTCAACAAAGTGATCCTATAAGGGTTCAGTTTTTTCCTTTTTAGGTAGGGAGCCCTAAAAATGGATTTAGATTTTGTGAATGTTCAAGACGTCAGAAGTCAACGTATGATTTAAGTTTAGTCTAAAAATAACATTTTATTACAACCGCGAACCATCACGCTTGATAATTGAGGGTACGGGGCAGTCGCGCAAGGTCGCCCCCCCCGACCCAGCGCGGTATAATGAACCGACGGCCACGCGGACATGGCAACCTTTTTATTTATATACATATAGACTAGCTGACCCCACGACTTCGTACGCGCGGATTTTTGAAACCAAAAATATTCAGTCGTAGGTAGGAGGTATTTGAGAAAAGTATGTTTTTTTGAACCCTAATTATTTTTCTTAAGTAAAAGTACACTAAGTTACGCATTGGGACATCAGCTATCTGCCAGTGATAGTCCTGTTAAAATCGGTGCATCCGTTTGGGAGTTTACCTGGAAAAAAAGACAATTTTTTAACTATTACAGCCCTTTTTAATGTCCCACTGCTAGGCACGGGCCTCCCCTCAATGCGAGGGGGGTTCGGGCCATAGTCCACCACGCTGACCCAGTGCGGGTTGACAGACTTCACACATCTATCGAAAACTAGCCAAGTTCCTTCAGACGTGCAGGTTTCCTCACGATGTTTTCCTTCACCGTTTCATATCAAGTGATAATCTCGGATGATAATGAGATTCGCACATAAATCCCAGAGGTGCGAATAAAAAATATATATAATAAGTATTTAAGAATAAATATTAGTAAACTAAATCATTACTTTAGAGTTTTCCATGTTATCAAAATTTTATAGCTATATGTCGATAATTATGTATGTACTGTTATATGTAAGGTAGAGAAAATGTAGAGTAAGATTGATCTAAATGTCATTTGTAGGAGCTTGAACGGAAGTAAACCTGATTGCAGACACAGCCCACCTACTCTACCTTCGTACGTAGAGCAACGGTAGAGCGTATAGAGTTCGGACAGAAGGCACAGAGACGCTACAATTAATAATAACAAATTAACGAACAGAACGAAGTGTTCCGCATGGGTACCCGGCAAAACAACATATATAATATTTTCTTTCTCTAAAACTATCTACTATCTCATCCCCACCACCCCCCCAACCCCAGCAGTACGTCTGTGTGTGTGGAAAAATTCGTACTTGCCAACCCCCCCGCGCTCCCCCGACTCCCCCCTCCGCTTTCACGGTTCTAATTTTTGGGGAATTTGGGGCATATTCGTAAATATGAAATGGAAAAAATATTTCGCGTCCACCAGCATTTCCGACCTTATATCAACGGCGGTAAGGTGGCGTGTGGAATGTATGGGAGTTGGAAAAAAAATTACTTCATATGTCGTCCTTAAGACGGAGCGCCGCGCTTCGTATGTGTGTTTCGGACATGGGACGCGGTGGAGTCGCACGCAATTGAAAAAAATATTTTTAATTACTTTACGCGAGGGGGAAATATTTATAGCAAATGAATGTGCTGTATTTCCACTAATAATAATATTAAAAATAACCTCATTGTTAATTGTAAACAATTAACTCTTCAACATTTTAATTCTCATTACCAAAATATTCCTTTTGCGAGCTTCCCTTACGTGCGCTGCGTAAACGGTTAAAGTTACGCAAAATAACCGTATGACGGATTTGTTCCCCTTTAAAAGTACCAAGAAAATCTATACATCATCACGCCTGTATTCCCCGAAGGGGTAGGCAGAGGTGCACTATAGTGCGCCCACACTTCGCCTATGTATTTTGGTCCTAATGTAATAGGGGGCGAGCCTATTGCCATTATACCGGGCACATTCTCCCTCAATACGAGGGAGATTTTTGGGCTATAGTCCACCACGCTGGCCCAGTGCGGGTTGGTGAACTTCACACGCCTTTCTATAGACGTGCAGGTTTCCTCACGATGTTTTCCTTCACCGTTTCAAAGCAAGTGGTAATCTCGAATGAAAATGAGCTACAGTATATGCCTATCTTTTAAGGTTAACTCGCTATAATATTTTTATGGTAATCAGATTTGTTTTAAAATATTGCATTATTTTCGAAGGTGTTTTTATAAATATGATATTAAACCTTATCCAAATAAATACGCAATTCATCATAAGTATTCAATTATGGAAAACTCTTCTATGTAGCCTATTTATTGAGGAAGGTCACACTCTTTATAACATCACGCTACGACATAGTAACCTTAAGCGCGGGTGAAACCGCGGGCACAGCTAGTAACTAAATATAAATGTATGTCTGGCGATATATATATTTAGTTGCATATCTCAGAGGAAGCTTTGACAGTTAAATTTTCTGTGTGTCTTTGACGCCTACGTTCGTCAGGTAATCTATGTCAAGTCGCATACCAACAATTCATCCATTTAGATAAAATCCGTGGCACATATAATCATCCGTACATTTAATAACATCGAATATTAAATAATAACCGTCTCCACAGATTCCGTATTCCATCAGCGCGCAATATATATAGCTCAGGCCGTAGCTATACCAACAAATATATTATATTTTCCTATATGTTAGTTCCATCATTTATACTTTATTACTATATATACGAATAACTATTTATATACGCGATGTTTGTCTCCGGAGTGTGTGTGCCTCGTGACGTATACATAATGTACATACTACCACAATAGGGAGGGAAGTCAATTAAATATTTCCCTTAATAAGAATCCTGGATTTGGTATTAATATTATTTTCTCTATGGCACAACGGTCTATATTATGTAGAGAAAAAACCTTGACAGTTATAATCTTTCCCAATATTGATTAGAGTGGTGGTTAACTTCGTGCGCCGGATATCCGGCTTCCGGATATCCGGCGCTTTATCTCGTTACATGACGCTTAATAAAGACATCTCGAATCGATCACAATCACGACCCATATGGTGGTCAGTTAATTTGCATCAGTACCCGCAGTTGTGAAGGTTTGCTATTCAGCACCTGGCAGTAGCGTTTACATCAAAAGGCTATTTTCAGAAGCTGGTCTGGTATATGAAGCCAAGCGGAGTCGCCTCTTACCAATAAATGCCGAAAATTTAGTATTCATTCGCCACAATTTGCCAATTGTTAATTTTGAGTACTAAACTAATTAATAAAACAAATATATTTGACGTCTTCTTCTTATCCGGTACGCTCATGACAGAGCGGTCGTGATCGTTAAGTATCAGTATTGGAAGGGGCAGATGTAATGCGCTTCACGACATTTCGCCACCGCTGTCTGCAAGGGGTCATCCTGCTGCATTCGTTGACTTGATTTGGTCAGTCTAACGCGTGGGTGACCTGCGTTTGACCATATTTGATGTGCGATCATAAAAATAAATGGTGTCCATAACAGATAAAATGCCGGATACTGAATTACTATCCGGTATCCGGCCGGTTACTCAATGACTTTCCGGGTATCCGGCCGGATACTGAATAACCATCCGGTATCCGGCCGGATACTGAATTACTATCCGGTATTCGGCCGGATACTGAATTACTATCCGGCTCGCACTTGGCCGGTTTTGTTTTAAGTATCAAAACAGCTTCTTTATATTCAATGGAAGCTAAAATATGACCAGTATAGACATTGAACATTGTCACCTTGAAGCTATGAGACTAGTCATATTCTGGCTACCATTGATAAAAGTTGTTGTTTTCATGCCTTGAAAAATGAAGTCATAGCAACTTCTCAATTATAGTGTCAGGGGCTTGGGCTTGGAATTGGGCTCAGGGGCCCAACTCTCTAATCCAAACTTTATACCTTCGCGGGCTAATTAATTTTACTACAAAAGCTGGAGGGCCGCTGAAAAAAATATTTTCAATTTTCAAGTAAAAAAATACAGGGTAATCATTTCTTTTTACGTTTATTGGTTCTTCGTTAATTTATCTTTATCAATCATATTGAAATCAACGTCAACATTCGTTGTTGCCAGACGAAGAAGTGACTTAGCTGACAATGAAGATCTAATAAACCATCTCTAATTCGATATATATCGAAACTAAATGTCAAATTGGTCGTATTATTTCTACATATGTCGAATTAAAGACAATGTCATTTGTTTGAGAATTGCCCGCAGTACACTCCGCGTTAAGTTAATTTTATTTTTAAATGAATGTTTCAACATTACGTGTTGGTAGTACTTTCTAAACTATAGAACCAACCAAACACACCCATGGTATGGTACTTAATTGGTAAGTACCTACATGCTTAGACTAGTGCCTCGAATTGTAAACGTCATAAGTTAAGCACAATAAGAGTAACTCAGAAAGAATTATTACTTATTTACCATTTAACCATAGTTAGATATCTAGTTTAGTTCTTGTATCCAATAAGTTTATTGTTTTGTTGGCGATGGGATAGTAAAAAAGCACTAGAGACATACATTTGAGAGAATAGTAATTATCACTTAGAAACACGTACGTTAATCTTATTTAAAATATGGGTAGGTACATTAGACAACTATTTGAATTAGAACGAATCGCATTCTTCTTCTGAGAATTATTCTGAAGATAATTATAATTCGGAAACCTACCTCGTTAGTATTAAAAAGCAAAATCTCTACAGCTTCGTTTGTTTTTAATTTGATCTAAAATGTGAAAAAGTGACATCTAGTATCATTTTTGGCAATATGTAAATAGTTTTAAATTGAGCTAGGAATCCAAGTGACTATACAGTTCATTCTATAAACAATAGATGGCGCTCTTAAAAAAAAACTAATGACCTCTAGTGTTTAAACATGGAACTTCTAAAATAGGTACGCAACGAAAAGGTTGTTATAATGACTTAGAGATGTCGCTTACTTTGAAAACTTAATCCACTGAACAATTTTTGACAAGATTATTGTGTATTGTTTTCTTATATTTACGCGAATACTATACATTGAAATAAAACTATTTTACGGATTTTATCACTATTTTATTTTCCCGACGTTTCGGCTGCTTTACAGCAACCAACCAACCAGCAAACGTCGGGAAAATAAAATAGTAAATAAACGGGATAAAATCCGTAAAATAGTTTTATTTCAAAGATTATTGTGAATAAGATCTATTTTCTCTCTGATTATATCTCTATGACCAAGTTTTTCACTTGACATTTATAATCGCATTCTCATCACATTAACGTATGGTGAACGTATGTGTTGCATACGTATCATGGACCAAAGATAAATATCATAAACCTATAATAAAACAAGAAAATGTAACTTAAAACATTTTTTCACTATTTGAAACAGCAGTAAAATGAAGCACGTAGACCCTTAACGCAACAGAAGTTAAATGAAAAACCCCGAAACAGAAATACGTGGTACTACAAATAAATCACAATGGATGCCGTGCCCTAAGTATGACACAGAACACCCTGGCCTAGCCTACTTCTGTCCTTTAGACCGGCTGATTGTGACCCAAGAAAAAGACGAACTGCACGAAATCATAGGCCTTAAAGGAATCGGGTACACAATCTTTAATAGCAAAGGCCAGAAAGTTTTTTTAGCAGTACAGGAGAAACATTTCAAGAAATTCGACTTAAAGATTTTTAACTTCTACGGAAATGAAGTTATTCAAATAAAAAGGCCATTCCGCTTCTGTTTAAATAGGGCGTACGTGTTTGCGCCTCCCGGGAACTTCGTAGGATCGGTAAAAGAGGATTTATCATGTGTTAATACATATTTAGTTAAAAACCGATCTGGGAATGTGGTTTTGAAGATCAAAGCGAGAGGTTTGTGCCATTACGTGTACGATATACAGGATCGGAAGGTGGACGTGGGGGTCGTGATGAAGAGATGGCATATGACGGCTGTTCTCAATGAAGAGAACTTTGGGGTATCATTCCCTGTAAACATGGACGTTGGGGACAAAGCCGTTTTGCTTGGAGCGTGTTTTCTGATTGGTTGTTTGAAATATTGAATAAATTGCATTGCAACGTTATTTTGTATTTTCATTTCACGTCTTCTATAAGAAAGAAAGAAAGAAAGAAAAAACATTTATTCGGCACAGACAAAACAAAGCAAATCAACATCGGAATACAACTAGAATTATCGCTTGTTAAATACTATTTTAATAAATCATAGATAAATGTAAAATAAAAATATGTTTGATATATATTATATTCTTTCTCGAAATGATCTCATTGACAACGTAAAAATTAACACTAAATTTAATTTTCCACTTTACACACAAAACTGATAACTTAGACAACTTTCTTGAAAAGCTAATCAATTAATGCTACCTAACCAATTAAAAGGGCCATGAGAGTTTACTAATTAAATCTATCTATTTTATCATAATTTTTTTAGGTACCTACTAAATGAAACAAATTACAGAATTGAATTACAATTAACTCTTTTATTTATTAAAAAAAAAAGGAATGATATCAAATAATCAGTCTTAGCCAAAGTTTACTTTAAAATCTACAAATCAACGCCTCTTCTTCTTCTGTGGAGACTTATCTTCAATTGCCGCTTCTCCATTCGTCGCTTCTTCATCTTGAACTTTCCTCCTTACTGGCCCAGTATGACATATGGGTATTGCCCTCTCGTCCTTATTTGAAGACTCTTTAGGAGCAGTAACAGTCAGGACACCGTCTGAAGACAGTTTGGACTCCACTGTCTCCGGGTTGCAACCTTCAGGTAAAGCATATCTTCGTTTAAAATGTCTGGAAATAAATCCATGTTCATCCTTCCTTTCTTCATGTTTTCCTTCGATTACAACGTAACCGTCCGATGTTTTGACTGATATCTCTTCAGGATCGAAGTGTTGAACGTCCAGGTTGACCTGGAACTTGTCTTTGTCAGCTTTTATGGTGGAACCGACGTCGCGAATGGCCGCGGCTAAATTTCTCCAAGGCCGCATGTATTCACGTGCCCTGATTGTGGGACGAGCTACTATATCCGTTAGGAAGTCATCTGGGGTAAGATCAAGCCCGAATAGTTGGTCCCGAAGTCGACGTGGACGAAATTCGTCGATTAAATACGGTAGTAACGCCATTTCTTTGATAAAAACTTGCTGAAATTGTACTTGGTTGTGAAATCGTAACTCGCTTTCCTCGCTTTAGTTCCGAATTAATACTGATTGTTGCTGGCGCTCGCATCGCTTTTATATTTGCCGTGAAAGAAGGCGGTAACATCGAGAAATGGCGGGAACGTACGCGATTGTTCTTTACTGTGTACAACGCCATCTCGTAGGGAATAGCAAAACGTCGATGAGAAATAATTTACGACTATGTTTTAATTTAAATAAAAGTAGAATATCAATTAATTCTGAATAATTTTAAAATATTTACCACAATTAGCACTTCATTTATTAAATTATCATTTATAGTAATAATGTAACTCCACGCTACTTTTTCTGCAAGTTGTGTGCTATCTATTGGCGGATAGCGCAAGTACAATCAAAATATATGACCAAGTGCATGCCGGATCATGCAAAGTTGGGTTCCGTAGTCATCCCGGAGGGAAACATTTCTATATTTGAGATCTATTATCCAAAAAAAATATAATTACAGAATATTTTTTTCTTTAATTCAATGATTGTAAAACATTTTATTGTTAAAATTGCATGTATACTAAGTACTTATTATATTAAATGCATACCATCGCATATGGTGAAATGTGCCGAGCTTACTAATTTTTATGTTACACCACGTTTCATGCATAATAAATCATTTCATTTCATTTAAATACTCCTCAAAGTACCAAAATTCTAATGTCATTAGAAACCGTTGAAATGTTGGTACGAAAGACTAGAAGGATAAACATGAACTTAATGGCGTTCTTCGTGTGACTATGGAACCCTAAAGAAGCTTAACATTATACTGGTTTCTTCTACACACCACTAGATGGCCTTAGTAGGCCAATTTTATTCAGATTTTTTTTCTATAATAATATACGCATCTTAAATTGCGGACCGTCTCGAAAGGGCATTTAATACGTTTATTTATACTAATACAATAATAGTAAATCATTGAAAGTTAACCTACCTATAGGTCATGACGTGACCTATTTAAAGGCCACACCTTCCTGACTGAAATAGTTAAATTCAGTGTTTCTAACACGAAAATTTGCTACATTAAGAAATTCATTTATCCTATATCATTGCCTATATCAGTTTAAATAGTAATGTACTATCCTACTTTACCTATACACGTAAGAACTATAGTCTTCCCGCTTCGCTAGCACAAAAGCAATTGTCTAGAATGTCTAGCTAGCATAGAATAACATAGAAGGATAGTCTTCATACAAGCGCTCTGTCAAAATTGAAGCACTAAACCGGTTCACACAGGCGTGCCGATTACGTGCTTACGCCCGGCGACACGCACACATACACTTGTGTAATGTTGCCAGTGAAGGTCCAGTTTTCCGAAAGTGGGGTAATGACTCGGCCGCTGATAACCATTTGTTTTTGGCAATCATGCATAAATAGCTATGTGTGGTAAAGTGTGGATATGGTAATGTAATGTTGTTATAATACGGGAATGTTTATTTTTATGAAACGAATAAAATAAAACAACAACACGTAAAAATATATATATTTTAATTATTGTATACAATTATGAATTTTATACTGTGTAACTAAAGTAAACCAATCAAGTCAACAAATATTTCTAATCGAATAGTCTTCATATTATGAAAAAGAAAATAATAATTATTAAAAAATAATCAGTTTAGAAACCTATAAAATATCGTTCGTATAGATATCGTTAAATCACACAAACACCTACATTAAAGAACAACAACAGTAAGTAACAGTAGCAAATGTTTTAAAATTAATTAGTCGGAGCAATAAATTCAGTTAAAATGGGAAAATATTTTAACAATCGGGCAACACTGTGCATTGAATTAATTAAAACGTTTCTATTTTGTTCTATTTTGACTTAATTAACTACAAGATACTATGAAATACTGAAAGCTTACCTGTGAAAAGTGATGTTATCACATTTCTTTTGTTTTTCAGATGTGTTGTGACACAATTTAACTGCACAAATCGTCATAATAATTTTTTTTTCGCGAGACAAGTTCGGCGTGCATTGACATTGAACACTACGGAGCGGCCCGGCGTTTGGAGCCATTTATGGCTCCAATTAAGGTGCTTCAAAATCGGCGCGCGGACTTGGTTTCTATGAGTAATTATTCTATGCTAGCTAGCTAAACAGAAGAACAAAGCAGCTTCGGGCAATGCAATGAATGCCAAGTCATGGCACCTAACAAATAATTTTGAATTCCATATTTACACTAAAGAATTATCTATCTATTTAAATTTATTTTATGTTATTATGGATCTGACTACATTAGTGAGTATAGAATAAGTAGGTACCTTTAATCTTTTAATTAAATAAGGTTATATAATTTAACCTCAAATGATAAAACTCGGCGAGACATTGCGTGCATTTTTTAATACATTTCATTGATACTACATTTAACCTACAAAAAAATCACACGTGTTGTATGTATAATAGGTATTTGTAAGACTGTCTGGTTGGTTTGGGCGCGCGGGCGTGATCGTTTGATAACGGACAATGTTAGTAGAAGAAACCTATCGAGCAGGTAGACTACATAGGTAGGTACGGAGTATCGAGTTCAATACAACAGCAAACAAGCGTGAAGAAATTGGCGGGAATTATTTTACAAGCCCAGATTACTACTCTTAAGTCTTATCTAATTTAATTTATATGTAACTTATGTATAAATAAGTAAGTAATAAATTATAAATAGGATAGTATCTATCTACATTATGATTAATAATATAGGTACCTATATGAGTTTGAGTCATCTCATCCGATATTATTTCCATGAACTTCCTTTTTGTAACCGCTACCCAGAATATTCTAGAAAATTAAAACAAAGGTCAATGAAATTTTGTTTGATTGTATTGTACTTATCAAAATACCTAGCAATGCAGGAACTACTGCCAACGATGATGTAGTTAGGTATCTACTTAGCAAATATTTTTCAGCATTTGTTCGTACATATTTAAGTACCTCCAATTATATTTTAGTAAAATTACTAGAATATCATTGGGTATCCTAAAATATTCAAATTTCAAGTTTTTTTTGTTTTTGAATGGACTACGCTGTTGGCAGTGAGTTGGCCTTTTTACCTACCCTTGGCCATTATGCCTAATATCTACTATTATTAGGTAGGTATACCAAATATTACAATCTACTGTCTACATCATTATACCTACCGGCAGTATAGACCAGAATCCAATTTTGTAATAATTTATTTCATCTACTATATAACACCTAAGTAGGTAGATCCTACACCTACAATGTGTGTAGATAAATACTAGCATAGCTAGTAGCCACCTATGACCTAAGTACCTAATTAAGAACTTTGCATAATATTAAAAAAAAACTTAATGCCATGCAATGTAATAAACCATGACTTGACATTGATTTCCGGTGCCGGCAAACAATGAATTTTGAAGCTTATTGTGATTCTACGTTTAGCTAAATGCCAAATATCTACACACATGCGTAATATTAGATATCTAAACGGTATTTCATTCTAGAAAAGTGCAAGGATCTATAAAAATACATAAATGTCTATACATGCTAATAATCAATACAGCTACTCGTAGTAATGTTGCCAGACTTAAGCAAAGAAAAATATCAGACATATAAATATTATTTTATTTTGGTAAAATGTTCCTAATTCTTTATCTAACTTCAAGATGTTTCTCTTAACTTATGTTACAGATGAACAATAGTATTTAACTCGCTGTGGTACTCTTTTGACCATCAGCAGTGAAAACGATTCAACCGAATTCATACGTCAATTCATTACCACGGCACCCTTTTTTCTTTGTAAATATAGAGGAAAGTATAGTAAACTCATAACCCAATAATTAATCAATTCACTCATACTTTTAATAGGCTGGGTAAAAGTATAATATGTGACAAAAGCCAATAACTGGTATCCCAAACCGTTCATTGAACTTGACATAAATGCATACCCGGACGTCAGTGGCGCTCCTAGCGGCCAGTAGTAAAACAAATCAGCGGAAGTTGTCCGAATGTTCTAGTAGAAACTGTATATTTGGTATATTTTGTATTTGGATGAGTAAATCATATATAACAATGTGTGGCAATAATTATATTATTTTTTTACTATTTTTGGAATCAATTTCTCTATACCTTTCATTTATAAAATAGGAGAAACAGTGAAAATTATAGAATATCTCGAACATTCTGGAACATTCGACAAGATTCCCTGTATGTTTACCTAGCGCCATCTTGTATCGCGTAGTAAAGATGAACCAACCTAGCTGAGATCCTAAACATTTTTTATAAATAGATTAAATTTTAGATGTTTGTGATTAAAAGAAAAACATTTCAAGACAATAATTTGATTGTCTGCTGATTCTGTTGACACTAAAATAAATCAAGTTTAGCTAACTGTATTGCCATCCAGCTCACGGTCATATGGAATATAAGGGATATTGACTGCAGTATTTTTAGTGCTGTCAAAATTAGTTTATCGTAGCTAGTGTAATGCCAACTCAAAAGGATCAGCACTATTGCCATTATGATTATTGTGAAACTAAACTGTCACCCATAAACGATACTTTACAAAAAAAAATTGTATACCTGCCTTATTATAAAGGCATAGCATACGTATCTTCTTAGGTTAAAAATCCTTTGTGATACAGATATAACTTTTGTGATAATGGTTACTTCTACAGTAAGTCTAGACTTAAACAATTAAATTAAGAAAACTTGTCACGTATAAATGTTAAATCAAATATTATTTTTTATAAAGTGGACCAGAACTTAATATCTCTGACGAGTAGCGCGCCAATTCCAGAAATTTCCATTCGGCCACAGATGTCGCTACCACGCAACCCTATATAAGCAGTTTGACGTTTCGCCCGGCATTATTTCAAGAAAAAGACACGCGAGTGACGCACTGCGATTCTCAACGATATTTCACCACGTGCTTTAATACCGCGCTAGTCACAAAAGTATTCTGTGTAATTGGTATTTAGTGAATTAAGTCAAAATGCCCGAAGAAATGCAGACCGAGGTGGCGGAGGTCGAGACCTTCGCCTTCCAGGCGGAGATCGCGCAGCTCATGTCGCTGATCATCAACACATTCTACTCCAACAAAGAGATCTTCCTTCGTGAGCTGATCTCCAACTCCTCCGACGCTCTAGACAAGATCCGGTATGAATCGCTCACGGACCCGTCGAAACTGGACAGCGGGAAGGAATTGTACATCAAGATAATCCCGAACAAAAGCGAAGGTACTTTAACGATTATTGATACCGGTATCGGCATGACCAAGGCTGATTTGGTGAACAACTTGGGTACGATCGCCAAGTCTGGTACTAAGGCGTTCATGGAGGCTCTTCAGGCTGGTGCTGACATCAGTATGATTGGTCAGTTCGGTGTGGGTTTCTACTCGTGCTACCTGGTTGCTGACCGCGTGACCGTCACATCCAAGCACAATGATGACGAGCAGTACATCTGGGAGTCTTCAGCTGGAGGCTCTTTCACCGTCCGCTCGGACAACGGTGAGCCTCTTGGCCGCGGTACCAAGATTGTGCTCCACATCAAAGAAGACTTGGCTGAATACCTAGAGGAGCACAAGATCAAGGAAATCGTCAAGAAGCACTCTCAGTTCATCGGCTACCCCATCAAACTGATGGTTGAGAAGGAACGTGAAATGGAGCTGGATGATGATGAAGCTGAAGAAGAGAAGAAGGAAGAGGGTAAGGAAGATGAGAAGCCCAAGATTGAGGATGTTGGAGAAGATGACGAGGAGGACAAAAAGGATAAGAAGAAGAAAAAGACTATCAAGGAGAAGTACACTGAGGATGAGGAACTGAACAAGACCAAGCCAATCTGGACTCGCAATGCTGATGATATCACACAGGAAGAGTACGGTGACTTCTACAAGTCACTCACCAATGACTGGGAAGACCATCTCGCTGTAAAGCACTTCTCCGTTGAGGGTCAGCTGGAATTCAGAGCACTACTCTTCATCCCCAGACGTGCTCCCTTCGATCTGTTTGAAAACAAGAAACGCAAGAACAACATCAAACTGTACGTCCGCAGAGTCTTCATCATGGACAACTGCGAAGACCTCATCCCCGAGTACTTGAACTTTGTCAAGGGTGTGGTTGACAGCGAGGACTTGCCCCTCAACATCTCCCGTGAGATGCTCCAACAGAACAAGATCCTCAAAGTTATCAGGAAGAATTTGGTTAAGAAATGCTTGGAGCTCTTCGAAGAGCTGGCCGAGGACAGGGAGAACTACAAGAAGTATTACGATCAGTTCAGCAAAAACTTGAAGCTTGGTATCCACGAAGACTCTGCCAACAGGTCCAAATTGGCAGATTTGCTGCGTTACCCCACATCAGCATCTGGCGATGAAGCCTGCTCCCTCAAGGACTATGTCTCCCGCATGAAGGAGAACCAGAAACACATCTACTACATCACTGGTGAGAACCGCGATCAGGTGGCCAACTCCTCATTTGTGGAACGCGTCAAGAAACGCGGCTACGAAGTAGTCTACATGACTGAGCCCATTGATGAGTATGTAGTCCAGCAGATGAAGGAATACGATGGCAAGTCCCTGGTCTCCGTCACCAAGGAAGGCTTGGAACTGCCCGAGGACGAAGAAGAAAAGAAGAAGCGCGAGGAAGACAAGGTCAAGTTCGAAGGTCTCTGCAAGGTCATGAAGAATATCCTTGACAACAAAGTTGAGAAAGTTGTTGTATCCAACCGTCTGGTTGAGTCTCCGTGCTGCATCGTCACCGCTCAGTACGGTTGGTCAGCCAACATGGAGCGCATCATGAAGGCTCAGGCCCTCCGGGACACATCAACCATGGGATACATGGCTGCGAAGAAGCACTTGGAAGTCAATCCCGATCATTCCATTGTCGAGACACTGAGGCAGAAGGCTGAGGCTGATAAGAATGATAAGGCCGTCAAGGATTTGGTTATCCTGTTGTACGAGACTGCTCTGCTGTCTTCTGGCTTCACTCTGGACGAGCCCCAGGTGCACGCCTCTCGTATCTACCGTATGATCAAGCTGGGTCTTGGTATCGATGAGGATGAGCCCATCCCCGTAGAGGAGACGACGGCTGGAGACGTTCCGCCGCTAGAGGGTGATGCTGATGATGCGTCGCGTATGGAGGAGGTAGATTAAATCTCAAGCCGCCTATAACCATGTTGTAATGGTTTTTTATGTGATTTGCAGGATTTTGTGCACTGGTGTACAGCCAAAGACTGATTTAGTTCAAACTAATTCCATTATTTTAAATAAATGGTAATGTTAACAAATTATTTTGTTGTTTTATTCATTGAGACATCATTTTAGGTAAGTAATTGTACATGACTTATGTACAGAAACTTAACACCCATTATTTGCAATGATGATTAAAAGAGTTAATATTCAGTAAATAAGCCTTTTTTTACCCTTTATACAAAAACACCTACTTAGGCCGCGTTTCCACTGACGCGGAGCGGGGCGGAGAGGAGCTTAGCGGTGCACGAATTGACCAATTAGGCCGCGTTTCCACTGACGCGGAGCGGGGCGGAGAGGAGCTTAGCGGTGCACGAATTGACCAATTACTATGCTCGAAATCTCCGCTCCGCTTCAATGGAAACAGCACGAGCGGGGTGGAGCAGAGCTGAGCGGATATTCATAAAAATATAGCGAGGCTATGCGGTGCGGAGAACAACGAGCATTGCAGAGCGGAGGACAGCGGGCCGGTGCTGTGCGGAGGACTTTAGTGAAAACACACCAATTTTCACCGCTCCTCTCCGCTTCAGTGGAAACACTGATCACTTTTCACCGCTCCTCTCCGCCCAGCTCCGCGTCAGTGGAAACGCGGCCTTACTATGCTCGAAATCTCCGCTCCACTTCAATGGAAACAGCACGAGCGGGGTGGAGCAGAGCTGAGCGGATATTCATAAAAATATAGCGAGGCTATGCGGTGCGGAGAACAACGAGCATTGCAGAGCGGAGGACAGCGGGCCGGTGCTGTGCGGAGGACTTTAGTGAAAACACACCAATTTTCACCGCCCAGCTCCGCTTCAGTGGAAACACTGATCACTTTTCACCGCTCCTCTCCGCCCAGCTCCGCGTCAGTGGAAACGCGGCCTAAATCTAAAAACACGATGTAAATCAATTGTGAATGCAATATGCAAATAAAAGTAATTTTGAGACACTGGTGCAGTCCACGTCAAAACTATGTCGACGGTTTAGTGCTAAACTAAAACCCAAGTAGTATAAAATTGTTACTTTCGAAATATCCAATTTTTTTTTAGTATTGAGGACCTGTGATGTCTTTATTTCAAATAATATCGTTTTATTAAGTAATTTTTTGGCACTTATTGGGTTTTAAAACTATACCCTCCGATATCTTCATCCTTCATGGTTTGATAATGTCACTAAATTATTATTATTTTTTACGAAATGAGCGAAATGATAATATTTAATGGAATAAGATGAGGAATGGCTTCACCTGCGACTAGCGCGAGTATTTCGCCAATGTCAAGTAATTAATAGCAAGGACAAATTCAATAAATACACGTAATAAATCAAAATGAATGATGACAGTGATAAAGATGGCGGATGAATCGGTCACTAATTATAATAACCAAATTCATTCCATCTTGAAGCATGTCAAACTAGAGTATCTAGCTAGAGAACCCATAAGGGCCGGCGCCCACTGCCGGCACGGCACGGCATATCATGGCAAAGGATTTTATTACTAATCAAGTTACTATTTTGAATCTTATTTCAATGAGTTTAGAGTTCATGTTACCTACTTTATTTCGCGGCATGCCGGGGCGCGTCGCGTCATGCCGCGGCATGTCGTGGCATCGTGGTATCGAAATAAAGTAACATGAACTCTTAACTCATTGAAATAAGATTCAAAATAACTGATTAGTAATAAAATCCTTTGCCATGCCATGCCGTGCCGTGCCGGCAGTGGGCGCCGGCCCTAACAATCACTCATCGTATAGCTCTGTGGCGATTTTTCCGCCATTTTTGTTATCCCATGTACCTGTAGTATACGGCAACTATATGGGAAAACAACAGTCAGATAAACCAGAAAAGTTTACCGCAGCGCGGGCGCAAAATGCCATCTCCGTTATAATATCTCGTTGTCCAACTATATTTTGTACTTGTAGTGTGTTGTTTTGTTTTGTAGTGTCTTCTGTGCAGCTATGGAGGGTAGAGTAAAAGAGTGTCATCTAGGTATTGAAAAAGTGTACCTACGTCGAAATCAGTGCCGGATTAGCCATATAGCAAAAGGTAGCAAATGCTACGGGCCCCGCGAATTAGGGGGCCCCGCACAGGTATCTTCAAGAAACGAGCCTACTCATTCCTTAAAGGCCGGCAACGCACTTGCGATGCCCCTGGTGTTGCAGGTGTCCATGGGCGGCGTTGATCACTTTCCATCAGGTGAAACGTCTGCTCGTTTGCCTCCCTATCGCATAAAAAAAAAAAAAAAAAACCAACCGCGGCTGTCTGACCGTAAAAAAAAAAAAATTTAAATATTTTATAAATAAATATAAAAAATATTAGGCTATGCTTCCCTACCAACTGAAAATCTAAATTTCGATTCGTCACGTTAAATCTTATCTGAAATTATTTACATTTATATGGTATAAAATTACCTATATCTATTAGATAGGAGATTAATTAACTAATAGATTTGATACATTTTAACCAACTTCCAAAAAAGAGGAGGTTCTATGTTCGTCATCGATATTTTCGCCAATTGATGTCACTTTGATGAATATAGAGCATGATTTGCTTCAAGAAGTCAATATTGAAAGTGTTATCTCTAAATTTTCGCATATTAAATCTAGACAAGTTTATATGTAACAGTTTTGTTCTATTTAATAACCTAAAATTGAGAACCTAAAGCAAATCAAGGGCCCCTTGACAGAATTTGCTACGGGCCCCGCGCTGGGTTAATCCGGCACTGGTCGAAATGCATGAAATAATAGTTCAAAAACCTTCCACAATGGCGCTGGTGTCGATAAATGACATATCGACAACGCCCCCCCGGTGATCGGAAAAATCGCTGAGTCCGAAGTTTTTTTAACTATTATTTCATGTATTTCGACGGACACATTTTAATTTTTTCCCATAGGAGATTGCCCTCCTTTAATTCTACCCTCCATATGTGCAGCATAGAGTACAAGCGATTGCTAAGTAAAGTAACTAGTTCATCCATTTTTAATTTTTTATCACAGACCTATTTTTTTATTGTTATCGAAAAATATTTTCTTCCCATCATTGTTAGCTAAAAATATTATTACCTACTGTTACTGAGGGAGAAAGCTTTAAGTGTATGTATAGATGATGAAAACTAAATGGATTATCATGTTTGATGGTGACTAGGAGTGTAGGTACATACTTGGTAAGTAGTTCAATGATTTGTACACCAAACAAAGAAAATAATACAACATTCTTAGGTCTAAATACAGTAGTAGCTATGTACAATTGCGAGGACTTGTCTGTCGCTTAAAGCAATTTCCTCCAGACAACGAGACAACCAGTAGGTATTATCACGCCTGTTGTCTTTAAAGGAGCAGCCAGAGTTGCACTGCAGTGCTCCCACAGTTCGCCGATGTATTTTGGCCCTATATTTAATTAAATTTAATTCAAGACAAAAAAAACTTGTCCCTTACAAAATAAAATAGCATTCTCTTGTCAAGTTACCATATAGTTTATTCTCTTTGCTAGGCACTTAGATTGTGAAATAAAAAATAGTTCTTGCTTATATATAGAACACCCATGAGCAGGATGTAAATTAAATGCAATTAGTTCCGTTTGGTGACAGTCAACAGAATCGGGACCCCTGATAGTTACGTAGAATCTCTGCATTTAGCAATCCCAGCACCAATCAATACGTACTATAATATCAGCTTCCGTATAAGTAGGTACCTACCTAAAATATTATTTGGGCATACTGATACGTCGTGTATCTTATATAGATACCTATTTACCAACCTCGTTAATATAATTCTACTAGATCCAAAACAAAATAATTTGGATCTAAGAAAGTGCCTAGCAAAAAATAGAAACTATATGCAAACTTGCCAAAATAATGCAATTATTTTGTAAGGGGCAAGTTTATTTTAGTGTTTGAATATTGTCAACAAAATATCTAAATGTTGTTACAGAAATGATTTATGTACATTTTAACCATTTACATTTGTAGAACATAATACAAATATACAAGTAATGATTTTTATTTTTGCCTAAGTTGATGCACGCAGTAGCGGCACCTAGCGGTGCATAAATTCAACTAAGAATTTCATTATAAAACGGAAAATTAGGTATTATCGGATTGAGTACCGTTTTTAAATGCTATTATTTGTTAGGTATAGAAATAATATGTAAAGTGAGTATAATAAGTGATTAATTGTTATTAGGTAAAACATTTTCTCACATATTAAAACAGTGACATCTTATGTCGAACATACTAAACTACAACTCTTGTTTTCTTGATACATTACTGTTTACACAACGTTATCTCTACTTAATTCAAATTTAACTATCTAATAGTACTCCGCTCCAAAGTATAGTATAATTAAGTAAATACTCCCTCATCAAGGTACGAGTGACATCTATTGTCGAATAGAATTATTATTAATCACCGGTAGCTCCGCTCTCGATGTTTGGGATGATAAAATTCTGGAAATAGAAACTCCTAGATGATCTATCTCGTAATTGCCTATATCAACAGTTTCATGAGATAACAAAATTGGTAAGTGGATATAATATGTACCTTATTCAGGAATACATAAAGTAAATAACTTACCTAAAGTCAAAATTTTACGCACTTACAAGTTGTCATGCTTACACTTTTCATATAGCGCATGGAAGCGTATGGACGCGGCTTAAAAATAATAATTGATAACATGCATGTCACGTACGATCATCCAGAACGCGACTTCAACTGAGAAGATCCGGCAAAAAGAAATAAAGTTAGCTTTTTATATTTGTTTTTTCTTAATAAGTATTTAATTTAAGTACATAAGTTCTTTACCTACCTATATTCATAATATTGTATCTAAGTACCTACTTACTAAAGTAAAATGACTACTGCAATGAGTCACTCGTATCGTACCTTGAGTCACAGAGTATTGATTTGTCGGTAAGCTGGCGGGCGAACGACTGCGTTATTAATTCTCCAGAAACTTCGAACTTATAAGTTTAGTAAGAAAACACTGTTCTAAAAGAGGGAATAGGTACCTATCTCTTTCTTTAGCTCAGCACAGAGTATTTACCCACCTTGTATATACTAGATATCCAGTAATTTGTTGATAGCAACGAGTGAATGATCGTGCAATATAAAATATCACCAGACAAACTCATCGTATGATTTCACTAAGCAATCTTGTACTATGGGTACCATACAATGGACTGGGAGCGAACCCAATTACATCCAGAAGAAAATGTCAGAAATGGGCTCTTCGTAAGGTCTGGGTGTTAATACGATCGTCCCCGGTCCATTAAACGGAACCCATAGTACAAGCTTAATTTGGATTTTGGAATCGTGTGATGAGTATGGTACCTAAGTGTTGTCTGGCGATATATTTTAATTGTTTACTATCGTTGGTAGAATGACAATGGCGATATTAAAACACGGTATTTATGGCAATGTCAAGTAATCATCTATCAATGGTAGATTCTTCTTTTTTACGTAATAAATGAAATGATGATATATAATGCAATAAGATGAGGAATGGCTCCACCTGCGTTTAGCGGGTATTCCAGCCAGTGTCAAGTAATAGCAAGGGCAAATTCAATAAATACACATCTCTATATATTATAAAAATCAATTGCTGTTCGTTAGTCTCGCTAAAACTCGAGAACGGCTGGGCCGATTTGGCTGATTTTGGTTTTAAAATGTTTGTCGGGGTCCAGGGAAGGTTTAAACGGTGAGAAAATAGGGATTAATTATTATTTATTAAATATCCAATAATTGACATTAGAGAAAAACGAGAAACCATAAACAGAGAAACGTACACGAGTAACCATGGTAACCACAGACAATGACGCAAAATATGGCAGCTAATGTATGAAGGATGACAATCTCCTTTGGGAAAATATGGAAAAATTGCGAGGAAGATAATAAGAAGATAGGATGCAAATAAAAAAAGGCTTTATTGTGCTATTTCAAACACACAATATATGTTTTGCTGGTCAATTGCTGTTCGTTAGTCTCGCTAAAACTCGAGAACGGCTGGGCCGATTTGGCTGATTTTGGTTTTAAAATGTTTGTCGTAGTCCAGGAAACGTTTGTCAGTACTTGAGAACTATATTTACTGTTATTGTATTAAATTGCCAAGGAGAAGACGAGCTGATGTAGGTCGTCGAAGTCAATCTAATGTACGACGAGCTACATCACGTTCAAACCGCACTGATGACCAGCGAGAGACAGATAACGATAACTTTCGTATTGGTATGGCAATGAAAAATGTTTATGTGTTGTTGAAAACGGCAATGTCTGATATAAAAGATAAAAAAAAAAACAGCCATTTTAGAGACGGTAGAGCTTAAATGTCGTTAGAATAGGTGATGTACACCGGGTCACATTTAACGTTTATTAATTCTAAGGCGGTACGAAGTTCGCCGGGTCAGCTATCTATACATACATACAAATAAATAAAATTGGAGTGTCTGTTTGTAATATCAAAATAACACTTTTTTACCAAATGCGAATGAAAGTATATACGATACCTATAACGAAAACGCAATTTTAATTTTTTTTGTCTGTCTGTCTGTCTGTTTGTTTGAGGTAAACTTCTAAACGGCTGAACCGATTTCAATGGGACTTTCACTGACAGATAGCTGACGTTCCAAGGCGTAACTTAAGCTACTTTAATTTTAGAAAAAGCATTAGGGTTCCGCGGGAAAAACATAATACCCATATTTCCGGGTAATCCCCCTAAAGTCCACGCGGGCGAAGTCGCGGGCACAGCTAGTTATAAATAAAAATGGATGATGACAGTGATAAAGATGGTGGATGAATCCATCAATGGAAGCTATCAATGGTAGCTAGAATGTGACTATTTATAGTATAGACATTTAGACAGTATCACCTTGAAGCTAAGGTTGCCAACCGTACTATAAAATATAGTATTGTACGATATTTTAGCAATGCGTACTATATACTGTTGAAAAAAATATAGTACGCAAAAGTACTATATTTCTAAAAGCATTCATTTAAATTGACTAACGACGCTTCAAGCAATCAAGCCATGCTTATTCTAGAACGATCGCGTTTTATAGTCTGGGACAACTGAGATATTTCCTCAGAATATTTTAAATTTAACTTGAATGTATCTTTCCAGTGTGTGTAGTTTGGTTAGTAAATAAGTGGATGTATACATTTGTTCTTATTGTCTTTGAATCTAGTTTTTAATGTAAATAAATTATGTTTAACTGTAATTAAGTACATACCTAAGTCCTTAGCTAATATCTAGAATATCATTGGCTTATATATTATTTTTTTGTAATATAAATAAATAAATAAGTGAAGATTAAATAGTATGTTTTTGTATTTCTGCCACTCATATCACCTTTAATTATAAACATAATATCGACGACCGCGAAATATCCAATTTTACACCAGAGCCGAAAATCTATTTCAGTAATTCATAACTCCTGAATTGTTAACGACGCAATCGCGTCGTCGTTGGTATTTTTAAGTTGATAATTTTATATTTTATATGTTAGCCTAAAACCTATTTTTAAGTTATGGTTTGTCGTTGGATCCGGTGTTTTTTTTTATGTTAAGTTTTGTTTTTTGACGTTAGGTGTGAAGAAAATAAATGCGGTGAAAAACGGACAATTTTGTTTTTAATATGAATGAAACTAGAAAACAATGCTGTATCATAACTTTTAAAATGAGACATGGACCTGTGGCGACCTATACCGCCACTTATTATTGTATATGCGTAAGGAGTTTAAAACTACATGGCTGGCAACACCAGTTATGGGGTTTTATCTGTAGCGCCAACACTCAGCAAGACGGAAGTACGAGTTACGATGTAGTAGAGTGAACGTAATTAAGTTTAGTGTTAGCATTATTAAAGCATTTAACCTTATGTAAATATTTAACGTACTGACGTGTGGTGAAGGAATAAACAGACTGAACAATAAGCCCGACTGTTATTACCCGCTGGGGAAACAAACCCCAAAGTGGTGACCCCGACGTGATTCGGTTCGGCGGGAGCCTCAAGTGGCGTCCCTGACTCAAGTGTCCACCGACAACGCAACCTTCTGCATCTTCGGGTTTAAGTTCGATGCAGGCTGCAGCCAAACAAACTGGTTTTTTTTGCCTGCCACTAGCTGTTTAAAACGCCGCGCGCCGTTTCGCCGTCGCCACTCATTTTTTTTTCCGACGCGGGCGCAGGCGTGCCTATCACCTAATCGAGCTCAAAATCGCCATAAAACAGACCCCGAGCATCCCAAGACGGGTACCGGAGCGCGGGCGGCTCGATTCACAGCGCATCAACATCAAGAACCGACAAGTTCGAACAGGTACCAAGCGTCGAGCGTTTACGACGCCTCCGCCCCGTATTTCATCGTTTTCGGTTCAACGGGAGCTGAATATCACCAATTGTGCACCGTGTGATCGTGTATTACGTCATAGTTTAGTAGTGCTAAAATTCATAAAAAGTGTTTACCGACTGTAAAAAATTATGAGGCTGTGTCTCAGTTCATTTTGTTGTTCGTAGTTCGTTGTTTGCGTCTGTACTTTTTTTTTTTTCTCATTCACCAAGTTATTTCACAACTCGTTCAAGTTCGTCTGTAATAGTGTCGTCCGTATATATTTACCGATTTTCTGTGTTGCATCCCGTGGAACATTAACTTCACATCATTCGTTCAATCTTTTCACCCGTACGAGATCAACTCTACGGACATTCTTTGTCTATGTATCCAGTGACAGTTCGTGTACCAAGTGACAAAAATTCGTAAACAAACTTTGTTTTGAACTTTAAAAAGTTTTTTAAGTTAGTTCCATGTTTTAATAGTAGTTTTTTTTTGTAAATATTGTGCAATCGTATTGGCTCTTACTGGTAAGCAACACATTCTTTACTATTTGGACCCTATTTCGTAAATTGACAACGTGAAAGTATTTTGTTTACATTTATTTTTACACAGTTTAATTTTCGTTAGTTATTTTTCCAATGTGTATAAGTTAAGCTTATTTTATCAGTTTCGTCGTTTTGAATTGCACATAGTAACGCCCGTACTTGGCACACCTTCCTTTGTATTTGTGTTTTCTGTGTGTCATGTATGTTTATTCTACCTTAACAATTTTTTTTTTTTTACAACTTTTATTGCTAATTCTTTTGTACTGTGTTGCTGTTATATTGTGTAACTACTGTGTTTATAAAAATCGTGCCCACATTCTCTCCTACTTTTATATTATATTTTCTGCCTAGTCGCTGAATATAATGGCTGAGGAGCAACTTAAGCTGGAATTGGAGAAGCTTAAGCAGGAGAATGCGGCCTTGCAGGGGCGTGTTGCTGGTAGCAGTGACGCCCAGGTGTGCAAGGTGTCGGCCAAAATCCCACCGTTTTGGCCACACAAACCTGCCTTCTGGTTTGCCACAGTGGAGGCACAATTTGAGTTGGGAGGTATTGTCGCAGATAATACTAAGTACAATTATCTTATTGGTCACCTCGATGAGAAATATGCAGAGGTGATCGAAGACGTAGTCATCAATCCTCCCCCAATAGGCGAACGGTATAGCAAAATAAAGGAAGTTTTAATTAAGCGTGTCTCGGTCTCAGAAGAGTCCCGGGTCAGGCAAATTCTCAATAATGAAGAGCTCGGAGACCAGAAACCGTCTCATTTCTTAAGGCGCCTACGTTCTCTTGCCGGGTCAGGTAAATCGGATGACAGCATTCTCCGTCAGTTGTGGTTAAGCCGGTTACCTCAACAGGTTCAGGGTATTTTAGCATCCCATCCAGATTTGTCCTTGGACAAAATGGCTGACCTAGCCGACAATATAACAGAGGTTTTTAACCCCCGGCAAGTTATGGCCTGCTCATCTGCCGCTGCAACATTGGCTCCATCAACTTCATTTATGGAAATGGTGGAACAACGTTTTGCACAGCTCACCAAAGAAATAGCCAGCTTATCTGCAACTCAAGCACGTAGTCGTCCCCGCGGGCGCTCAAATTCTCGAGGACGTTCCCGAGATACTACCCCTGGAAACGCAAACATATGTTGGTATCATAAGAAATTTAAAACTAAAGCTACAAAATGTACCAAACCCTGCAGCTGGACGCCGCCACTTCCGGAAAACCACTTCAACAGTCAGTAGAGGCGGCCGCTGATTGTTCAACCCCCAGCCGCCGGTTGTTTGTCACAGACCAGAAGACCCAACGCCAGTTCCTCATTGACACTGGCTCGGACCTCTGCTGTTTTCCTCGAAGTTTACTCAACACTCGTTTGCCGTCGGAAGAATATAACCTCAGCGCCGCTAATGGGAGCACAATTAAAACCTATGGGAACATTCCCCTCCGCTTAGACCTAGGTCTAAGACGCGACTTTGACTGGAATTTTATAATCGCAGATGTTGGCACTCCTATCATAGGCTCCGATTTTTTAAGTTTTTACAACTTACTACCGGACTGCCGCCAGAAACGCCTTATCGACGGGTTGACTAAACTGTCTGTCTGCGCCTCCATCTCCCAGTCACAGCAAGATAGTGTTAAATCAGTGTCTATTGGCAACTCACCTTTTGCAAATGTTTTAGCCGAGTTCCCGGACATCACTCGACCACCTGGAGTACCCAGGATTGTGAAGCACAACACCGTCCACTTCATTAAGACCACAGATGGACCACCGGTGTCGTGTCGCCCCAGACGTTTGGCCCCACAGAAGCTCAGCGCCGCCAAACTCGAGTTCGAAGCCATGGTGCGGTGCGGTACAGCTCAACCATCGAAGAGTGCATGGGCCTCTCCTCTACACATGACTACTAAGAAGGACAACACCTGGCGTCCATGCGGCGACTACCGTGCTTTGAACGCCAGGACCATCCCTGACAGGTACCCAGTTCGGCATATTAATGATTTCGCCAATAACCTCGCTGGTGCCACTGTCTATAGTACTTGCGACTTAGTTAAAGCGTACCACCAGATCCCTGTTTTCATCGAGGATATACCGAAGACTGCCATTGTGACTCCGTTTGGCCTCTTCGAATTTCCTTTTATGACGTTTGGTCTTCGGAATGCTGGTCAAACATTCCAGCGTTTCATGGATGAGGTCACACGGGGTCTTGATTTCTGTTTTCCGTATATCGACGATGTTCTCGTTTTTTCTCCTGATGAGGAAACACACAAAGAGCACCTCCGTATACTCTTTACTCGTTTTAAAGACTATGGAGTGGTCATCAATCCATCAAAGTGTGTTTTTGGTGCTAGCGAGGTTACATTTCTGGGTTACGTCATTAATGCCAAAGGTACTAGCCCTCCTCGGGACCGCGTCCAGAATTTACTGGATTTTCCACCTCCTGAAACCGTTCAAGGCATGAGAAGGTTCCTCGGCATGATAAATTTTTATCGTCGTTTTATACCCCATGCCGCTCAGTTTCAGGCACCATTGGTCGACGCCCTCGTTTCAACAAACAGCAAAGGTGCGAAACCATTTCCATGGTCACCAGAGCTACTGCAGAAATTCGAGGACTGCAAAAGGAGCCTCAGCGAAGCCACATTGCTGCAACATCCGGTCAGCGGTGCAACCTTGGGCCTTTTCACAGACGCTTCCAGCGTGCACATCGGCGCCTGCCTGCAGCAGAGAACAGATGGAGACTGGTTTCCGCTTGCTTTCTACAGTAAAAAACTGACTCCTCAACAATCAGAATGGCCAGCTTATTATAGGGAGCTTTTGGCCGTGTACGAAAGCGTACAGCATTTTCGCCATATTTTAGAAATCCAACACTGTACTATATACACAGATCACAAACCACTTCTGTACGCATTCATACAACGCCGAGAAAAATTGCCTCCCTCTCAGCTAAACCAACTTTCTTTCATCAGCGAGTTTACAACCGACATTCGCCACATAAAAGGCGAAGACAACGTTGTGGCAGATGCAATGTCAAGGATCGAGGCAATAAGTCTTGATCAAGAGTTCGAAACTCTTGACAAGGCCCAAAAGTCAGATCACGAGCTTTTGAACCTATTAAAGCAAGGCTCATCAGGTATAAAATTAGCGAAAGTCCATGTACCAGGAACGGACATTACACTGATGTGTGACACCTCTACTGGGAAGCCTCGTCCATACGTCCCTCTCGACTTACGCCGTGTTATCTTTAATAAACTACATACTCTAAGTCACCCTGGTGCTAAAGCTTCTATTCGTCTCGTTTCAGAACGCTATGTTTGGCCTTCCATGAACAAAGATTGTCGAGAGTGGTCTCGCACGTGCGAGGCTTGCCAGAGGAGTAAAGTGTCTAGACACAATGTCGCTCCGTTGGCTACGTTCGACACACCACCTGGTCGTTTTCTTCATGTCCACATGGACATAATTGGACCCCTGCCCGTCTGCAATGAATATCGTTATTGCCTCACAGCTATCGACAGGGTGACCAGATGGCCGGAAGTGTGGCCTATGCGTACCATCACGACAGAGGAAGTAGCAGAGACTTTCACACGCGAGTGGATACCGCGTTTTGGCGTCCCTTCCATCGTAACTACAGATCGAGGTACCCAGTTTGAATCCGATTTGTTTCGCAGACTAATGTGCAACTTCGCCACTAAGCGCATTCGAACCACAGCGTACCATCCTGCAGCAAACGGCATGATTGAACGCGTCCACCGCCAACTCAAAGCGTCTCTTATGTGTCATGGCAACGCATGGACAAAGGCCCTGCCACTAGTTCTGCTAGGCATGCGCTCAGCCTACAAGGAGGACATAAAAGCCACCTCTGCCGAAATGCTCTATGGCCAAACTCTTCGTCTCCCTGGTGAACTTCTCGTGAACATACCCAACTCAGACATTTACCAAGATGCCGCAGACTTTGTGGTCACGCTGCGCCAGCACATGGCCGCAATTCGCCCAGTTCCTGCGTCGCGTCACTCGAAACCAGGACATTTTATTTTCAAGGAGCTTGCTACATGTTCCCACGTGTTTCTAAGAGAAGACGCCGTCCGTCGCCCGCTTCAACCGCCGTACTCCGGCCCCTATCAAATTATCAACAGATCAACTGATGGAAAAACTTTAACCATCCTCTTAAAAGGTAAACCGGCCGTAGTAAGCGTAGACCGCGTGAAGCCTGCTTTCGTCGAGCAGCCGGCGACGGATGACACAAATGTAGCACAACCAGAACCACCTACTCCAGTGCAGCCAGTAACAACTACACCCCTGCCAGATCCGGCATCTCCTGCTGCGCCCTTAACTCAGCCGCAGCCATATACGACGCGATCAGGCAGACGTGTTAGATTTAAGAAATTTGATTAGTCTTAGATTTAAGCAACTTTATTGTTATTTTCTCCGTAGGGGGGTGGTGTGGCGACCTATACCGCCACTTATTATTGTATATGCGTAAGGAGTTTAAAACTACATGGCTGGCAACACCAGTTATGGGGTTTTATCTGTAGCGCCAACACTCAGCAAGACGGAAGTACGAGTTACGATGTAGTAGAGTGAACGTAATTAAGTTTAGTGTTAGCATTATTAAAGCATTTAACCTTATGTAAATATTTAACGTACTGACGTGTGGTGAAGGAATAAACAGACTGAACAATAAGCCCGACTGTTATTACCCGCTGGGGAAACAAACCCCAAAGACCATTTAAAAAAAAAAAACATGGACCATTCGACGCGGCTTTTTTTCTGATCAATTATACAAAACTAAACTAACTACAGCCCTTTTAACGTCCCACTGCTGGGCACGGGCGTCCCCTCAATGCGAGGAGGTTTCAGGCCATAGTCCACCACGCTGGCCAAGTGCGAGCCAGACAGACTTCACACATCTATCGAGAACTAGTCAAGTTCCCTCTTACGTGCAGGTTTCCTCACGATGTTTTCCTTCACCGTTTCATAGCAAGTGATAATCTCGGATGAAAATGAGATTCGCACATAAACCCAGAGGTGCGAGCCGGGGTTTGAACCTGCACACTTTAATTGCAAGGCGTGTGTTCGACCACTCGGCTATCACTGCTGATCAATTCTATACCGTTAAGTAATTTAAATCAATTTTCGAGATAACACATTCCACATTCTGCTGTTGATATACCTACGTAGGTACCTTAGTCTATATGGACCTACCTAAGTATCTACCGACTTACCTAAACGATCCCTATGATTCATAGACAATTAAAAAAAAAGCGTGCGTAGGTATAAAATACTCAATTTACATATATTCACAACTCTGATCAACATCTTTCGAATATAAATAAAAATATTATTGGTATCTCTACCTACATCGCTGTTTCTACGACACTTTTATATATTTCTAAATGTGACATGCCATCCCACCTATAGGTATATCATTATAATATGTATTTCCTTTACTGAATTTGCTCTGGTCTGGGTGTAACTGGGATCGCCCCCAGTCCATTGTACCAATAGTTCAAGCTTTGCTTAGTTTGGGATCATACGATGAGTATGTGTTGTCTAGCGATATGAAGATTTTATTTATGTTTTACGCAGGTAGTCTACCTAGTTACTTAGGATCAGCCTCACCTACCTACTTAACCTACATAATAATAAAAAACCGGCCAAGTGCGAGTCGGGCTCGCGCACGAAGGGTTCCGTACCATTATAAACAAAAACGAGCAAAAAAATCACGTTTGTTGTATGGGAGCCCCCTTAAATATTTATGTTATTCTGTTTTTTACGATTTGTTGTAATAGCGGCAACAGAAATATATAATCTGTGAAAATTTCAACTGTCTAACTATCACGGTTCATGAGATACAGCCTGGTGACAGACGGACGGACGGACGGACAGCGAAGTCTTAGTAATAGGGTTCCCGTTTTACCCTTTGGGTACGGAAACCTAAAAAAAATAACTTTCGTTTGAATTATGCAACACTTTTAGGCGATATTGACTTATATGCATATTTGGAATCAGCCAATTTCTGCGTCGAATGTGTACCTGTACCTACTGTCTTATAAAGTTAACTGTCGCTTTAGTCAAATAGTCTTTCACTCCTCGATGTGAATAAAAATCAAAGTCCGTTACTTACTCTAACGCTAACGTGCAACATAATAATAAGGGTAGAATTTTCGAGATATTTTTTTTTCTAGGCGCATCCAGTATTAGCTGATTGTTGGTAAACAATAGTATCTGCTATCCCTTTCGCACACTTCTCGATATGTTGCACCCGGCGCTCGTGGTTCGCGGACGTTCTAGATATTTCCCCGATTACGACCAAGCGTAGTTTTAAAATTAACCCGAATTTTAAATTCCAATTCCCGAGTTTTACAATGAAAAACAATAAGTGCTTAGGTTCCAATCTTTAAAACAATATATTGAGTTGCAATTTGTTTTCTGGGTTTTGTATTATATTAATTTATGCACTGTAATCAGCCATTTTCATTAATACCTGTTTATAATAGGGTTCATAAATAAAATAATGATATTGGTTAAATCTTGATTTGCTTTGATTGAAAATGATTAACATATTTTAAAATATTAGGTATGAAGTTTTTAATTATTTCTTTAATATCGTTGATAATTTGAATAAAATAAATAATATTTTTTTTTGATGCAAACCGCTTTTTTTATTAGTTGCTAATAGTTGAATCTAAATGAATTTTAAACTATTAACTAAATCAGTAATGTACCTATACTGCAAGATCCCAAGATATCCAACCAGTTATAATTTCCCTACAATCGGGACATTTTCCCACTATAGCCACCCCAAAGATCATTCAATGTACAAGTGCGATAGAGACCGATACATCTATCTCGTTCTTCCATTGCTACGCTACTATTGGTCGATCGCGCAACTTTCTAGACGCTTCCATCGGATCTGTGCGCTGATTGGCCGATTCTAGCATGCAGTAGAACCGACTCGAATTCTATTCGTTTGAGTATATAAGCTACGCACAGCGCGGCGGGAAGCAGAATCATTTCAAACACGAAACGATACAGACGAAGAAAGTACTTCTTTGCAATCCGAAGTTTATTCTACGCGATTTATAAAACTTGCAACAATTAATTGAAGTTATATTTGTGGAAGAAATCAAAATGCCAGCTATCGGAATAGATCTTGGTACCACATACTCCTGCGTTGGAGTATGGCAGCATGGTAATGTGGAGATCATAGCCAACGACCAGGGCAACCGGACCACGCCGTCGTATGTGGCCTTCACCGACACCGAGCGTCTCATCGGAGACGCCGCCAAGAACCAGGTCGCCCTGAACCCCAACAACACAGTCTTCGACGCAAAAAGGCTCATCGGGAGGAAATTCGACGACCCCAAAATCCAGCAAGACATGAAACACTGGCCCTTCAAAGTGATCAACGACTGCGGAAAGCCAAAGATCCAGGTGGAGTTTAAGGGTGAGACGAAGCGGTTCGCGCCGGAGGAAGTCAGCAGCATGGTCCTCACCAAAATGAGGGAAACGGCTGAAGCGTACCTTGGAACGACGATCAGGGATGCGGTGGTCACCGTCCCGGCCTATTTCAACGACTCCCAGCGTCAGGCCACTAAGGATGCTGGAGCCATCGCCGGTCTCAACGTCCTCCGTATCATCAACGAGCCAACAGCAGCCGCACTCGCTTACGGACTAGACAAGAACTTAAAAGGCGAGAGGAACGTCCTAATCTTCGACCTTGGCGGAGGAACCTTCGACGTGTCCATCTTAACTATCGATGAGGGCTCGCTATTCGAAGTGAAATCGACCGCCGGAGACACGCATTTGGGTGGTGAGGACTTCGACAATAGATTGGTGAACCATCTAGCTGACGAATTCAAGAGGAAGTTCAAGAAGGATCTCTGTACGAATCCCCGCGCTCTCCGCCGCCTTCGAACTGCCGCCGAGCGAGCGAAGCGCACACTCTCTTCAAGCACTGAAGCCACCATCGAGATTGACGCTCTCTACGAGGGTATTGACTTCTACACTCGCGTCTCAAGAGCTCGCTTCGAAGAATTGAACTCCGACCTGTTCAGGGGTACCCTCGACCCGGTCGAGAAGGCATTGAAGGACGCGAAGCTTGACAAAAGCCAGATCCACGACGTCGTTCTCGTCGGAGGCTCCACTAGGATCCCGAAAGTGCAGAGTATGTTGCAAAACTTCTTTTGTGGCAAGAAATTGAACTTATCCATCAATCCTGACGAGGCGGTGGCGTACGGAGCGGCGGTCCAAGCGGCCATATTGAGCGGCGAACAAGACGCGAAGATCCAGGACGTATTACTAGTTGATGTCGCTCCTCTGTCTCTCGGCATCGAGACGGCCGGCGGCGTGATGACCAAAATCGTCGAACGCAACTCTAAAATCCCCTGCAAACAATCGCAGACATTCACCACTTATTCGGACAACCAACCGGCCGTCACTATTCAAGTATACGAGGGCGAGCGAGCGATGACCAAGGACAATAACCTCCTGGGCACGTTCGACCTTACTGGCATCCCGCCAGCGCCGAGAGGAGTCCCGAAGATCGACGTGACATTCGACATGGACGCGAACGGCATCCTCAACGTCTCCGCGAAAGAAAACAGCACGGGGCGCACCAAAAACATAGTCATCAAGAACGACAAAGGCAGGCTGTCTCAAGCGGAGATCGACCGCATGCTGTCTGAGGCTGAGAAATACAAGGAGGAAGACGAGAAGCAGAGGCAGAGGGTCGCAGCTCGTAACCAGTTCGAAGCTTACTTGTTCAGCGTGAAACAAGCTTTGGACGACGCAGGTGATAAGCTTACGGACGCTGACAAGAGTACAGCTAGAACAGCTTGCGATGAAGCGCTTCGTTGGCTAGACAACAACACCTTAGCTGAGAAGGAAGAGTTCGAGGAGAAGTTGAAGGATGTTCAGAGAGTATGCTCTCCAGTTATGAGCAAAATGCACGGAGCGGGCGCCGGTGGAATGCCTGGAGGGAACCCTGGAGCTTATGGACATCAACAGCAGTCCACCAATGGTCCCACGGTTGAGGAAGTCGATTAAATTCACAGTTCACACTCGCGAGTTTGATATACATCTCAATTTCTTTACTTAGTTCATAATACTCTATTGAAATTACCTTTAATTTATTTATCAAAGTTCCTATTGAGATGTGTAATAATCTCGCTACTTTTCAAGATCTGATTTGTGATATTTGTTCTAAGACTGATTTAGTTAGCTCATGGTTGTATCATAGTTAACAACATATGGTTTTCTGTTGGTCAGTAAATAAATAATAATTTAATTTAAGTACCTACTACTTGTTTCATTTGAGATTAAATACATAGAGTATCAAATAGCAATGCAGGGATTATTTATAGTCTGATAGGTGGGTTGTGCCATCTTAATAAGTTCCACGAAAATAGCAAACTAAAAATAATTCTGAGAATGTGTATTTTATAGCATCAGTGCGTAAGACCGCATAGCATCAAACACAAACTGGAGGCTGATATAAATAGTCCACCGATCAATTTGGGTCCCCGACGGACTTATTTCCATGACCTGACTCATCGTTTGCCAAGGTGACGTTTAAATCTACAAATACAGAAAATTTATAGCCACTATAAAATGAAACCGACATTAGGGACTACAGAAACGATAATATATTTGCGAGCCCCAACATTAAATGTTATTATGCTGGAGTGGAATAAAAATTCCAGCGTTTGAAAATAACATCCCTCTTTATTTGAACCCACAATATTGACATCAAAGTCAGACACTATAACTAAGCTAACTCGTTCTATTATTAATACTGCGACATCTATTAAAACAATGAAAAAGCTATCTAGCTAAGCTATAGATAGCTTTGTTACTTTGTACATGTCACTTAGAGACCGGTCAAAAGATGGCGACACAACCTATTTTAGTTGCAAATAGCAATAAGAGATGGCGCTAGTGCATAAAATAATCATGTAGTCGTAGTTAGAGGAAAAATACAAAATTACTACTTTCATCTATTTATTTTTACTTATTACACTATCCTTTGACAATCCTAGACATAGTCAGTTAGATCGCTTGTCCTGTGCTGTGTTCGAGGCTACTTTTAAGGTCAAATATTGTTCAAGTAATAGCTGTTTTTACGAAAGGATTGCGCCAATTTTCATGACACATCAAATAAAGTAGAAGATAGAGGACTTGTGTTTTACGGGTTGGTATTTCTAATCACTAGTTTCAATCAATCTCATGAGTACGTAGTATTGTTACGTATTACTATTTATTAAGGCTTGCGCAAATAGCCGCATAGACGTGCATGTAACTTTATCCTCGCACCTTTTTCAACGAAATTTAAACAAACGAAGACGCGAGCGAATTTAGTCACGTGGTCCCGTGGCTTTTGCGACAGACATTCAATCTTTATGTACTAATACAGAGTACATTTTTAAAAATATACTTAAAATTAACAAAAACAGACTCTAAAAACCTAGGTGCATTAAAAAGCTATAAATAACCTCATAGTTTATTACATTTGGAGTAGGTGCCATTCTTCTTAACGCGACACGAATACACACATGAATTGGCATCGACTCCAAATCTAATGAATTTTGTGATAGCTATTTAGTGCACTTAGGTTTTTTGAGTCGGTCTTAGATTTTGTTTTTTTGTGAGATAGGGAGGCAAACTGATGGTAAGTGATTAACGCCGCCCATGGACACCTGCAACATTAGTGTTAGTAATGTATTGAATGTGTTAAAAATATGCAAGTATTAGCACCTCATAACAACACTAAAAAAGGAAATATTTACAGCAAAAATAGGTCAAGTGAAGTCGCGCGCCCCAATGTGTGCAGGGTATCTTTATCGCTGTAGCAACCGATTTCGATATAGATAAGTCATCATGACGATTAAATGACCTTATATTTCATTGAAAAATCCCTATAGCGAAGAGGACTGAACCTTGACCATATGGCCCAGGCTCACAGGCGTGTTTAAATTAGCTTAACCAATGTTTGCTCGTTACAAAAATAAACTCAATTGACTTACAGAAAAAAGTTCATATTCCAATGTCATTGACACCGCGAGAGATTTTTTAGGTGAGTTCTCGTTGCTCTTACTGATACCCACATATGTTTTGAACACATAGATTTCGTTTTAGTATAGCCCAGGGGTCAGCAAACCTATAGACTAAAAAACCGTACCATTATCTATAAAACGGCAAAAAAATCACGTCTGTTGTATGGGAGCCCCCTTAAATATTCATTGTATTCTGTTTTTTAGTATTTGTTGTTATAGCGGCAACAGACATACATCATCTATGAAAATTTCAACTCTCTAGCTGTCACGGTTCATGAGATACAGCCTGGTGACAGACGGACGGACGGACGGACAGCGAAGTCTCAGTAATAGGGTTCCCGTATTACCCTTTGGGTACGGAACCCTAAAAAACAACAAAATAGATATAGTGCCTTATCTTCGTTAATCGATTCAGAACGTTTTTTTATTGAATAAATAATATTTGCGTATGGAACTAAAGAGGTGCAGCTTCACATCCAAAGAGCCACATGGGGCTCGCGAGCCGGAGGTCACCGACCCCTGGTATAGCCAGAATAGTTGAATGTGTGGAACAACTATATTGACGACGTCTTTACGATCCTTTTAGAGTCACCGTTCGATTCCTGTTCAGATTTTTTTTCAGAATCAGCCCCGGTCTGGATGCAACTGGGATCGCCCCCAGTCCATTGTATGGTACTCATTGTACAAGCGTTGCTTCCGCTCGTAGGTGCATCTTTGCACCTAGGAGCGCAGTCACTACCTCTCCCCTCACGGTAACTGCCCAAGCCGAGGTCGTGCCCTCTGTGGCGCCCTTGAGCTAGTTGCCACCCCTTTCCGCCCTTAAGGCCTTGGTTGGAGTGCACTCTGCGATCGCCACTCCTCCGGTAAAGCTGTAAAGGCCACCTCACGGCCAACAGTGTTAGTCCCTCAAAAAAAAAAAAAAAACAAATGTTGCTTAGTTCGGGACCTAATCTCCCTGGTATTCACGGGGAATGTATAATAGGCCCCATCGGGGAAGTGTGTACTCATTGCAGTGCTCCATCTGCCACCCCTTCGAGGAATACAGGCATGATGATGTAGTTGACGATACTAGACCTACTATTACCCAAGTATTTTTACGTTACCGCTGGCGACAAGCCAGTTTTCATTTGTGAGACTGATATTGCAATAAGTAGAGTCCCACCTACTTATAGGCATAAAATAAATGATTATAGGTAATTAATTTGATAACGCGATATTTACAATCTAGAGAAAAACATGTAATTATTGTGTTGTGATTACTATAAATCAAATTTTTGGAAAAGGCTTAGTAAAGTAGAAAATGTACTACACACATTTTCCGATTGATTTCAATGGGGTCGATTCTTAACAAACCTTAACAAACTAAACTAAACTAATGGTACCTATTGCTGTCTAACTTACTGTGTTAATGTGCCAAGGAGTTATTATATCAAAGAGTGAGCTTTTCTAAACATGTGACAACTTCACACGTCCAATTTTATGTGTGTCTTTGACGTCTACGTACATCTATTGTTATAGCATGAGCGCCAAGACTAGACTTATGTCACAGAATATGTTGATTATATCTCTTTCTCTCGTATGAAATAAGACAGAGAGCGAGCGAGCCAATCCGTGACAGAGGTCTTTTCTTGATTTTCAGTGCTGTCAAATATAGTTCCTCATCTTTGATATTTCAAATCAACAAGTTTATAGGGATCCATGCGTACCTACAGGGCCGTCTTAAACTAGGCTTGGGGCCCTTGGGCACATAAGAATTTGGGGCCCTTTTGGATAGTACCTACCTAAAAAAAGCGAATTTTAATAAGTTTTTGTAAATACCTTCTGATAAGATTACTGATTTGTGAAAAAAGTGTAATGTGCCCGACAAAAAAGTTTTGAGAATAAATGTGTGAGAGAAATTGTCGGTCCTTCGGGGCCCCTGAGAATGAGGGCCCTGGGCACGGGCCCCGTGTGCCCTTATGGTGGAGACGGTATTGCGTACCTACCTTTGTCTGATATATTAGTAGTCTGTAACCGCCACTTATACACAATGAGTACCTAATAATAATTAATGACAAACAGCCAATTAATCTAATCATTTTATCGCATGAATATCACACCTGAATGACAATATGAACACTTAACACCATTTTACGGTCTTTTGTTCAAACACTCGGCCAGAGTGGACGCGCGTATCACATTTATATAATGAAGAACTGACAAGAATATTGTTGATACCAAAATGGGTGAAGTGGAGAAGGCAAATGGTGAATTGGAGAAGACAAACGGTGAATTGGAAAAGAAAAGTGGCAGGAAATACTCGCCGTTTTTAAGACAGGTTAGTCATTTTTGATCATACATATATCTTTAAAAGTCATGCAATGTATATTGCACAGTGGCTCATGGCTTACTACCACTACATATTGTTATTTTTAACCGACGAAAAAAAAAAAGGAGGAGGTTCTCAATTCGACGCGTATATTTTTTTTTTTTTTTTTTTTATGTATGATCACGCATATCTCCGGCGTCACTAAACCGATTTCGAATTTTTTTATGACGTTTGCTAAGAAATTCTTCGAGGGTGGTCCCATTTTCAAAATATTATCAGAAATTAACCCCCTTGGTGAAATGAGGGGTTGAAGGTCACATAATTTAAAAATTATTTTTTGATCTACTTGAAACTTTGTATATGTATTTTACATATAAAATAAAGAAACACGTGTTTTAGGAAATTTGAAAAAAAATATATTTAGGGGGTGAAATGGGCTGATAAAGTTTGCATTCTGGACTATAGCATATCTTCGGCGTTAGTGAGCCGATTTCGAAAAATCTTTTTTTGTTTAATACGGATAGTTAACAAATATCGAAACGATGGGATGGAAAGGGTGGAGGGGGGTGAATTCCTTTTTTGGGCTGTTATGAGGTGCTAATACTTGCATCTTTTCACAAAATAGATACTAAATTCGCCTTCAAAAACCTAGGTACACTAAAAAGTTACAAATAACCTTATAATTCATTACATTTGTAGTCGGTGCCAATTCATGTGTGTATTTACCTAGTCTGATATAGATTGGCACCTACACCATGATATACCTACGCCCACGTGGACTTTATTTGGAATTATACCCATTTTTAACCAACGAAGAAAACAGAAGAGGTTCACGTTTCGACACGTATTAGGGTATAACTTCGAAGTTGGTCCTATATAAATTAGGAACAAAAATCCTACCCGAAAGGTGGGAAAATAGGGAGAGATTTATTGTTAATTCTCAAATTTTAATGCTGAGTTGTGTATTACAAAAAAACAAACAGTAGATTCAGATTAAGTAGTAGATTTTAGCCACAAAAAAATATAAAATAAAAACTTTTTAACAAAAAATTAAACCGCCGAAAATTTTAAAAAGCAAAAAATAATATACCTTTTTTATTTAACCTTAATAACAAAGTTCTTAAACTAATGTAAGTATACCTAAGTCATTTTGAGTCGGCGCCAAACAATTAATGAACAATAAATTTAAAGAAATAACCAAATGAAATTAACAATGCAACGTGAAATCTTCAGCGACAAACATTAACATTCCAAAAAATGTGCTCTCCGTACGACCACTCGCACACATTGTGTATCGCTATCTCGCTGTGTATTGCTGTCTCGCTGACGTTAACTTCGTGAACGCTCGGCATTTTCCAGCGAAGGTGCGTATCGCGCCGCGCCGCCGCCGCGCCGCCGCCGTACATCACACTTTACTAAATTAATTAATTTGCTTGTTTGGCGCCGACTCAAAATGACTTAGGTATACTTACATTAGTTTAAGAACTTTGTTATTAAGGTTAAATAAAAAAGGTATATTATTTTTTGCTTTTTAAAATTTTCGGCGGTTTAATTTTTTGTTAAAAAGTTTTTTTGTATTGTTGTTTTAACAGCAGCTGCAAATTTTTGACAGATTTTGTACTGAGTTACCTGTTATGAAACTGAAAGTATAAAAACATTGCTGCTGAAGACAGGTGGTTGTAAGGGATTATGTCGACATGAAACGTCAAATTGGTCGTATTTTTAGGGTTCCGTACCCAAAGGATAAAACGGGAATCCTATTAATGAGACTTCGCTGTCCGTCCGTCCGTCCTTCCGTCCGTCCGTCTGTCACCAGGCTGTATCTCATGAACCGTGATAGCTAGAGAGTTGAAATTTTCACAAATGATGTTTGTCTGTTGCCGCTATAACAACAAATACTGAAATACAGAATAAAATAAATATTTAAGGGGGCTCCCATACAACAAACGTGATTTTTTGGCCGTTTTTAGAGATAATGGTACGGAACCCATTGTGCGCGAGTCCGAATCGCTCTTGGCCGGTTTTTTTATTTTTTTTCGACATATCTCTAGTATAGATTGATGTTTATCAAACGAAAATCGGGCTGCAGGTAGCATTCTCACGTGTTTCAATATTTAATATTCAGGTTAGTCTTAAGACTACGAACTTTTATATTTATTAACCACTAAATTCCCTGGCGAACTTCGTATTACAAGATTGTTTAAACCACTCCAGTATTCGCACGAACAAGATAAGAAAAAAAAACCGGCCAAGTGCGAGTCGGACTCGCGCACGAAGGGTTCCGTACCATTATCTATAAAAACGGCCAAAAAAAACACGTTTGTTGTATGGGAGCCCCCTTAAATATTTATTTTATTCTGTTTTTTAGTATTTGTTGTTAAAGCGTCAACAGAAATACATCATCTGTGAAAATTTCAAGTCTCTAACTATCATGGTTCATGAGATACAGCCTGGTGACAGACGGACGGACGGACAGCGAAGTCTCAGTAATAGGGTTCCCGTTTTACCCTTTGGGTACGGAACCCTAAAAATCAAATCGATCAACCCGTTTTTGAGTTGAGCGAGACTAACGAATAAGAATTGATTTATATATAAGCTTATTTATATATAGCATCACGCCTATAATCCTAGGAGGCGTAAGCAAGGATACACAATGGTACACCCATATTTTGGAGGCACTGTAATACAGGGCGAGCTTATTGTTACTAAATCGGCCTTAGTATCCATCATTGCGATAGGATGACCCTTCGTCTACTACGTTGAGTACACTGACTCCCGAGAGAACTTCACACGTATTTCGATGGAAGTGTGGGCTTCAATCAATTAAGTTTTTTTTTATTTTGTGTTGTCCAAAAAGCACTTCCAAATAGTTATATTCAACAACTTCCTCAGGCTAAATAGCTTCTGCTTTCAACAATTTAACATCCATAAAATAAAATGTGAAAATCTTAGAGAGCCGAGGGTAGGAACTCGTAACCTCTACTCTAAAGGGCATTTTTTGGTCAATACCAAATCGTAATATAAAGACCTTGTGGCCAGTTCTGTTGTCAAGGACGTACAAAAGCGTTAAAATACAGATTAAGTCCTGACGGAGCGCGCCAGTGAGTGTTGATAACGCCGGATTGCATGTAATTCTATTTTGCGATATTACCTTTCATTGCGTGGCGTGAGTTTTAATCACAGTAATTGAGTTTATCTCTTCATGATAATGACTATTAAACGCTTAGGATTATACTCTATAAACATCGTTGTTCATAAGTACCTTTTTACATATGACAAACCTGTACCAGAGGTGCGAGCCGGGGTTTGAATCCGCACACTTTGATTGCAAGGCGTGCGTTCGGCATGCGTTCGACCACTCGGCTACATTAGATTTGTGAATTCACATTGAAATAAAACTATTTTACGGATTATATCGCGTTTATTTACTTTTTTATGTTCCCGACGTTTCGGCTGCTTTACAGCAACCATGGTTACGGGGGGACTGAGGTGTTAGACAGGCTCTATCTAAATATTAGAAATGAATCCCTATTTCCCTGGCTGCGACCATAACTTGGGAACGACTTTATCGATTTCAATCATCTTTATAACCGACTTCAAAAAGGAGGAGGTTATCAATTGTGTGTCCAATGTTTATTTGTTTAAGTTTCCGAATATTTTGTAGAAATTTGTTACGAAAAAAAAGTATCATCAAAGTTTTAAAAAAAGCGTATATATAGCACCGTGAGTGCGGGTTGCTTTAGCTCTGGGGGGGAACTTTGGCTCAAAACGGAAAAAAGTTTGAACTTCTCGCCTCTTGGTAATAATGACAGTACTTAATCGCTCTAGTGCGAGACATCTATTATTTATGACTCGAACTAGAGCGATTACTGTAATAATCCAGGTTGCGGGTCCGGTCCGGTAGTAGCATATATTAAAAAAAAAACTACATTTTGTAAGTGTCCACTTAGACCTCTTAATAATAAATGATTTGACTTTAAAATGTTAATAGTTAAATAGCCAGGGTAGGGATAGAACCTGGCATACCTCGGATGCAAGAATGGTCCGTATAACCGTTGGTCTATAGAGGTTATCAAGTGGAAAAATTGCTATTTATTCAAACGTGCACTATTATGGATGGCGGATGCGAATTGGTATGTTTACTTTACCTAACAGTGGAAACAGGGTGCACATAAAAAGGTGCAGGTTCAAGTTCACTCTTGCTATTTGTTAGGTTTATTATCTTAATTAAAACGCCACCAAAATTAATTAATTCAGAGCTTTTTAATAATTAACACAACCAATACAAAACCATAAATTTTCAATGACCACAGAGTACTCAATTCAACATCTGTCAATACGTTTAGTTACTACACTATTCTCACCCCCTATTATATTCTAATAGTACACTTCTGACTACCCGTTCCGAGAGAACAGGCGTGATGATCTACGAATTTTAGAGCCAAAGTAAACTATTATTCAGCTTTCAAGCTAATGGAAAGTTTTGATCCATTTATAAAAGCATTTTAGTAAACGACTGTACTGAATAATACCGTCGTAAGTTTGTGCTTGAATTGAAATTTCCGTAACTCACAAGGTATAGCTGTCCTTTTCTTGTTCGTTATGTATGAGCAAGACAGCAATATTTTTAGTACTGAAAAAGCATTCAAGTCATAGATATTGTCCTAAAAAATGGCTTAATTATCATTGTTATCGAAATATTAGATTTATATAACACAAGGTGCAGATAGCAGGAGTATCACTTCAAGATTGCGAATGCCACTTGCTAAGGCTCTATTTACACGGTGAAGCCCGCTGCTCGATTATACAGAGTTTAACGGGGACGTATGTCTAGTTCATTATAACAAGGCCCCAAGTCCCCTAACACTTTCGCTGTGGAGTTGCTATGACTTCATTTTTAGGGTTCCGTACCCAAAGGGTAAAACAGGAACCCTATTACTGAGACTTCGCTGTCTGTCCGTCCGTCTGTCACCAGGCTGTATCTCATGAACCGTGATAGCTAGAGTTGAAATTTTCACAGATGGTGTATTTCTGTTGCCGCTACAAGAACAAATACTAAAATACAGAATAAAATAAATATTTAAGGGGGCTCCCATACAACAAACGTGATTTTATTGCCGTGTTTATAGATAATGGTTCGGAACCCTTTGTGCGCGAGTGCGACTCGCACTTGGCCGTTTTTTTTTTAAGGCATGAAAACAACATCTTTTGTCAATGAATAGAATATGACTAGTCTAATGGCTTCAAGGTGACAATGTCTAATGTCTACACTGGTCATATTTTAGTTACAACGTGAGATTATCACATAACTAATAGTAATAGTCCTGTTAGCATTTCCAACTGAACTATGAATCCGTATCTCTCGGTGACTACGGCGATCCCTCTAATTACTAGTCTATCGTGATCATCATCACCATCATCACGCCTATATTCCCCGAAGGGGTAGGCAGAGGTGCACTGCAGTGCGCCCACACTTTGCAGCCCGCAGATGTATTTTGGGGCGATCCCATTGCCATTATACCGGGCACATTCTCCTTCAATACGAGGGAGATTTGGGCAAGGCGTGCGTTCGAACACTCGGCTACCACTGTTCTTCTTTCGTCACTTATTAATAAAGCAATAATGACATTGATAGGAACTTTTAATCCTTAACAAATAATACTAACCTTTATTTAATCTATGTTATCTATAACATAGCAATTATGCACTTGAATGATAGATAATACCACATATGACGTTTGAAATTCGGTTAAGGTGAATTGATTCCGATAATCGATTCTACGCCAGACAACAAATACTCATCGTATGATCCCAAACTAAGTTTAGGGGTATAAAATAATTGTTGTTGGTATAATATAATACTTAAGTTTCACTGTAGTACTGGTAGCTACCATTGTATTTCGACTGAACAACGCAGATGTTGGGCGACGACTGGCGTAACATACTGGCCAGTCGGGCGCTAACATTATTTCGGCTACATAGGTTAATTTGTACATAACTTATGTGTCCAAGCCAAGCTTGTACTATGGGTACCATACAATGGAATGGAGGCGATCCCAGTTACATCCAGAACAAAAGGTCATTTCCGAAATTCGCTCCTTAAGGGAATTGTACCAGCAACCATCCATCATTGGTTTGATCATAAGCCGCTCGGCTCATCGCATCTGGTGATTTTGGATTCGATGCCAGTGGTCGAACGCACGCCTTGCAATCGAAGTGTGCATGTTCAAAACCCAGCTCGCACCTCTGGGATTTATGTACGAATCTCATTTTCATCCGAGATTATCACTTGCTATGAAACGGTGAATCAAAACATCGTGAGGAAACCTGCACGTCTAGTGAACTTGACTAGTTTTCGATAGATGTGTGAAGTCTGACAACCCGTACTGGGCCAGCGTGGTGGATTATGGCCCGAATCCGCCTCGCATTGAGGGGAGGCCCGTGCCCAGCAGTGGGACGTTAAAAGGGCTGTAGTAGGTAAGCGACAAATTTCGGTATTTGCCCTGGCCTGTGTGTAACTGGGATCGCCCCCAGTCCATTGGTATAGTACCCATAGTACAAGCTTTGTCTAGTTTGGGGTCATACCATGAGTATGTGTTGTCTGACGATTTTCATTGCATCGAGAAGTGAAAGCCTATTTGGCTTAACCGACACTTTTGAGCGATATTTACTTATATACATATTTGGAAGCAGCGAATTTTTCAGCGTCGAATAAGTATGCTCTCCTGTGGTATTAGCACGCATGTCAAGACAAGACCTCTGTCACCGATTGGCTCGGTCGCTCTTTGTCTTATTTCATACGACTGAAAGAGACAACATCAACATATTCCGTGACATACGTCTAGTCTTGGTGCACATGTTACAACTACTGTACAGTTGAAATGTCGCTTAAGTCAAATAGGCTTTCCCCCCTTGATATTATTATTTAAAGCTTTCAAAACATGACACAGCCAATACCTATGCCAATAATTAAATTACTTAATTTGTCCTAACTTCCAGTGCTTCGTGACGGCGAGTGTGTCTAGCAACATAGTGGCTCATGGGTGCGTCATCGGCTTCTCGGCCATTCTGATCCCCAGCCTGCGTCTTCCGGACTCGCACATCCACGCCACCATCAGCCAAGAGTCATGGATCGGTGAGGAAACAAGTTTCCATTTTCCTCATAATACTACTTATCATATACTCTCCCATCTAGCGATGAAAGCATCACACCAAAAGAAAATATTTCCATAGCCACTTGTGATTTAGAATAATCCTTATACTGTAAGTGGGGGTAGGCGCACCTTATACTAGCTTCCTAAGCGTAATACCAAAATTTCTATCTAATATTAGACTGCGTGAGTATAATTCTTCTATAGTATTGAGGCAAAGGTGCTGCCTGCTCTCATAGCGTTGCTGCTCCTGAGAATGTATTACTCGCAATCCTTATCAGTTATTTATCATTTTAAAAAGAGTAACCATTGAGTTTCTTACCGGCTCTTCTCAGTTGAAGTAGAATTCCGAACTGGTGGTAGAATCTGACTTTTAGAATTTGTAAGTGCTTTTTGGCCAACGCGAATAAAAAAATATATTTTATTTTTGAAATACCAGAATAAATAGCATCTGTTATCAAGATAGTTTTTATTCATTGTTCTGTGCTTTGTACGTAAGGCATGTTAAGGTGAAGGCCCCAGAGAAGGTAAGTTCTAAGTTTGAGACTGAGGCAGTCAATCAATTACCAAACCTAAAGTAACTTGGCGTGCCTAAGCTACCCTTAACCTTTTCATCTTGCCTTTCTTACGACAGTCAGGATGTCGAGTCTGAATGTTTTTGACAAGAAGTCCTTCGTTTTGGATTCAGATAGCATGAATTCAACTGCATGATTCAGTATTGCCATTCGGCTATCTCGTTGGGACAAGAACATATATAATTTACTGTGTTGCCATAGCAAAAGAAGAAGTCATTAATAGCCTGTATTTACGATTCTGAATTCGACCTAGCAGGAGCTAAATAAATAAAATAAAAATTAAATCCGCTTAAAACAAATCTTCTATTCCAGCGTCCATCGTCGGCTTCGCTCTGATAGTTGGGAGCATCACAGTCACCCCATTAATGGACAGAATCGGCAGGAAGAAGTCTCACATCCTCACCATCATCCCCGTCATGATTGGCTGGTTTCTCCTGATCCAGGCCGATAGTGTCCAGGGCCTCATCGCCGCCAGGTTTCTGCAAGGCATAGCTATGGGCATGCTCGGACCATTAGGCTCAATAATCATCGGAGAAATGACTGACCCCAGAAACCGCGGAGCGTTTCTTACAAGCGTGTCATTATCTTTGACAACGGGAGTTTTATTCAGTCACTCATTAGGCTCAGTTTGCAGTTGGCAGCAGAGTGCGTTGATATGCTCTTTTATAACCTTTACAAGTCTACTTTTGATTATTTATAACCCTGAGTCTCCTTCTTGGTTGATTTCAAAAGGAAGAGTGAATGAAGCTAGGGAAATCTTCATCTGGCTTCGAGGCGAAGATGACGCGCAAATGAATGAACTGGAGAAAATAATTATAGCCCATAAACTGACGAGAAAATCCAGTGTGGTGGACCAGAATCTACCATGCAGTGTAAAAACGAAACGATTCTACAGGTATTTGAATCAGATGATGAAGAAACCCGAGTTCTTCAAGCCTATCCTTATAATGGTGGTCCTATACACGATGTTCCAGTTTGCCGGAATCAACGTTATTAGTTCGTATGCGACTGATATTATAGGACAAGTCGTCGGTCCTGAGGCGAACTCCAAGTTTCTAATGGTGGCTTTGGACATAGAAAGACTCGTATGTAATATCCTAGCTGTTTATCTAATGAAAACTTTGAAGAGACGGACACTTTTATTCAGCAGCGGGACTATATGCATCATATCTTACTTAGGGAAAGCCGGTTACGTCTACGCTAAGCAAAACAACCTATTACCATTTGATAGCCCTTGGATACCTATTTTCTTGATCGGTTTATACATGTTTTCATTGACTGTGGGTATTTCTTCGATACCATTCGCAGTGTCAGGCGAGATATTCCCACTGGAGTATCGTGGGTTAGGGAGTGGCATCAGTTATCTTGGTTTGTCATTAAACTTCTTCATAGCTGTCAAGTGTTTCCCGGTTCTGACAAGCGCTATCGGTCTGCCCTTAACTTACATCTTTTATGCGGCGGTTGTGACCTGCTGCTTGACTGTGCTCTGGTTCATGTTGCCAGAAACAAAGGATAGGACTCTACAGGAGATCGAGGATAGTTTTAGAGGATTGTCGCCTGCTGACGGTAAGAGTGCTGAACCGTTGAACGGCAGGAACGGGGAAATGTTGCGAAGATGCAGTTCCGCTATCATATATTAGGATAGCTATAAGATAAACCGGGATAGAGAGTCTGCTCACTGTGGGGTGGCATTTAGAAACTGAGTTTAGCTAAACAATGGAGCTTTATTAACGAGAATCCAATGTTATAAGACGGAAGTCCATTGCTATTTACCGGACCAACCAACAGAGTTGGGATTCGTTATTGTTTCTTATAAATTAAGATTATTTTGTGTTATATGTGAATTAAATCTCAATATCATATCATTATGTAAATAAAACAATTTTGTACTCGTGTCCTGAGTATTTATTGATTTCAAAGGTACTTTCCGTTGTTATTCTATCATTATCTATCTCCTCGTCTCCATCAGACTGCGCCGCAAGTCGGTGGCACAGCAAAGCACATCCTATGTTCTCCCGTCTCTCTTCACCCCCCTTCCACTTCTTCTAACTCCAACATCCTCTCTCCCTCTCTTCGATCCACATGAATAGAATCAGCCTTTATCCCTCTGAAATGGCACTCAATCTCATACAGAGTCTTGCCTTTCGTCTCAGGCAGTAAATAGTGCAAGAATACTCCACAAATGGCGATGCAAACAGCATAAATACAGAACGTGCCGTTGACTCCAATCTGCTCGAAGCTGAATGGAGCTGTCTTCACGACTACAAAGTACATGACAGACAGGAACATTCCTGAGATCCCACTCCCTAAGCTTCTGTAGTCTAATGGAAAGATTTCGCCTGCGATCGCCCAAGGTATGGGGAGAATGCCAAGAGTTTTTCCAAAAATGTAGACGAGGGTTGGTAGAACGGGTATCCATCTGTACTCATCTGCTATATGCCCGTATTCAATTAGATATAGGAGTGCCGCAGCGGTCAGCAACGATGTTACGCTGATGTATACTCCAATAAAGAGTACCGTACGTCTATTGAGTCTGTTAACAACCACACAAGCGAGTATGGCTGTAACAAACCTTACCACGTCTACCATCAGCATACTGATATTCCCATCGATGCTCCCCCCACTGACCTCATCCATCAACGTCACAGTATAAGATGGGACTACCGTCATACCAGATATTTGAAACAGCACGAACATAAACATCATGATAACCGTTGGCTTATAAAATTCAGGCTTCTTTGCTATCTCTACATACATCTTCAGTTTCGACTGAGGCTTGCTCGCGACAGTTTTCTTCTGGCTGTTCAACAGTACCTCCAATTCCTTCTCAGAGTCGTGATCGTAACCTCGGAACCAGCGGAAGGATTTCCTACATTCATTGTTCAAGCCTTGAGAGGCTAGATACGGTGGTGTCTCAGGTGATAGAGATACCAGAATCAATGATAGAGCGTAGAAACTCCCGCAGGCTAGACCTGCGGCTCTCCAGTAGAGTAACGTTCCGAAGATATGCGCGGCCAGCATGCCGGTGGCGAAGGAGAATGCGATAGTGGCAAGGAAGGCTCCACGATGTTTAGGGGCTGAGTATTCCGCAATGGTGATTGGAGCTGCCGCCGCTTGGAGGCCCATGCCGAAGCCCTGGAATCAGATATACATATACATAAAACATATTTTAGGTAGTTCTTAGAGATTCGCGATCTGCATCTCCAAACACAACCCTTAAAATGTAGGTTCTTTTGCTTTTTTCTTTTTAATGGTCCAATCTAAATCCTTGACTCCACAAAATGGTTTCTTAACAAAAGGATGCAGGCTTAGTATTGGCATTATGAATCTGCCCCTTTAACCATCAATTGAGCATTACTGTTTTAATATTACCAAGGCTTTCTGACAGTATTTTTAGGACTATCTGTCAGATACATAGTAGGTAATATGAGGCGGTGGCCCCAGATGTTAGTCACAGTCAAAGTCAAATCATTTATTCTGTATAGGCTCATGGGGGCACTTACAAATTGTCAAGTTTTAATTTTTTTTCTTATATACTACTACCGGATCGAAACGCGACCTCAACTGAGAAGATCCGGCAAGAAACTCAGTGGGCTGATCGTTTTTATAAATCGCCAAAACTTATTACAAATACACAGGTACATGTAGCTCCAGTGTGTTGCCTTAGATAATAATACGGCAGTAAGGCAACACATGCTACACTTTGACATGACGGGCAATATTGTGTTTTTTGTTTTGAACCTGAGCTGAGTTACGAGTTAAAACATTATGATGAATAATGACAAGCAATCAATTGTTTCTTAACTACCTATCAATAGGCCGACGATGGCGCCTCAAATATTTTGCCATACCAAAACGAACTGTATTGACTTATAGAAAAAGTTAATTCTCCTCCGGTGAAGCTGTAAAGGCCAACTCACGGCCAACACCATAGTCCATTAAAAAAAAAAGATAAATTTAATTCTTCAACGTAATGGCAATGACAACGCGAGCGAATTTTGACGCGTGAGGGCGTGGATTTTAACCACTGAAATTCAATCTTTATGAATATCAACACAGAGTTCATTTTAGTTTTGGCAAAAGTACAGCGGGTTGCCCAATCAATTGTTGCAAAACAAGGCCATGGATTGTTACATGAAATTGAGCCCATAGCGATATCAAGTAGGTAGCATAATGGTAACAAATCAATTGATTTTATTGCTTTCCAATCGATCGCGCTGCATACATTAGCGAATGTTCATAGTGCACCTACCTACCCATATAATGTGAAGGAACAACTACAGTGCACTAATTTAGTACTTTATTCCCTCGCATTTGGGGTTCATTATCGTATACCTAGCTTACTATACCTGTGTAAATAGGTAACATTAGGTATAGTAAGTTGGTAGGACGGCTTCTTTAAACGTAAGAGGTGCAAGTTCAAATCTCAGGTGTGCGCTTCTGGGATTTTCAAATTTCATGTGTTAATGTTATCTTCAATTATATTACTTGCTTAACGATGAAACCAAAGATTGTGAGGAAACCTGCACGTCTACAGAGAAGCGTGAAACGTTCACCAAAACTCACTTACAGCGTGGTGGTCTATAGTCGAAATCTCCCCTTGAAGAGTAGGGTTGTGCTCGGTGTAATGGCAATAGAGTCCTCCTCTATTACATTGTGACCAAAATATATCGCCGAGTGGGTCTTCCTAGCCCATCGAGGATTACAGGCGTGATGATATTAGTCTGTGTAGTCTACCTTCACTATCCAGCCCCCTTAGCATGACCGTGTAGACATAACTTTTATCTCTTTCAACATGTCAGATTTGTCGAGAAACTGACGTCACATTGAACTTTTTGTACTGGACATGGTACGGTGGGACGTCATTTCTTCGAGGAATTTGACAGTTGAAATAGATAAAACTTAGGTATGTCTACACAGTCATGCTACAGGGCCTGCTACATATTGGCTATCTTATATGTACCTTTAATATTATTTTGAGCTACAGGGTAGTAACTGTCAATTTTTGACAGATTTTGTGTTGAGAAAACTGTCACAAACCAAAAGTAATATTTAACACTTTGCTGGAAGTCAGGTGGAGGTAAGTGGGGCGATATATCCTGTATGATATTACCTGTAAGGACCTGCTTATTAGCAGTACAGTAGGCCCTTTAGCAGTAGCCATGAGGGCCCATCCTCCCAGGGCTGGTAAAGTGCTGAGCTGGTTGGTCAGTCTTCGTCCTAGCCGCTGCAGGCTGAAGGGTGCTACCAGGATACCAGATATCAGGGCCAGACCCAGGATTGATGCTGGAATGGAGAAAACATTAAATTTGTTTGGTGGACGCACATCAAGTTTGGTGGACCATAAGCGTATTCGAGCATCGACACTCGTGTGTCAATTGTTTTGTTAATATCAAAACGAACTGTATTGACACATACATAAAGTACACTTTTAAACGAAATTACATTGATAGCACGAGCAATTATTTTGGTCGTGGTTATAGACACAGAAATTCAATTCCCCTGTTACATTGCCACCAAAATACATAGCCGAATTGTAGTTGCACTGCAGTGAACTTCTGCGTACCCCTTTGGGGAATACATGCGTGATGATGATGAGGTTGTATTATAGATAGATAACTCTTTATTGTTCCACCTCTTAATGAAATACAAACAATACATATGCTATAAAAAGTAGCCGTCACGGGACGCCTGGCAGATGTGAAACATTATGTTATTTAGACTAGAGAGAGAAGCGTCGTAGCGGCGAGTGAGCGGAGTCAGCCGGTAGGCGGAGTCTCCGAGGAGCCACAGAGCTGCTCGAAGATTTCGCATCACGGCATCAAGTTGCTCTCACTCGCCAAGCGCGCCATTAGATGTTTCACATCAATAAATCTAAGTGTTACATTGGACGGCCTTATCACTAAAAGTGATCTTTGGATAGAGAGGATTCCTTTAGGATATAATATTCATATCCTATCCGGTTATTAAAGCGTGTATCAAAGTCTTGTAGGCGAAGTACCTAATAGGAACCCACTCAGTGCCAAACAACCCATAACAAGCATAATTTGATCTGATTACAGCTTCACAAAGAGCCTGACTATGTATCATTATCTAACAAATCACAGTCATTTTACTCCGCTAACATTGCGCGTATACTTGCTTACGTACATCGAAAATGACAAAGTTTCTTCATCATGTGACTTACGGCGGGTATACAGGTTGTATCAGAAGTCCGACATAATACTTGGCCGTTTGCATGAATATCGGTATCAAATACTACTACTACAGCTTTTTAACGGCCCACTGCTGGGCACGGGCCTCCCCTAAATGCGAGGGGGATTCAGGTCATAGTCCACCACGCTGGCCCAATATAAAAGTAAATTTAAAAAAATGATTAGCCCACTGAGTTCCGCTTACCACCACCGTTCACCGCCCACTGAGACGCGCTTCGATCCGGTAGTAGAAAAAAAAACTTGAAGGGTGTCAAGGGACACCCGGATGGAGCGAAGTTCCTTTTGAAATAAAAAAAGAAAAAAAATATGTACATATACATACACACACACACACACACACACACATCGAAATCGGAATCGAAATCACACACATATTTACAAAACTGTCGGTCGACACTTTTAGTCTTAATTTTTTCCGTCTAGCCCCCTTTCGCAACGCGCCATAAGGAACTACGTTCAAAAAATTAAACTTGACAATTGGTAAGTGCCCCCGTAGGCCTATACAGAAACTAAGAATTCACCATGCCTTCACTATGCATCTCAGCTACCGTATATGTAACTCAAATATTTTTTCCGACTTCTGATACACCTTGTGTTCACGCACAACATACCAAAGACTAGCACGTTGCCGGCGCAGCACTAGTGCGCTCGGCGGCCATTACCGATTTACACAGTACGGTCGCCATCAGTGTCACCGTACTGTGTATATTTTATATATTTGTAATAGTAATTAAAGGTTAATAAGCGACCCGAAGACGTATAATTTGAACACCCAATAAGACACCTAAACACCTTGTATAATTTGTTTATAAATAAACTGTTTACCCCGGTTTTTATTATCGAAACAAATGGGCCTTGAAGATTCGTGAATATTAAACATTGTCACCGAATATCTGAGACGACCTCAGACGGCCTAAGGCGACCAAAATCTATCGAGACCGCGTCTGGGCCTACAGGGACGGCATTTTTGCTAATACCAAAACACAATCTATGTGAATAAACATAAGGATTGTATTTCTGTGGCATAAGCTACGCGAACGACCACGCTGCAAAATTCTGTCGCGCTGCCAATAACATTTATCTTCTTTTTGATGAGTTAATACACTGTTTGGGATTCATTCGCCATTTTTATCGCTGTCATCATCCATTTTAGGGTTCCGTACCCAAAGGGTAAAACGGGACCCTATTACTAAGACTCAGCTGTTCTTCCGTCTGTCTGTCACCAGTGGTGTTAGCACGCATGTCAAGACAAGACATCTGTCACGAATTTGCTCGTATGCTTTCTATCTAATTTCATACGAGATAAAGAGATAAAATCAAAATACCCTTTGACATAAGGCTAGTCTTGGCGCTCGTGCTACAAGTACAGGCTGTATCTCATGAACCGTGATTAAGTAATAAGTAATAAGGTTGATTTCATTTTGTTGTGGCGAAGCGTCGGCAAATCTCGCCACGCCAAAAATCAGGTTTTCCCCTCGCCTATAGATGTTTCACATCAAAAATTGATCGCGCGGAATTTGATGTCCCAGTATGCGCAGAGGCTTTACGAACTAAATAACGAAACCCAAGACCACTCTATTGGGTGTATTTATAACTATATTACGTGCGAAGTCTAGTACTTTGGACTCCGTACATTTAATTCATAAGTTACTACCTACAACATGTTATTTGTTCGAGTATTTTCCTTAATCACGAGACCGCGGTCAGCCATCAGCCTATTCAATTCATAAAGTTTTCAAAATTAAATACAAATGAATATCGCCAGACGACACACACTAATCGTATGGTATTGGAATTTGGAGACATTAGAGTGTCACTTTGATCTTTTTGTACTGGACATGGCTCGGTGTAACGTCATTTTCTCGACAAATTTGACAGTTGAAATAGATAAAACTCATGTCTAGGCGGTCATACTAAGGCTACTGGTGACTGGTAGAGCTTGGAGTCAACTCACCGATCCAGGACTCGTGTTCAGGCGCCAGCCTCACCGCGGAGTCCGGCTCCCGGAGCTGCTCCAGCAGCACCCCAGGGTATGCGATGTTGGCTCCCGTGCCACACATGTACAACACCACACCACTAACAGCCAACAACTGGAAAGTTATACAGGATGTTTCAGAAGTCTGAAATAATAGATAGATAGATAACTCTTTGTTGTTCCACCTCTTAATGAAATACAAACTATACATATACGAATTGAAATAAAACTATTTTACGGATTTTATCGCGTTTAATAAATAAATAAACGTTTAATAAATAGTAAATAAACGCGATAATATCCGTAAAATAGTTTTATTTCAATGTATAGTATTCGCGTAAATATAAGAAAACAATATGTACATTTAGGATACAAAATGTAAGTGATACAACATACTGTGACTTAAAAAGTATCTAGAGTACCCATAACGACTCTAGTCTTCGTATAGCTGTATAGCAATGTTGTTATCTCATGTACCTGTAGTATACGGCAACTATATGGGAGATCAACAATGGCGGAGTCATATAAACCAGAAAACCTGTCAAGTGCGAGTCGGACTCGCGCAGGAAGGGTTCCGTACCATTATCTATAAAAATGCCAAAATAATCACGTTTGTTGTATGGAAGCCCTCTTAAATATTTATGTTATTCTGTTTTTTAGTATTTGTTGTTATAGCGGCAACAGAAATACATCATCTGTGACAATTTCAACTCTCTAACTATCACGGTTCATGAGATACAGCCTGGTGACAGACGGACGGACGGACGGATGGACGGACGGACGGACAGCGAAGTCTCAGTAATAGGGTTCCCGTTTTACCCTTTGGGTACGGAACCCTAAAAATTTACCGCAGCGCAGGCTCGAAATGCCATTCCCGTTATAATATCTCCAATGGTCTTAAACAACTCAAAATTTTGACACAAACCTATGATACAAAAAAGACGTCTTGTAAATTGTACGTCATATAATGTTTTTCTATGCCGCGGTACTTTTACTTCTTTAGTTACCTGTCTCAAGAATGGTGATACCCTCTCTTTCTCACATGGTCCCTCTGTCATCTTGATGTTTCAATCTTTGAAGGACAAGACAAGCATATATCTTTCTGTTTTTTAATCACAACCGCACCTCTGAAAAAACCACAGACACAAAGTAATTTAACATTACAAACAGACAATTTAATTTAATTTATTATACGTATTGTACAGGCTGTCTCAGAATACCTAATGGCATGAGTGAGTGCATGAGAGGGAAAGTTAGCCTTCTGTATACCTATTCTAAGAGGCAGAGATAACAGAAAGTGCGGTGACGTCATGACAGAGACCGGTGATAATTTTACGGCTACGACAAGGATGGAGTTAATTTCTTAGAAGGCGAACTGCAATATGAGTACCTACTAACTAATCTATGTATACATACAAAGAAATAAAATCTGTATGTTTGTTATGTAAAAATATCTGCTTTTTAACTAAATGCATATGAAAGTATACACCGCACCTATAATGAAAACGAAATTTTTGAGCACTTTTTTGTCTGTCTGTCTCGCGTGTTTGTTTGTTCCGTGTATTTTCCAAAACGGATAATTCGATTTTGATGGGACTTTCACTGGTTGGCACTGATAGCTGATGTTATAACGAGTACCTTAGGCCTACTATCATTTTAGGAGAATAATTGGGCGAGTCGACTAACAATTTATCGCAGTTAAGTGCATAAACACTTATTATTACACTTAACACAATTATAGGCTATAGATGAGGTCCTAAATAAACACAAAACAATACTGTGACCGATAAAATAGATAAAGATGCCTTCTTAGAGCCCCAACACGCAAAGACCATGTAGACATAAGTGTTATCCCTTTCAACTGTCAGATTTGTCGAGAAAATAACTTCGAGCTTTTTGCACTGGACATGGCTCTGTGTGACGTCATTTTCTCGACAAATCTGACAGTTGAAAGAGACAAAACTTGTGTCTATGCGGTCATTCTAAGCTTACAGGAACGTCAAGACGGGGGTCAAATTTTTTGCTAATACCATACCAGCTCTATGTCAATGAACATAAAGATTAAACTCCTGTCGTAAAAGCCACGCTCGAGCTGTCAATAACATTTCTTTGAAGAATGAGCGTCTATAAATCAATACATTTTAGTTGATTTTCTTAAGACAGGTAACTAATGTAGAATACCTATTGGCAAAAAATTTGACGCGCGCATCTTGACGCCTGTCTTTCCGTCTGTTTGTCTGTCCCCTGTCTGTCCGGGGCTTGATGTGCTTCCGTATATCGAGGGGAGAACGGCTATTTGACTTAACCGACACTTTTAGGTGATATTGACTTATATACGCCTTGCAAATCAAAGTGTGCAGGTTCAAACCCCGGCTCGCACCTCTGGGTTTATGTGTGAATCTCATTTTCATCCGAGATTACCACTTGCTATGAAACGCTGAAGGAAAACATCGTGAGGAAACCTGCACGTCTATAGAAAGGCGTGTGAAGTTCACCAACCCCCACTGGGCCAGGGTGGTGGACTATAGCCCAAAAATCTCCCTCGTATTGAGGGAGAATGTGCCCGGTATAATGGCAATAGCCTCGCCCCCTATTACATTGGGACCAAAAATAGATCGGCGAAGTGTGGGCGCACTACAGTGCACCTCTGCCTACCCTTTCGGGGAATACAGGCGTGATGATGATGATGATGTATACACATTTGGAATCAGCGAATTTTTCTGCGTCGAATGAGTATGCTCTCCTGTAAAGCCTGTCACCTGTCGATATTAATATCAGCCTGTATGTCACTGCTTTGGCTTATGTTTGGGGCGAGCCTATTGCCATTATACCGGGCACATTCTCCCTCAATACGAGGGAGATTTTGGACCATAGTCCACCACGCTGGCCCAGTGCGGGTTGGTGAACTTCACACGCCTTTCTATAGTCGTGCAGGTTTCCACACGATGTTTTCCTTCACCGTTCAGCAAGTGGTAATCATTATTGAAAATGACATTCGCACATGAAAATTATCTCAGAGGTGCGGGCCCGGGATTTGAACTTGCACCCCTTACGTTCAAGGCGGGCGTTCTTGCCCGCGAGGCTACCACTGTATTTATGTATATTTGTATTTTTGTATGTAACGAATAAACTTAAAAACTACTCGACCGATTTCAAAAAATATTTTGCCGTTAGAAAGCTACATCATCAAGGCTATATTTATTTATCCCAAAATGAATAAAAGACGTCCACGTGTGCGAAGCCGCTTGTCTTACATAGGAGCATTAAAATTCTTTTTAATTACGTTGTATATCCGGTGTATTGCAATAACGGCGGCCATAATTTAAATTGACAAATAATTTGGCACGTGTGGCAACTAGAAGCAAAGAGAAAGGGTACAGTGTGATTAAGAATGAATATAACAAGCCTGCATGCAGTTTCAGAAGTCCGAAATAATACTTTGACGTTTGCATTACAATCGGGTATACAACTGAATGGTATAACATTTTTGTTGAACTTCGATCATGTTCAATTTTTGTTTCGTCGTCGATTTCTACAACTCGTAATATCACCAGTCCTATAAAATTTTAATGTTTTGTTTTGTGAATATTGGTAGTTGCCCCTCATAAGTGTAGTTTACACTGCTGAATAGGGTTATGGATGTACCCAAAGGCCAGAACACGCTACCTGTGACAAATATTCAAAGTTCCATAACTCAGAAACTCGCTCACATCGGAAGTGAAGCAACGTTTCGTTCTGTGTGTTTGTAAATTTACACTTATCAACAAATGCGTGTCGTGTTACGGCGGCGATGATCATTGTGAGCGAGATAGACGTATAATATACGTATATATATATACATATTATGGTACAAATGAAATATGGGTGCTTCATTTATTTTTAGCGAGATTCCATCCGACCTATTTTATATACGCTTATGTCATATTTATTTATAATACAAATTAATCATATCATATATACGTAATGTATATTACATAGAATAATTACTCATAGAAACCAAGTCCGCGCGCCGATTTTGAAGCACCTTAATTGGAGCCATAAATGGCTCCAAACGCCGGGCCGCTCCGTAGTGTTCAATGTCAATGCACGCCGAACGTGTATCGCGAAAAAAAAATTATTATGACGATTTGTGCAGTTAAATTGTGTCACAACACATCTGAAAAACAAAAGAAATGTGATAACATCACTTTTCACAGGTAAGCTTTCAGTATTTCATAGTATCTTGTAGTTAATTAAGTCAAAATAGAACAAAATAGAAACGTTTTAATTCAATGCACAGTGTTGCCCGATTGTTAAAATATTTTCCCATTTTAACTGAATTTATTGCTCCGACTAATTAATTTTAAAACATTTGCTACTGTTACTTACTGTTGTTGTTCTTTAATGTAGGTGTTTGTGTGATTTAACGATATCTATACGATATCTATACGAACGATATTTTATAGGTTTCTAAACTGATTATTTTTTAATAATTATTTTTTTCTTTTTCATAATATGAAGACTATTCGATTAGAAATATTTGTTGACTTGATTGGTTTACTTTAGTTACACAGTATAAAAATTCATAATTGTATACAATAATTAAAATATATATATTTTTACGTGTTGTTGTTTTCTTTTATTCGTTTCATAAAAATAAACATTCCCGTATTATAACAACATTACATTACCATATCCACACTTTACCACACATAGCTATTTATGCATGATTGCCAAAAACAAATGGTTATCAGCGGCCGAGTCATTACCCCACTTTCGGAAAACTGGACCTTCACTGGCAACATTACACAAGTGTATGTGTGCGTGTCGCCGGGCGTAAGCACGTAATCGGCACGCCTGTGTGAACCGGTTTAGTGCTTCAATTTTGACAGAGCGCTTGTATGAAGACTATCTTTCTATGAGTAATTATTCTATGGTATATTATTATTTTAATATTGATAAGTAATGAGTTTAAACAACGGTTTACGACCTTATTTCAGCGTTGAATTTAAACTTGACCTTAGATTTTTGTGTAGATTGTAACAACAAACACTTTTGTGAGTAGTATTATTAAATATACATCATTACGCCCGTATTGTGATAAGGGCCTATTGCCATTATACCGGGCACATTCTCCCTCAATAAGAGAGAGATTTTAGGGCTATATTCCATCACCCTGGCCCAGTACGGGTTGGTGAACTTCACACGCCTTTCTATAGACGTGCAGGTTTCCTCACGATGTTTTCCTTCACCGGTATATTCACAGTTTTATCATGGATAAAGAATGTATCTTTTATTATTGGTCGATGGTTTATCTATATAAATAAATAAAATAAAGTGTTTGTTGGAATTGTTTAAATAACAACTTTTTACTAAATGTACATACATATATGAAAGTATATACGCTTCTTGTAACAACAAAAAAAAACAATTTTTATAATGATTGTTTGACTGGTGATGACTAGCTGATGACTAGAAGCAGTGGTAGCGGAGTGGTCGAAAGCACGCTTTGCAAATCAAAGTGTGCTGGTTCAAACCCCGGCTCGCACCTCTGGGATTTATGTGCGAATCTCATTTTCATCCGAGATTATCACTTGTTATGAAACGGTGAAGGAAAACATCGTGAGGAAACCTGCACGTCTAAGGGAACTTGTCTAGTTCTTGATAGATGTGTGAAGTCTGCCAACCCGCACTAGGCCAGCGTGGTGGATTATGGCCTGAAATCCTCCCCACATTGATGGGAGGCCCGTGCCCAGCAGTGGGACGTTAAAAGGGTTGTAGTAGTAGTAGTAGTTTGACTTTCACTGGCAGATGGCTGATGTTATAAGAAGTAACCTACTTTATTTATTTTAGAATACAAATTAGGGTTAGGGGTAACAGCTGTTTATTAGTAAAAAATTAACTGTCAACCGTTGTGGTACAGCCAGAGAGAATACCAAATATGCCCCACATGGGAATTGAACCTGTTAACGATAAGCATCTAGAGTCTAGACCATGCGGTCGTAATTATAACTGACTACATGATCGAAACTCTACTAACGAAAAGACCTAAACTGAAAGTCAAATAGATTTCCCATGAAATGTAGCATAATCATAATTAATTTAGGTAAACACTCAGTAATATGAGGTAAAATATGTACAAAAGAATTATTTACAATTATTTTGAATAAAACTTGTCAAATTTAACGAAACAAACAAAAAACTTACGTGTTATTTAATGAGGGATTACAATTAAATATAATCTACATTTATTGCATTTTAATAAATAACTTCACATCACACACTTCAAACATTTAATATACAAGATGAGACCATATTCATGAACGAATTATTCCATTTTCGGGTACAAAATTCTACCATATATAACTTGGTAGGTATTTAACGTAGTTTTGAGCCGCGGCACCGTAGTTACCGTACAGTATGGCGGCTGAACGCGGACTGTCGTGCGAGCCTCTCCGTGGCATGGTTTTGCAAAAAACCCGGACCTAAAAACCTACCTATACAACCATGAGACATTCCTTTTTTTCAGAGACGATGGTTCCACATTTGGTTGAGTTTGGGTTGTTTGATTGAATGGACTTGATAATGACTAGTCTTCTAAAACCATTGGCCCTACTGGGGCCCAAATTTTCGCCAATAACAAAACGAATTCTATGTAAAGATGCATAAAGATTGAATTTCTGTGGCAAAAGCTATGCGAAGATTGTTCTCTCCTTTCTCTCCGTTCTTCGTTGCAAAATGAACTTTTCCTATAGTCAATACAGTTCAAAACATTTTGCAACACGCGCCTTGACGCCCAGTGTGTAACGATGTGTTTGGACAGCTGTTTTAAAAGGAGTTTTATGTACAATCTGGACCTAGGTAACTTACCTACACTGCTTCCGATTGCTAAACGCCCGCTCAGTGACCAAATCTAATATTGAGCTACAACCAAAAATGCAGGAAGTGATGTCTTTAGAAATTATAAAGTAGGTTATAGAGTTCTGTCTCCACTTTTCTTGATAACTATAATTTTTAGAAAAATAAAACCGAGTCTGGCCGATAGATATATTGTTTCTCTTTCATGTAGTACATATAACTCGAATGATCCAAAATGGCACTTATCGGCCTTTTAGCTCTCAGACGACAGTACATAGGTACATACTAGAAAATATATTTATCTTACTTGAAATAGGAAGTGTTTTGTGTCCTAACAACCTGCTCGACTTTGCTCTGACGTAAGATGGCAAGGCCATTTAGTAACAATGTTGTGTCTAGGTATACGGACAAACAATTGATTAAATAATTTATATAAATCACAACTATTTACAAAATAAAATAAAACAGATGAAAATAAAAAGAACATATTTATATATAAACCGCTGTCGCTTGGTAATGTTACCAGAAGGCTGGCAGCATTGCCACGTTGAATGGCAACAATGCTGATTCTCTGTGCGAGATACGAACCAGCCCTCTGGTCACCGGTTGCATCGACCAGCCTTTTTGTCACATCTTGATGCGATGAGCACCTGGGCCCCACCGTCCCAAAGTACCACCAAACGGCTCAAATATAGAGCCCTGATCGAGGCTGCTATACTTGCGCTGCTTTAGGCATTCCGCAGAAGCTGAGATACTGCCACAGCGCTGGTCTCCCGAAGATAGGACGGAGCTAAAGTATCGCTGCACGTGGCGTTCCAAACCAGCACTGTCGAGTTTGACGCAAATAATAAAAATATTGTGAAGAAAATTTCTATTTAACATTCCTTATTACTCATAGTCATGACGCCTATTTTCACCGAAGGGATAGGATGCACTGCTTTGCACTTACACCGGATGTATTTTGGTTCCAATGTAATACGGGGCGAGACTATTGCCATTATATCGGCCGTATTCTCCCCTCTTTAATGAGGGAGATTTGTGGCCCAGTGCTTAAACGTGCAGGCAAACGTGTAATTAAACGTGCAGGCTTCTTCAAGATGATTGTCTCCACCGTTCAGCAAGTGATAATTACTTGAAACCGACAATAATGATATTCGCACATGAAATCCGAATTACCCAGAATGGAATCAATCCTTACCGGTTTCTCCAGAAACTCAATCACGATATACAATCTTGAACTTGGAAAAGCAAGTAATACAATTTAATTATTAATTCAATGCCAACACTATACGTATCAGAAGTCCGAAATAATATTTAAGATAAATTATATAAATATACGGTTGCTAATATGAAGATGCTTATTTATTTATTTATTTAAGAACGACACACCAATAGTATATCTACAATTGGGTAAATAAAATATTAAATAAAAACTGGACTGATAGGTAGGTACACCACTGACAGGCGTGTACAACTTTCACCGACGTGAGACTTAAACATTTAAAAAAGAAACAAATAAATTTGAAACTAATCTAAAAATTAAGTTAAGGCTAAAATTTAAAATTTGAATAATGAAAAAGTAAAAATAAAATGAAAATATTTATGGCAATGATTTAAGTATCATTTTTCTAAACTCGTATAATGAACTGTTGAATATGTCTAAGTTGATAATTTTAATGCTTAGTGAATACAGATTATACCAACGTAACTATCATAGTTTCCAAGGTACAGTTTGAAGTCCAACCTTTGAATTTTTGTTACAAGTATCCACAAACCAGATCTAGTTCTGTGCAAGTATCGTTTTGTGATATTTGAGTAAAATTTGATAAATCGTGTTCGAATTTCGATAAATTTTTTATACCATTCAGTAGTATACCCGATACTTATTTCGGACTTCTGAAACGTACTGTATAAGGTAAATGCTACAATGAATACTAATCTTATACAGGTCGTCGACATACCTAGTAAGTATAACTTCTAGTATTACTAGATCATAAGTAATCTAACTATAGAACTATAGAGAGAGGAAATCACGGAAACAATGGATTATCATCACGATATCATAAACTTTTACTGGTAGAGAGCTGATATTATGAGTAACAGAGACTATCTTTTTCTAAACTCCACGAGGACGAAGTCCCTGGTAACAGCATCTTTAAACAAGCAAGTCATTTCTAAATCATCAGTAAGTAAATGCCATAAGATGAAGGTCACCCAAAAGGTCTGACGATGTAAGAAGCACGTGATATTGTACGTACCGTGCTCGTTTCGCAAAACGGGTCGTGTTCGTAAGCTGCGCGCGCGCAGGCATTGGGCGCGCCCGCGCCGTTCACTGAACTCTGCCCACCGCTTGCAAATTGAGCAAGTCAAAGCTTACGACTAGAACTTCAAATATTTTGTGATTCGTTAGATAAATATATTTAAATAATTGATTTATGCTTTGCAATTGGGGCGAACGAAGAAACTTAACTTTTTTTTAATGATCTATGTATCAATATTTCTACATAAAGATAGAAGTTCGGTGGCAAGTGCCATGAGACGACGCGTTAAAATTCGCTCGTCGCATGGATAGCATTTTGATAGAAAAATGTGCTTAAGATTACCTTAAGCTTTTTTAGCGTTGAAAAGAAAGATTTTCTACTATAAAAAACTACAAGCGAGGAATGATCTCCGAATTCTTCTAATATCAGAACTCATTAGATATAAGACAGACAGACGGATAACAAAATGATCCAAAAGGGTACATTTTTTTTCCTATTTAGGTATGCAACCCTAAAAACATCCTGTAGACATAAAAAAAATACTTTTTAATAAATTTATTGATACTCCCATACATAATAAGTAATAACAAATTCACGATCACATCAAAAATAATAGTTGCAAGTAGGTACTTATATAAAATTAATTATCATATTTTATACTAATATAACATCTACCAACCTTACTGAATGTTGGTAAATAAGTTGTTGGTTTAAACCAGTAAATAAGACAGAAGGTATCTAAATACTACCTGATACTAGTCTAATTATTTTTTATGCATAATAATAAGTAAAATTACTCACCAACATTTATATTGTTATAATAATATCTTTAAAACGTAAAATGTTATTATAGTATTCTATGAAATAATTCAAATATTGAAACTTTTTAATGTTCTTATTCTACGGCACTTATTTGCAATGCAAAGTGTGATCATTTTTGTAAAAAGTTTTTGCAATATCTTTGGTTAATTCACGATATAAGGCACTAATGAGTTTTATTTATTATTTATATTTAATTAAAGAAATCATTATGTGACTAGTTCTGCACTTCCTTTTATTAAAATTAATTAACCTATAATAAAAAAAAGGTTTCACTTATGCAAATGTTTAACCTAATTAGATATCTAAAATGCTTATATGTATGTAATTAAAATTATTCTATGAATAAACAACAGTAAGAATTTAAAACAGAATTACTTTTATATTTTATTTATAATAAAATAATTTAATTCACATTTCGTACATTTCTTAAATAAAGTCGAGATAAAAATTTGCACGAGACTGTACGGGCAATTATCTTACTTGTAAAGATTAAAAAGGAGACAAAATTAAAAATCAGAGTACTGAACTGATGCACCAACGCCATCTAGCACTACGGGCCTGTAGTAATCCTTCATTTCGCCCCAACCGCGCGGCGCCACGTTAAAGTTCGGGCCAGAAACTAGAGGAAGCCGCGGGCTTTTGGGGGAAGCGTACACATCATTAAGCTTAGTAGGCGCTAAGGGGACTGGCACATCGATATTCTGCACAGTAATAGTCGGTGGAGAGATAGGAAACGGCTCCATTTTCGGCAAATTTGAGTGCTTTAGCGCCGACTTCGGGTATGTTTTCTGGTTGCGTAAACTAGATGGCGGGCGGTACGGCGTGTCGTGGTTAGCCACTGGTGTCGGTGTGGATGATTGGTTTGATGTGTTTCGACCTGAAAAGGGAAAATAATGATTATCTTATAACCAAGATATGATAGTGTATTGGTTTCCATTACACAGCCATCGATGGCAAATTACCTGACGCAAAATGATCCTAATTTTATCAACTCACTTCGTATAAACAATGGCTACATTTTGTAATGGTGTCAGAATGGTATGATTTTATAATTGGTAGGTCTGGGAACCTAGTTTAGCAATCGATAATTTAGCTGCTGACATATTAAAACGATTGGAGTGATCGGATTCAACGTTCCAGTTACTAGATATGACGTTTTCACGCAATTAAATTATCTTATTGTAGCCCTTGTAAGTTACACAAGTTCATACAACTTGTGGGAATGAAGCAGCATACCAAATCAAGTATTTCCATCGACCTTGTTATTTCAAAACATCCTTTATGCTGTAAGTACCACGCTAAGCTGGCTTCCTACTGTAAAAGACAGTATTTAATCTTTTCGTGTTTCGGTATAATTTGTCTTCTAGTATTGCTACAAAAGTGTAATCACCTACTCAGATTGTATTGTGTAGTATCTAAGCAAGCAGTTACATAAATTCACAATGTTTTTTCTATTGTAAATAGTAGGTATCTAACCATGAAGTTTCATGTGCCTCTTGGTGTAAACAGTACACTGAATCAACGCTAGAGTCTGGTATTCATAAGTAGTTTCTTTTTATTTTTTACAAAATTAATGAAATTTAATTATATAAGGTGAATAATGGCTCCATCTGCGGTTAGCGGGTATTTCAGCCAGTGTCAAGTAATTAAAAGCGAGAGCAAATGGAAAATGGATGATGAAGGTGACTAAGATGGCGGATGTTGACCTATATGAATTAATAATTTTTGTTTAAAGATAGTATTTGGACTCGATTCGATCAACTATCGTCCTGTTACCCTTACATCAAAGTCTTATTAATAAATAATATCTATACGCGACTCTGGCTGTGAACCAAAAAGTCAATGCATACCCGCGGCGCATTATTAATTATTTCGGTGTTACGACGATTGATATTAATGTCGTATTTAATACGTTCGATCTTTGTAACTAACCAGCCAAGATCTCGGTACTAAAAATACTCGGGAAACGATACTAATCGGATCTGGTAAATAATTTTAACTGGATGAAGTGTGCCAAGACCGCAAATGTTCTAACCAGATACATCAAGGAAACAATATTTTTAAAAGTATACCTGCCACAAGGATTTAGAACAGAAAGAAATTGAAATAAATTGAGTAGTGTTTTTATTATACATCATCATCACCACGCCTGTATTCCCCGAAGGGGTAGGCAGAGGTGCACTGTAGTGCGCCCACACTTCGCCGATGTATTTTGGTACCAATGTAATAGGAGGCGAGCCTATTGCCATTATACCGGGCACATTCTCCCTTAATACGATAGGGAGATTTGGGCTATAGTCCACCACGCTGGCCCAGTGCGAGTTGGTGAACTTCACACGCCTTTCTATAGACGTGCAGGTTTCCTCACGATGTTTTACTTGTTTTTATTAGTCTTGCCAAATGTTGCACCAAAAGTCTATTTTTTTTTTGTTTTTTTTTATGTATGATCACGCATATCTCTGGCATCAGTAGACCGATTTCGATATTTTTTATGACCGTAAAATATACGCGTCGAATTGAGAACCTCCTCCTTTTTTTTCGTCGGTTAAAAAGTAAAATTAGATTCTTTCGATTATGTGAGCCTAGTACTCCCGCTTCAGAAGTAGAAGATAACGACAACGGTCCAGCGGCTATCGGATCCCGACCCAAGCGCAATCTGGCCAGAGTTGATTACCGGCCATTTTATTAGTAAGGTTTATGTTTTACTGTGTGTAGATTTTATTTGTTAAAGAAATGAAGGGAGTATATGTAGACTATTTGGTTACATCCTTTTTGATATAGGTACTGGCTGGCTTTAACTATGACAGCTAGTCGAATAAAGGTGCCGTCAGTGCGAATACTATCAATGGCCGTTTCACTAGTTATTCCCATGATATTTCCCATATTTAACAAGAAGTAAGGGGTGGAGGTCTGTCTTACCACAAGTCGGCCTGTTCTAGTGGTCAGAGCTGCCTACTCCCAGACAACTGCACCGGGTGGATACGGGTTACGGGATACGGGTAATTTCCGAAACCTTTTCGGAATTAACCCTGGTCTGGATGTAATAGGGATCCGCCCTCAGTCTATTGTATGGTACCCATAGCTATGCTTACTGTATAAAACATAGATAATTTACCATTTGGTAAATTAGCTGTTAGAGCTGGCAACCCCAGTCATTTACCATCGCTCAGCAAACATGTACACGGCTCTGCATTAATTAATAAATTAAATAGTAAACTCAATGAATTTGTTGTTTATTTAACGTTACGTTATCTCCCTCGTATTGAGGGGGAATGTGCCCGGTATAATGGCAATAGGCTCGCTTCCTATTAAATCGGGACCAAAATACATCGGCGAAGCGTGGGCGCACTGCAGTGCACCCCTGCCTACCCCTTCGGGGAATACAGGCGTGATGATGTATTTATTTTATTTTTAACGTTACCCGCACATAATAGGGTTGTACATTGAGTATGTGTTGTCTGGCGATATTCATTTTTTTCTCTTCCTATTTTACAAAATGTTAAAATTTTATGGAATAAGATGAGAAACGGCTGCACCTGTGATTAGCGGTATTTGCGCCAATGTTACTCAACATTAGCAAGAACAATTTCAATAAATAGGTACACATGAATTAATCAATCAATCAATAAGCCCTCTATCCTGAACTTCCGTCTGTTTTGAAGTGGTTATTTTCCTCATTTAGAGGATATCTCTAAGTTCAGTGTGCCTTTTGGCAAAGGTCACCTTTAACGAATAAATACACATAATAATTAAAACCCGGCCAAGTGCGAGTCTGACTCGCACACGAAGGGTTCCGTACCATTATCTATAAAAACGTCAAAAAAATCACGTTTGTTGTATGGGAGCCCCCTTAAATTATTTATTTTGTTTTTAGTATTTGTTGTTATAGCGGCAACAGGAATACATCATCTGTGAAAAATAACAATTCTCTAACTATCACGGTTCATGAGATACGGCCTGGTGACAGACGGACGGACGGACGGACGGACAGCGAAGTCTCAGTAATAGGGTTCCCGTTTCACCCTTTGGGTACGGAACCCTAAAAATGGGTGATGACAGTGATAAAGATGGCGGATGAATCCCTTATTTATTTCCCGGTCGTCTTGTGTACATACCTCGTCCCTCGTGGACCCATTTCACAGATCTCTTCTTCCTGTTGACGTACATGCTCTGGCCGCGGCTCATGTGGTTGCTGGAGTCGCTCAGGGATTTGGAGATGGTCCTCGCCAGGTCCATCTGCTCCTTCACCGTCGGATGCACCCCTGGCACGTAGAAAGCTGACGACGCGAAAGTCTTTTCTGTAAAATACAAAATAGTGGTGTGAACTTATTCAGCACACTGGTTTCTCAAAAGTTGGGCGTTACTAACAACTCTGTATACAGGGTGTTTCAGAAGTCCAAAATAATACTTTGACGTTTGAATCAGTATCGGGTATACAGCTGAATGGTATAAAAAAATTATCGAAATTCGACCATGTTCCATAGTACTACCATACATAGTAATACCATAGTTCAACTTTTTTTTCGTTGTCAATGTCTATAACTCGTAATATCTTGAATCCTATAAAAAAATTGCATGTTCTGTTTTGTGAATATTGGAATTCCCCCCTCATAAGTGTAGTTGACACTGCTGAATAGGGTTAATTAATGATTTACCCAAAGGCCAGAACATAACACCTGTGACAAATATTCAAATGTCCATAAATCAGAAACTATGATAGTTAAGTATAATCTGTCTTCACTACTCATCCACATATGAGCTACCGTATACCCATAGTATTATTTCGGACTTCTGATACACCCTTTAAACATAAAGGTTGAATTACCTACTGAGGTCAAAAGCCACGCAAAATTCGTTTGCGCCGTCAGTGTCGTTTCATTGAAGAATGAACTTTTTCTATATGATAATAGATATGGTTTTCGTATTGGCAAAAATATTCCGCGCGAGTGTCGACGAGGGAGTTATCCTCTTCGCGAAGGCGGCTGCCCCTTATCACCACATGTCTAGCAGCAATGCTTTTAATATTACTTAACAATCTGTCAAAAGTTAACAGTTACTATTGAAATTGCCATTAAAAAAAAACATTATGTACTTTAATAGGTGGTGGTAAGTCAAAGCCATGGGGGCACTTACAAATTGTAAAGTTTACATTTTTTTTCTTATATACTACTAGCAGATCGAGACGCGACCTCAACTAAGAACATCCGGCAAGAAACTCAGTGGGATGATAATTTTTTTAAATCGCCAAAACTTATTTCAAATACTCAGGTACATTTAGCTCCAGTGCGTAGCCTTAAGAGCTGCTTTTAATAAGATAATAATACGTTAGTAAGGGCTGTGTCTAATGCTATTAATAAATTTATAGAAAGACGTTCAGAGAAAGAACAGACGATCAGACCATACATTTAATCCACAACTCCTTAATCCATTTTCTAACTGCGCAAATCAAACAGCACATTATTAAACGTATCGTTTCATGGCTCCCAAAATAGCGAGCCGTTTTCATTCACGAGACGTGTTTACTGTAGCACACTGGAAAAGGTACGCAAAAGATTTATATATGTAAGTCTGACTCGCGTTACCATTCGGGTTTGCTTGCTCCCTGCACTGACTGCTTTTTCTCTCGTATGAAGTAAGACAGCGAGCGACCGAGCCAATCCGTGACAGAGATCTTGTCTTAACATGCGTGCTAACATCACTGGTAATCAGGTTAATGGACATACAAACGTACTTTATTTATTTGTCTATAAAACTAGATCCAGAACACGACCTCGAGGAGATCTGAGCTTAACGCTTATAGCTTTATTCGCACGGTAAAGCTGGCTACCCGATGATACAATTACGGATAAAATGGAAAAGATGTAAAGTGGTGATGTAAAGAACATTTTGTTTGGAAGCGTTCACACAAGTTCTTATACTGTCAAAAAATTAACATCATGCCATGCATGTTTTTACCAGAAGAAGGAGGCAGAGGACTGTAGTGCACCCACATTACACTGGTAGTTTTTTTTTTAATGTACTACGCTGTTGGCCGTAAGGTGGCCTTTACAGCTTTACCGGAGGAGTGGCGAGCCCAGAGTGCACTCCAACCAAGACCCTTATGGGCGGAAAAGGGTGGCAACTAGCTCAAGGGCGCCACAGCCGGCATGACCTCGGCTTGGGCAGTTACCGTGAGGGGAGGTAGTGACTGTGCTCGTAGGTGCAAAGATGCACCTACGAGCGGAAGAGGGGATTCACTGGTAGTAATGTGGGAACAGTGTAATAACGTGAGAATATTTCCATTAGGTATATATTTAATGTGGTTACTAACCGAATTTGTGGTCCTTCTTGATGATATGCTCCTCAGCATCAGCCGCTGGCGTGAAGATCTTGTTCAGGTCCACCTCCTTGTCGCCCATGATGACGGGCTTGTTCTCCAGATCCTCCTGTAAATTACGTATGCAGCATTAACTTCATATTTTTTTTATGTGCCATGGCGTCCATTGCGTTTTTCAGAATCAGATTTGTTTTTGTTCATGTAAACCAATACAGGTACTTATGAATCTTCAATAAATAATAATAATTAGTATCTCTACCACCCATTCGGAATGCATTTCCTATGGAGAAGAATGGCCAAGAAACACCATGGTTTTAACTTGTACAAAGGGATGTCATGTCGCCTTACTTGTTTCAACAGTAACTGTCATGTTTTGACAGATTATGTACCGAGTTTACCTTCTGTCAAAAACTGAGAGTAATATTGACAACATTTATGCAAGATAGGTTGTAGTTAGGAGGCAGGTGAATATGTGACATATCTTACGATAGTAGTCTTTATAAGTAAGTTTGTAGATGTGGACGCATTGGTACACCCACAAAGTAGAAAACGAGGCTGCAGTCACCGAGTCACTAAGCCTAGATATTTATATGTCGTTTGGGAGATTGTTTAAAAATTTTAAATCCAGAGACTAATCTGGCAATTTAAATATGCGAACAGAGAATCTAAGTAGGTTATCTCATTGGGAATCGAACCCTGTACTGTCTTGATCGATTAACTTTCTATATAATCAACAATAAAATGTTTTTCAGTGTGAAATTTTACAAGTTAAGTTATGTATTTTCACAACACTTAGAACAAATGATGGTATTTATTGCATAACAAACACTCTGATAGTCGAAATTTAAGATAATGAATAAGACATTCTAATATAAAGGCACAAAAAATACTAATCAGTTTGCAATAATTAATTATGTTTAACATATTAGTGAAGTACACCAATTACTACCAGTTTTAATATACTGCTGTTAAGTTATAACTTCCCCTTATAACTAGGGGGTTAAGGCCAGACCACCACACTCGCCCAGTGCGTGTTTACCTTGAGAGATCAAGAACTATAGCTATGTTCTCTCATACATGCAAATTAACATTACAATAAATATAGTAACAAAGTTAATTACAAAACAAGCAATGTAAACAATACATATATATGATATCATGCGGTATAATATTTATAAGCTCAATAGAACAACGCTGAGGGATTAAGTCGCAGACGCTTTTACCGCGTGATTAAATTCTTATGCGATTGTTCCTATGAAATTCGAAATTAGGAATATTCAGACATAGGTATGTAGGTATGTCTGTACAGCGCTATAGATTATAAATAGATTAAATATCGAATAGATTAACAACAAAATGTCCTCAAAAGGTTTTGTTTTACGATCATGTTGTGTATATACAGGATGTTTTATGAAACGAATGTGTCCATGAATTGGATGGTTTTACGGACATTCTTACAAGGATACTCTCCGGCGGGGGCGGCGGCAGTATTGATGTCTGTTGTGGTACATCCGCATCATTCTGTATGATTAATAATTTAATTGAATAGAGTTTTAATTCGCTTTTTTTTATTTTATTTTTCTTTAATTTTAAATAATCAGGCACTTCAACAAAGACAACAAATATTTTTTCTAAGCCGAATTTACAAAGAACAATACACTAGGTACAATTCATATAGTAGGTATCAATAAAAGTAGGTACAATTCATGACATTTAGATAAGTACCTAACTAAACATTCAATATTTCATTTGACAACGGCTAGGTCTAGTGTTTCCAGCGTAGGCCGTTTGGCTCGCTGCAGCAGTAGTTGTAGCATAGGCGTCAAGACTAGACATGTCATGGGAAAGGTTGATTTTGTCGCTTTCTCTCGTAGGATATAAGACAGAGAAAGGGTGAGCAAATCTGTGAAAGATGCGTGCTAACACGAGGCGGGTGGTTCGAAAATGGATTTTCTGAATTTACCCCGGTCTGGGTGTACCTGAACAAGATCCCAGTCCATTGAATGGTACTATTGTATGCTCACAAACTTAATTATACCCATAGTTAAGTTTGGGAGCATACAATGAGTACTTGTAAAGAGTGTAGTCTATTTTTTTTAACGTTGTTCTACATTACATTATACTCCTATTAACATACGCAGTAAAGCGTTAAATTGCTCGTTCAGTGAGTGACGTTGGAACGCGCCGTTTTGCCAGTAAGTGGTTTTGGCATAAACCCAAGTGGTGGTCGCCAGAGCCGCGCCGCCATGTAAATTTATGATAGACAAGGCCAATACGTCTTTAAAGATTGCCCAGAAAGAATATAGAGCTATGAAACTTTTGAAATTGTGTATATCAACTGTTCAAAGCGACTCAAGCGACATGTTAAGCGATATTGAGGTATAATCGTTGGAATCAGTGAATTTTTCTCCCTCTTTCAGGCTGCGTTTCGTGCAAAATTACTAAAATGGCTCTTGAGTCAATTCGCCCTTCAACTGTCGTCGGTATGATTATGTAGAGAATGCTATAGGGTTTATTGTTCAACGCACATATAAGAGCATTGTCCATTTAAAGTGTTATTGTAAATTTTTGGCTATCAGATGTGAGACCGAGATTTTTTTTGTTAAATTATAAATAAAATCCTTTACCATCACCAAATTAGATTTTTTTAAATACTTCGGATACCTTGAAAGTTGTTATCTGCTATGGACTCTAAAAAAACCGAAAGTAACATGAAAATATTATTAAAATAGCAATACAGCTGCAAAATAACTCAATTACCACCAGCTCTTATGGAGTAGATGAATGTTATTTTAATTACATTAAATATTTTGTTTTACATACATTACAAATGTACATATAATATTACAATAATACTGCTTAAGAAGTGTTGGTAGTGCCCCCTGATTTACCGCAGCATACACTATGAATGAACAGTTTGGTAGTTTCTTCGGTTGACTCATTTTTGATTTTTTAATCTTTCATCTATAACATTTATTTGTAGAAACAAATCATAAATAATTTTCTAAAATAGAACACCGCTGAAGGTCGTTTGAATGTTGTGAACTCGTAGAAAAAACACTGAACAAGTGATTATGCATCCCGATGCGCTTGCCAAATACCCTATTAATGTATTTTTACATCGAATTTTAGGAGACATCTTTGTTTTAGAATTTAGAAGAGCACGAGGCAATGACATTAGAATACTAATTAGTTGCTTAGCAACATTACTTTGTTCTAAATTAATAACAAAAGAACGTATTTTAACACGTCAATCGTGCACAGATCTTTATAAGCAAATAAACGTTTTTTTTTCCTCCGCCATCTTTATCAGACACAGACCTATTTTATTTATGTGTATTTATTAAATTTGTCCTTGCTATTAATTAGTTGACAAGTGGGCAGAATACCTGCAAATTGTTGATGCAGCCATTCTTCATCATATTCCACAAAAAAACATAATTTCAATCTAACTAACTAACTACAGCCATTTTTAACGTCCCACTCCGTCCAACAGGGGAGGCCCGCAAAGTTTTTTTTTTTTTTACAGTTCTCTGACGACAACAACTGTCAAATAATGAAAGTAATATTAAAACGTTACTGCTGAAGAGTTTAAAGAAAGTTCAAACGCTTTCAATTTCGTAGAGCAAGCACAAGTAAGCAATAAATTATTTTGAGACAATGTTGTGTCATTTATGTTTCTAAATTAATATTTGGCAAAGTTCCCCATAGAGGTCGCTTGCATACATCATCTCGTCGGAAATACTACCTTGAACATATGGAATTTAGATGACATCAAGGATTTTATACAGGGTGTATCAGAAGTCCGAAATAATATTGAAGGTACATACAACTTAGCTCATATGTCAGCTCAGCGAATGCAGACTATATCTAGCTACTATAGTTGCTGAGTAACATGCCTTTGAATATTGGTCACAGTTATCGTGTCTGGCACATCCATAGCCCTATAAAACAGTGTAAACTAAATCTGCAAGAGATGGCTACTAATATTCACAAAACAGAACTTGGAAATTTCTGATACAGGACTTGAGATATAAGAAGTTTTTCTTAAATTAGCGTCGAGAGAACAATTATAATAATAAAACATCATCACGCCTGTATTCCCCGAAGGGGTAGGTAGAGGTGCACTGCAGTGCGCCCACACTTCGCCGATGTATTTCGGTCCCAGTCTAATAGGAGGCGAGCCTATTGCCATTATACCGGGCACATTCCCCCTCAATACGAGGGGGATTTGGGCCATAGTCCACCACGCTGGCCCAGTGCGGGTTGGTGAACTTCACACGCCTTTCTATAGACGTGCAGTTTTCCTCACGATGTTTTCCTTCACCGTTCAGCAAGTGGTAATCATTGTTAAAAATGACATTCGCACATGAAAATTATCTCAGAGGTGCGGGCCTGGGATTTGAACTTGCACCCCTTACGTTCAAGGCGGGCGTTCTTGCCCACGAGGCTACCACTGCATTATAACAAGAACAATTATAATTGAAAGTATTATTTTATTTCGGACTACTTATACACACTGTATAATTAATTTTAGTAATGTGTTAAAAATTTAACATATTCCAATTTGTATCAACTTGTTAACCGACTACGGCGCCGGCGCAGGGTGAACAATACCTTCTTCCGCTCTATTAGGTATCTGTTTCTTCTTGTTCCTGTTTTTCGCTGTGATTACAAGTTTTTGAAAATTAATGAATTCCTCAGAGCCTACAATTCCATTCCAACGCCTTAATAACATTAAATATAGAACTTTTTAAAAAACAAAAAAAGGGAAATACTGTCAAACCTATTAAGCACTGAGCCTATAGATAAATGCTTGGCTGCGCGCAGGGAGACCAAAACGAACTCTGTGTCAATATACATAAAGATTGAATTTGTGGACATAAGCTACGCTCCCACGCGTCGAGATTCCCTCATACTATCAATGTCAATGCGTTGAAGAATGAGCTTTGACTATGAGTTAATACAGTTCGTTTTAATATTGGCAAACAAATCGATGTGCGCGTCTTGGCGCCATACTGTGTGGGGAGCTTTAAACTATTATCCGGCCAGTGTTCAAATCATCAGCGTCTCGATAAAGCGGGTTTCAGACTACGCTATACTATTGTGCTATATAGTATAGCAAAGTGGGATGCTATATAGTATAGCATAGCATGGCGTTCACATTACGCGATGTTATCGCAAGCATTTATAGTATATAGCAAGCTCAGTTGACGGGACGGTTGGGGGTGAGGGAGGAGGAAAAGGGCGGCGCGCGATATAGCATAGCATGAACTCAGCGCATCACACCAATTTATAGCGTACCTACCTACCTATAGCAAGCCAATATCATATAGTACAGTACAGTGTGAACGTGTCCATAATGTATGGTGCGCGATATTGTTGTGCTATGAGCTATATACTTTATGCTATTATATTATAGCGTAGTCTGAAACCCGCTTGATACACAAATGAGCTCTAAATAGCTCAGAGGCCAAGAACAGAGGTGCAAAGTGATGAGCGCGGGTTCGACGCCCGGCACTGACTGATTCGGAGCACTCAACTATTCCTAGATCACTTTTTATGTTTAGTTACTAGAGTGTTACTTTGCATGTAGAGTTATTACTTTGTAATTTAGATTTAAAATAGATTTAATTGCCTCTCGAAGGTTGTTGCACGCCGCACGCACATGAGTTCTTTAATCTTAGTTGTTTAATACAGTCTTCTAAGGACCTATTGCATGAAGTAATAGAATAGTATACATCGCTGGCAGCGTTAGCTATCTATAATTAAAAAGATACTCAGTGTCTACTTATGGCCGGAATCCATATTTTTAACATAGAGACCGATAGTTAACGAATCGGTAGTACAGTGTATAAGGAAGAAGTATTTATTGCCATACCCAACAAGTCAGGTGTCTTCAAAATAATATTTTTTTTTTCAAAAAATACCTCTTAAAGTTTATCAGCCTTATCCTTGGTATACTCCCATGAATATAGTTGGGGCGAAAAAATAGAGACAAAACAATTTTAACTTTAGTAAGATAAATGCACAGATTATACAAACATCTGGTTTAGTAAAAGTGATTTAGTAGTTGTAAAAGTTTTTATAGCATAAAAACTTTATTGTCTACGCTTTTTCAATAAACTTGGAGATCTATGCAAGTAAGGTTATCACGGATTCGTTATATTGGTATGTCACTAAATACATACCTAATGAAAACATAGGTAACTGCCCTTTACTGAATTATTTTTAATATTGCTTGGGTTGTATTTTTTTTAATTTTGTCAGATCTGTAAAAACATAAATAAAATCTTCTTTTTGTTTCCTTAACGGTGAAATTTGAGCGCGTCAGTTGCCAACTGCCGTTAATATTAATAGCTGCATTTAGAACATTGTGGAAACTAATATAGGTTAATCTGTTTGTCTGTCTGTCTTCGGACAGACTATTCTTTTAAGCCGCTTGCAACTGTTTCAAACATATTACACGAGAGATAGTTCCAAGTATTGGTGAATATAAATTTACGAGAGACGATAAGATAGCATATTGATTTTGTTAATTATTAATAAAAGTTGCTAATAAATTTTCTCGTAGGTAATTATACCTGTTATTATTGGTAAAAAGGCCAATAATGTCTACATTCCCGTATAATAAAATAGTTACTAAGAAGAAACACATTTATCAACGACATGACGTCGATGTTGCGAGCAAATACGACACGTAGTAGTGTGGTTTTTACCACAGAAATTCAATCTTTATGTATTTCGAGGAAGAGATTTATTTCAAAAACGTCATGTTTATTCGCCCGCACTAGTCAGTACAGGGCGTATCCTATCAAGTTCATTGCCTTGTCACACACCTCCGTCACATGGTTCCACATCATTTTGGCGAAGGTCTGCCTACTCGAAGTATCTTTAAACTTTTGCCAAACTTCAAACTATTCACAACAATAAAATCTTGGTTTCAGACACGTTAAATTCTTTGATAATGTCTGGAATTAAGCCAGAAACCGATACGTACATCATTTTGAACTTTATTTCAATGCAATTAGATTATTAAGTTCATTTTAAATTGCGAGCAGCAGCAGTGGTAGCTTAGTTGGTAGAAAACCCGCCTTGAACGCCAAAGGGGCAAGTTCAAATCCCGAGCCGCACCTTTCAGATTTTTATGTGCGAATGTAATTTCCAATAATGATGACCACTGAACGATGATGGAAAACATCGTGAGGAAACCCGCACGCCTATAGAAAGGCGTGAGAAGTTCACCAACCTGCACTGGGCCAGCGTGGTGGACTATGGCCCAAATCTCCCTAGAGCAATGGCCATGTGATTGGTATAATGGCAATAGGTAGGCTCGCCCCCTATTACATTGGGACCAAAATACATGGGCGAAGTTTAGGTGCACTGAAGTACACCTCTGCCTATCATTTCGGGGAATACAGGCCTTTTTTGGTTCTTCACCGTTCAGCAAGTGGTAATAATTTTTGAAAACTAAATTCATACGCACATGAAAATCAAAAATCCATACGTGTCGGGGATTTGGACTTGCACCCCTTGCCAGTACTGTTGTCGAATGAGTATTTTACGTAGACGCTATCGACTACCGGGCTGCGTAAAACATATGGTAGGGCTACGGCTTGAATGAATGTTAATAATGATCATCAATTAATGTAACAATATTAATTGCGCTAATAATTTCTCCGGCAAGTGATCATACGGCCTTGCGGTATTTATCGCATCATTCTAGTTTTGCAATTCTGTGGTGTTTACGCAAATTGTGTTTATTTTTAACTACCCGCGTACTTGCTGTAGTTCGACCGGCGTAAGCTTACATTCACACGGCAAAGACGGCTGCTCTATAATTATCAATTCATCGGCAATGGACGTATGATGATAATGCATAATACATAATGTTTTATCACCGCACATCCGTTCCCGTTGAACTTATAATAATTGTAAGGCAGTGGGCTTTACCGTGTCAAAATCCACTCCTACACGTCGCTAGTAAAACTGGGCATAGACTTGTCTGAAACTAGTACAAAACACCCCCGCTCCATTTCCGACGCCAATATAACAAGCATATAATAAATAAATAATAATACTCATACATGTATCAAAAGTCCGAAATAATACAGTTTGCACTAGTATCAGATATACAGCTGAATGGTATAATATTTGTTTTCGCCGTCAATTTTAAAATCTTGTTATGGCCTAAGCGAAGTTTGGTGTTATGAATATTATCTAATAGTCTCTTAAATAGTTTATATTCAGATAGGGTTATTGATGTGCCTTAAGGCAACACGATTCTTACAACAAATATCCAAAAGGTATCTAACTCGTATAATCTGTTTTCACTCAGCATTTATGAGCTGCTGAAAATATTATTTCGGACTCCGGATACGCTCTGTATAATATATCTACCAATAGTGTCTCACAGCACCGCGTGTTATCAGTAGAAGCCTCCACACTAATCGGAAATAATACAACTTACCCAACTTACAGGGAACAATTTGTAACTGAGGTTCGTTAGGAACTCTTTCTTTTGCGGGTCGAACATGTCTGATGGCTTGAAGCCTCGCTTCGTGATGAGGGTGCTGTTGACGCTGGAGGAGCTCTTCACGTCATCGAAGCTGTCCCGGTGGACCACGCGGTCGTTGATCTTGTGAATGCTTGACATCTTGTTCGAGGAATACTGGCTCTCACTGATCGTCATCATTTTGTCGAACACTTATCACTCGCACTGGACTTTGTTACTCGATTTATTAGAATTAATCGTGTATGACTAATCGATATATTTATGTGAAGTTGTAAGAATCATATGTAGTTTATAACTGTGTTAGTAAGACCATTTTATTAGTATCTATTAAGTATAAGTGAATTCCTTCCTAATGTCTAAGATATTTTTAATAATCTACTGATAGACTAGAATAAGACCATAGATTTTTGTTCCATAAAGTACGATCTGCAATGCCACTGTAAATGTTTTGTAGATAGGCTTTAAATTTATAGACATTTGGGGATGAGTACGTTAACAGATTTCTTAGAAGTTTGTGTCTTATATTAAATATTTATTAAAAACTAGCTGTGCCCGCGACTTCGCCCGCGTGGACTTTAGGAAGATTACCCGGAAATATGGGTATTATGTTTTTCCCGCGGAACCCTAATGCTTTTTCTAAAATTAAAGTAGCTTAAGTTACGCCTTGGAAAGTCAGCTATCTGTCAGTGAAAGTCCCATTGAAATCGTTTCAGCCGTTTAGAAGTTTACCTCAAACAAACAGACAGACAGACAAAAAAATTTAAAATTGCGTTTTCGTTATAGGTATCGTATATACTTTCATACGCATTTGGTAAAAAAGTGTTATTTTGATATTACAAACAGACACTCCAATTTCATTTTTATTTATTTAATAATTAATTTTTATTTATTTGTATGTATAGATGTATAGATAATCGTATGAAAATATGTTTGGTCTAAATGTATTTTTGGAATGGCTCATGGCTACAAAATTTTACTGAACAAATGTCGCAGTCTAATCTAGACATAAGTAACCTAATTACTAAATGCCAATATCATTAATTCTACATTGAAAGAAGAATATCGGTCAAGATCTGATATAAACTGCTTACGACCGCGATAATACGTCACAGCCTCCCACGCATCAACAAATAAATAGACACAGATCAAACAATAGATGAACTGAAGATCACACGTAAATAAATCCGGAATCAAGGTGAAATTTGGATCAAATATGAATTGGCGGGGTCTGAGAAGACAGCGTAAAGTGCCCGAAAATTTTCAATAAAACTATGGAGGATAGAATTCAACCCTCCATAAATAAAACTCACTGATTTATCAACTGCATGTTGATTGAATCAAAGCTGTATAAACTACTTCTTTTGCATTATAGTTTCATTTTCTTTTCTAAACATTTACGTCCTACTAATGGACGAAGGTCTCCCCATTATTATTTAATATTTTTTGGCAGTTTTCAAACAAATAAATATCGGCAGATCGCACTCAGCTACTTCCTCGTCGTATGATCTCAAAGCTTGTACTATAAGTAGGTACTATGCAATGATTTCTCCCACATGCCAAAGTCCAAAAAGGTAATTTTCAAAGTTTGACGCTCGGGAGTCGAACTCGCAACCATACGGTGCAGTGAGTTGAGCGACCTACAGTCAAGCTAATAGACAATATCGGAGTCAACGTAAATATTTTTATGAAAACAATACTGCTGAAACATGTAGATCAGCAAAATCATGAAACTGGCGTAATGGAACTATTCCGAGTACTCAGAATCAAGGTGAAAAATAATCACATACCTACATCAAAGACCAACATTAATCACAACGATTCGTATCACATAGCAGGTAAGGTTCAAAATATAATAACTCGAATTCTATTCTTTACAGAATTTAGCTCTTATTACAATGTGATAAGGAAAACAAAGTAATGTTTGCGTGTACGAGAATAATTTTCAGTAATTCAGTTGCCGGGCGCTCTGCCGACTTTTTTCACGTCCGGCATTTTGTTTACGGCGCAATCTGTAATTGTTTATCGTTTCAGGAAAATTTTCTTAAATTACGAGCGAGAGAAGTTTTATTAGATTCTTAACTGGTGTGCAATTCACGCAAGATCGACATTTTCTCTTCTTCTTTTTTACGAAATGAATGAAATAATGATATTTAATGGAATAAGATGAGAAATGGCTCCACCTGCGGTTAGTGGGTATTTCAGCCAGTGTCAAGTAATTAATAGCAAGGGCAAATTCAATAAATACACATTATAGTTACTTAAATAAAAATGGACGATGACAGAGATAAAGATGGCGGATCGACATTATCTTTAACCGTTCGACCAATTTGCCGTTCTATTTCGACATATCGCACCTTTAAAAGTATAGAGACCCATTTTGAAATTATAGGATTTCGACTATAAATCTTAATGGGTCGTTCTAACGACCATTTTTTAACAACATTATTTTTGAGTTAGGTCTCTATGCTTTTAAAGATGCGAATGTCGAATTAGAGATGATATCGATCATGCGAAAATTGGCCCCTGTACCTATGATATTTATAAATAATATTTACAAAACACAATTTTTTTTTTAAATGCAATATATTTGTTGGTATTTATTTCAATGGAAACAAAAATCTATAGGTTTTCGAATAATCAACGAGTTTATATTACAGAGGGAGCTTTTCCTAACATTTGACAGCTTCACTCGTCCAATATTGTGTGTGTCTTTGATGTCTACGTGCGTCAAATTGTCTATGTCTAGACATAAAAGACTAGACGGCCGTAGTATCAATAAGCCTAATCTTCTTTAAAACATTTAGTTATGTAGGTATACTTTCATATATCATTGGGATAATGTTTGTTGTATGAATTACATCGACAGGAATAATTACTTGAAAGCATTGACAGTCAAGTTGTTAAGAATACTGGTATTTGAGTCTAGAATCGCAGGCTCAATCCTGTTGAACGATAAGAAAAAAATATTATTGTGATTAGACTGATTGAGATTCAGAAATTTACACTATCGAAAAACATAGTAAAGCCAGCTGCCCGATATCTAAGTGTTCAACGGAAACAGTAACCGGCTTTATCGTGTCAATAGAGCCTCATTGATTACCTACATGATGTGTTTTAGGTAATTATAGGTCAGTAAGTAAGTCAGTAGGTACTGAAGTTACAACGTTCAACTGCGTGATTCAATTATTTTAGCATCGCAGGTCAGTAGGTAAACTATGACTGCATTTCTTAATAATCGTATGCTACACTTAGTACTACTCCGTACTTGGCAATCAAAACAAGGTGACTAATTTTCTTAATACTTGTGCTTCGTGCGAAACGTGCACATAACGTTTCATAGTTTTTAAGAGTAGGTACCTATGTAGATACGTTAAGTACGTAAGTTCCTTATTTAATAACATATAAATATATGGTCTAACTACTACCATAGATTAAGAAAAGTTTTTATTAGATATAACCAATTCCACATACATCTTTTTTTCGATTAAATTTGTGCAGGTTCCAAGACAATTTAGCTTGTCCCCGGAACTCGTGGAGGGTCAAACCTCTGTGTCTTCATTGGCCACCGCTCTCGATCCTGGGCTCCTGGCTTACAGGAGTAACACAGGTGGAAACGTGTGGCGGGCTTAGGGATAACGAACAGTGTAGGTACAATTTTAAGTCTTAATATTTTTGAAGAATGTAGAGATAGTTGTACCTCTTTAAATCCTTTTCATAATTTCATATGTATCGAAGTAACAGGACATACATACGTTATTGTTAAATAAAATGTTTGTCTGTTCTGTTTTATCAATGGCAGTCACCAATAAGAAAGACCTGCGTTTCGCATCAATTTAATGTTTGCAAAAAAAATTTCAACATTTTTTCTGTTTATTAGTGTATTCTACCCAAATCATTGTAGTAAATAAGTTGTTGATTAACTAGCTAAAAGAAGAAATTCATTTAGTTCCAACTGCTGACTCAAACAACAAAAAAAAACATTATGTTTGCATGTAATCTATCACAGTGGGCATAAATATTTCTACGACTATCCTGTCCTTTGACTCATCCCGGAAAAGTAAAGTTCCTACCCACTGTTATTTAAAAAAAAAACAAAACAATATGGGGAAACAATATGGCGGCCGTATGTCACAACACCAGCGATTTCGATTTAAAAAATATATGAAAATACACTTAGCAAACCGTTTGAAACACAAAATGATGCACACTTCGATGCAATCACGTCTAAATACGCTGGTATGCTCAAAAAAGGGCCGTTTCTTTGTTATTTTGGCGCGTAGTCGCGTTCGCGGCGCGCGAAGTTTTCTCACTAACTAAAATAAGTTCTGAAACACCATTGCATAATACGTAGAAAAGCTTCGATGTACGGTGACCGTGGTTTGTGGATTTTCACGGATATTCTCGGGGTAACGTCACGTATGCAGCTTTTAACATTCTGCCTTGATCAAGTACCCATGAGTGGCAACTTAGCGCAAAACAATAGAACTTAATATCGGTACATCTTAAATTTAAAATCAAAAGTAAGCATAGTTTAATATTCTATCACAAAGCTGGCCCTAGATAGTCAGTCTTGACTTGCAAGATTGTAAGAACTTAAGATAAAATATTAACATTTTAGTATCAAGTTATACCTACACTGAAATTCATCATCAGTGCATTGCGGAACATAGCCAGACTCTTTCCTCTGTCTACGCCAAGAGTAGACTCCTGTCATGGACTATGTCGTATCAAGTCTCGCCAACTTTGGTCATTCATACTAAAAAAAAAACATACATATTTATTGTGTCTCGCATTTTGTCTTGTCACAATTGGACGTAAGTTGGGCTACCCATGATGTCCACTCAAGAATACTGTCGATAGGCTAAATATATTTTTGTCCAGTACGCGGGCACGGGGGGCAATTCTCGCATGATCGATACTATCTCTAATTCGAGACATGGCGAAACAAAACTACCAATTTTGTCCTTATTTTCCATATATGTTGAGATAATGTCGCGAATTTCCCCCCTGCTATTTATCCCGTCAGTGGTAAATAAGACTGTCCATCTAATAAGAGATAATGTCGCGAATTTCCCCCCTGCTATTTATCCCGTCAGTGGTAAATAGGACTGTCCATCTAAGTCCGCAATTCTCAGTCATTCTAGCCGGTCTCAATCGGTGCCAGCATCTAATTTGGTCCGCGGGGCGGCGCGGTGTTTCGCCACCGCGGGACCCGACGAACGCTTACATTATTTACAATTCAAACAAACAGCTTGATTCATAACATTACGGAGAAATAAATCTTTAGCCTTGCAACGTACCACCTGGATCTATCGCCTTGATGATTGCTGGGTTTCCGCGGCATGTACCTACATAGATCAAAAGGTCTTCGCCAGGAAATTCCCTCTCTGAATCGAGTTTTTCTTTGTATTTGTGAAGTCAACTACAATAACATCACGACTGTTGTCCTATAAAAAGGTAAGCTGTGAAACCTACTGAAGTATAATAAGAACCGCCATATACCACACAACGGGCATGTAAGAAAACACAGCTGTCAATCCGACTAGCTTTCTCACCTTCGTAATTTATACCAGGAAAGTTACAAAATTGGCACCTCTTGTCGTCCCCATCGATATTTCTCAAAGCAGACCTAAAATTCGCTGGCTACGCTCACATCCTAAGGCTACAATCAACTTCGATGCAGTTCTGACGGCAGATTTAAAAGGCTAAACAGACATTGCCACCTTGAAGCCATAAGACTAGTCATATTCTAGCTGCCATTAATAAAATACGTTGTTGTTACGATGCCTTAGAAAACCGGCCAACCAAGTGCGAGTCGGAATCGCGTACGAAGGGTTCCGTACCATTATCTATAAAAACGGCAAAAAAATCACGTTTGCTTTGTGTGAGCCCCCTTAAATATTAATACAACAGAAATACATAATCTGTGAAAATTTAAACTGTCTATCACGGTTCAAGAGATACAGCCTGGTCACAGACGGACGGATAGACGGACAGCGAAGTCTTAGTAATAGGGTTCCCATTTTACCCTTTGGGTACGGAACCCTAAACATGGAGTTATAGCAAGTTCACAACGATAGTGTTAGTAGACTTGGGGCTCAGGTGGTGGTAAGATGGCTGATATTGAGTCATAATACGTCTCTTGACCCGAAATAGCCCTACTCCCTACTACAACATGAAAAACAATGGTGTTTTAAATCTGGACAAGCGACTAATGTTCCTTATGTCGTCACACTGTCTGCGCGCAGCGGGTGACAGGTGACGCTGGCGAGCGGTGACCTTCCCGAGCCGTTTACTCCAACTAATCACGTTCAAACAGCTATAGAAACGTTGACAAGCGACGAATTGCATGATTTGCTGCTAATTATGCACTTGCTTTGAGTATGGATTTATGAAAACGAGTCGTCTGTATTCTGTCGGGAAACTCACGGCGAAGTGTGGGCGCACTGCACTGCATCCACACTTCGCCGATGTATTTTGGTCCCAATGTTATAATAGGGGGTGAGTCTATTAATGTATTAATAACCATATCAAGTAAGTAACATTTGGGTACTTAAAAACTTAAATTAACTTAGTATTAAGTAGGTTTGGTAACAAATGGCTGTTTGTGGCATTCACACTAGGTAAGACCTGTCTCGTGGATGCCTGTTGCATAATGCCATGCCATGGCCATAGTCCACCACGCTGGCCCATTGCGGGTTGGTGAACTTCACACGCCTTTCTATAGACGTGCAGGTTACTCACGATGTTTTCCTTTACCGTTTCATAGCAAGTGGTAATCTCGGATGAAAATGAGATACGCACATGAAACCGAGAGAGCCGGGGTTTGAACCTGCATACTTTGATTGCAAGGCGTGCGTTCGACCACTCGGCTACCACAGTACTACTAAAAATACTTTAAATTAATTTGATTACACCAAATGTTAGATTTAATTTCAAACACAGTCGGCACTCCTGTCCAGCGCAGCGTACATACGTCAACGCGCATAAAACCCCGGGTTTGATGCCAACTCGTGCTATTTAGCTATACAACACTGCTGCTTTTTATAGGCCATAACCTAATACACAAGGCTACAGTAGCGCAACTCGATTTATTCGTGAAGCTTGTCTATTTTATTCGAGTCTGTCTGCTTACCCTGGAATAATGAACTAGCGTAGATATATATTTTTTTATTGTGGCAGTATTTTTTTAGGATTTTTACGTCATTTGGCCTCAAAAAGTGATTTTAAGACGGACTGATACTTCCAAAAATACATATAATTGTGTACTATGCGATTCAAATGAGAATAGGATCGACTTAGCGCCATATTGTGACGAACGAAAACGAATTATGACTTTAAATAATTAAATATTATAGACAATTTACTACTAATTTAAACTTTTTATTTAAATTTGATATATTACTAAAATTATTATTGATATGCAAGTAAGTTTTTTGCGAACCATACTTTTCAAGTTACATTTGACAGATAGAGGTTATTGACATTCCTATTCTTATTTGGATCGCATTGTACATACTTGCTCTCCTTGTCTGACTTCGGTTGTGGTGAACTGTTTCATTATAAACAAACACATTTACATATCGTTAGACAACACATACTCATCGTATGATCCCAAACTAAGCAAATCATGTACTGTGTATAGTTACCATACAATGGACTGGGGGCGATCCCAGTTACACCCAGTTCCATGGCAAATTGTTTTATCTGTACGAGACATTAAAATAAAGAGGCAATTAAAATAAACAAATTTTTAATTTATTGATATAATAATAACTAAAAAAAAATATTTTACACAATACATTATAATTAGTATTACACCGCTAAGAATAATTATATTTTAAACATAATTCAAAGACGTGGACTAGCAAAATAAACGTTCAACTAAGGTACACGGTCGGGAACGAGCTCCTTACCCTCCGGCGAGCGTACGAGATACACTCAACTACTGACATTCGCTATAGTCACAAAACTGTACTATCCCTCGTATTAAGTAACTATATTTAATAGTTTATTTATAGGATTATATATGGCAGTCCATTCCAATAATACGATGTAAAAGTGAGAAAAATTGGTCTGAATCGACGAAAAAACCGAATAAGTGTATGAGCCGTCAAAATCTATTCGTTTATATAATCATTATTATACATATATCATTCATAATGCTAATTCATTATAGTTAACGTACATCAATGTGAAAAAAGAAGCGGATACATTTGAAAAAAAAAATAAGTTTTTTTTTAAAATTATAATTATTTAATAAAGGACTCTTATCCTAGACGTATAAACTAGCAGACCAGAGCTCTAACATCAAGTTACATCCCTATTTCATAAATGTCCCAACATTTGTGTATGCGTGTTGCGGTGCAGATTATGTGTTCCCGCTTAAACAGCGGCCATCTTGATTTTCCATTGGCCAATTCCCGTGATGCAAAAATCATTTCAGGTTTTATATTATATTTTTGTATGCTTATTTATATAAATACATGCGATTGCGGACAGTCTGTTTTGACTGTAGATAGATAATTGTTGTGTGTTCATAACATATACAATGGTGATTCAGAATAGGTATAACAAGGCTGGCAACCCTTTGGCAAATACAGAGGGGCTAACACGCATGCCAAGACAAGACCTTTGCCTCTCGCTCTGTCTAATTTCGTAGGAGAGAAAGAGACAAAGTCAAGTTATTTCGTGACACACGTCTAGGTCTAGGTCTTGGTGCACTTGTGACAACTACAGTGTGATGTTTTTTTCTCCTACAAAATTGGAACACTTTTATTTCCACGCTTTGCGAAACCTTGGCAAGGTCAATTAGGTCGCTTATCCATTCTGCCGTATAAGCCTTTATATCAAATATAATTCAAAATAAAAGAAACAGCAGATTTTTCTAAGCTGCGTTGCGCAGAATGCGCAGAATTTTAACAAAAACTAGAAACGTCAAAAATGTTTCTGACTACACATATTCGTTTAGAATAACATAGAGAAAGTATATTTTTTAGCTTACTATACCCATTTTGAATCGTAAATTTTATACAGGGTCTATCAGAAGTCGGAAATAATACTTTTGGTACATATACGGTAGCTCATATGTGCATGCTTAGTGAAGACAGTTTATACCTAACTATCATAGCTCCTGAGTAGCTTTGAATATTTGTCACAGGTGTCGTGTTCTGGCCTTTGGGTACATCCATAACCCTATTCAGCAGTGCAATGAGGGATGGCTACCAATATTCACAAAACCGAACATGCAAATTTAACATAGGACTCGAGTTATAGAAATTGACGAAGAAAAAAAAGTTGGAAAAACATAGTCGAATTTCGATCAAATATTTATACCGTTAAGTTGTATACCCGATACTGGTGCAAACGTACAAAGTACTATTTCGGACTTCTGAAACACCCTGTATAGGTTTTCGGTTATATGGTGTGCAAATGGCGGGTAATACTATGATATGCCGTTTCCAAAAAATACATTCATCATGTCTTTACAGCTTACTCCGACATGGCAAATATTAAAAATGGATTGTTTGCTGCATTTTATATATAATTGAGCTATAACCAACTGTAAATATTAATATATTTTAAAAATGAAATTGTAAATAAGATTAATTTGCAAAACATTTTTCTATGAATGCTATTTAGCTCTTTACGAGTCGCCACGTCTGCCTTTGTCTGCCTTAAACACCTATATTATATACCTATCTAACGACGAAAATGCTTATTATTAACAGAATAATAATAAAAAAAAAACAGATAGCACTAATACACTCAATCATCCATAGATTATTTAATTAATTAATTAAAAACAAATAAGCCGACAAACAATAATAATTATACAAAATAGTTTGTGCTTAAAATCCCAACAAATACTGAAACGAATGAAAACTACGGTGCTACCACAATAGAAAAAAAAAAAAGAACAAAATACATTCGACATTCTCAACACAGAATGACCAAAAGTTACAAATGCCTACATTTTTTTGTTTGTTTAAATAGTGTATAATAATTAATTCTTACGTATCTAAAAACTAGCTTATTTCTATTATAGTATAAATGAACTTATGGGACGATCGTGCGATTGTGTCGTCCGATGATAAACGCCTATCGATTCCAAGGGCTTATAGATCATATTTCACTTGTGAATACGTGCGATAGTTCCATAATAAATTACCGTTTAGTTTTTTTCCTTCTTAAAATTAACAAATGTCGTTCACATCCGGAACTTTATGAAGAGATGATCTTAGTACTAATGAAATCCAAGCATATTTAGGTTACGCTAAGACACGACGCCCGTCTATCAAATCTTCGATAATGTAGTCACGTAAGCTAAATATGAAAAGACGAAGCTATCAATATAAACATACAAAATGATGATTGCGTCGAGACGTTCGCTGACAATAATTTGCCAATACCAAAAGGAACTGTATTGACTACTAGTAAAAGTTAATTCTTCAACGAAATGCAGCGTGGTCGCATCGCTTTAACCACACAAATTCAATCTTTATGTATTCAGTGTGTATCAGAATTCCGAAATAATATTTTATGTACATATACTGTACCTAATATGTAGATACATAGTGAAGGTTGATTATACCTAACCATTATAGTTTCTGAGTTACAGATCTTTGAATATTTGTCACAGGTATCGTGTTCTGGCCTTTGGGTACATCCATAAACCTATTCAGCAGCGTAACCTGCACTTATGAGGGGCGACTTCTAATATACACAAAACATGCAAATTTTACGTAGGACTCGAGATATTACGAGTTATAGAAATTGACGACGAAAAAAAATTGCTAAAACATGGTCATGGAAAAAAAAAAATTGCTAAAACATGGAATTTCGATCAAATTTTTATACCATTCAGTTGTATACCCGATACTGATGCAAACGTCAAAGTATTATTTCGGACTTCTGAAACACCCTGTATAAACACACAGTTAATTTTGATATTGGCAAATATGGTGCCAGGGGCTTAGCTCCTTGTTCACGCGAAGACCTTGGTTAAATTTAGTATTCCATATTTGCAAGCAAATATCCCGAGTTTGTTAATCCATTGTTTTAAATCCCAAACATGGCCCTGTAACATGGCCGCGTAGATTTAAGTTTTATCTCTATCAATTATCTGATTTGTCGAGAAAATGACGTCACACCGAGCCATGTTCAGTACAAAAAGTTCGAAGTGACGTCATTTTCTCGACAAATCTGACAGTCAAGAGACAAAACTTAGGTCTGCACGGTCACGCTAAGGAGGATGGTGTTATCTGAAGACAGTTTTGTTCTTACAAGCTGAATTACGACACTAGTGGTGTGAAAGTAGTGTCGTGACATTAGTTTCATCAACAGTTTCACAGTGTTTCGCCAAGTTTCATGCATGCATTGTGAAACTTGACGTTTACACTGTGTAACCGTTGATGAAACTAATGTCACGCACGACACTATTTTCACGCCACTAGTTTCGTAATGTTAATAGGGCTTTAGAGTTGCACGTTCGCGTAAACAAGTCTAAAGATGTTTTTTGGTGAGATATAATGATTGTGTGATAGATAATAACACGTCACTGACGCGTAGCTTTGACGCCCCAGCACACTTTGGCGTCAAAAGTCGCACGTCAAAAGGGTTACCAATACCAAAACGAACTCTTGTGTTAATGGACATAAATATTGAATCTCAGTGGTCCAGGCGTCAAAATTCGCTCGCGCCGTAATGTAATTTCGTTGAAGAATGAACTCTGTCAATACAGTTCGTTTTGGTACTGTTAAAAAAAAATACGCGCGAGTTTTGACGTCCCGAGCGGGGTACTTTACGATTTAGTTCACGTTCACTCGTTCGCGATCTTAATTAAAACTAGTTCATTCGTTTTTAGCTCAGGAATGAGTTTCAGCGTAAGTACAGTCAATTGATCGGAAGTTTCGACTCCTTTTATGGACATGGTGTCTTTAAAACACTATGACCCTGTTGTAAACTATTTGTAGCTCATGTTTTAGTCATATGAGGGCGAAAAATAGTCTTGGTAGAAAATTTAATCCATTGAAAAAACACTTTTATTTTGATACCGTTAAAGTCCAAATTGACTTAACTGCAGAGCTAGTTCCAGACCAAGAATGAATGAACTGGTTCGACAAGATCAATAGTAAAAAAATATCCTCATAATTTGATTTAGAAAATTGTATTCACTTCTCAACCAAATAGGAATGAAAATATAAAAAAAATGCTTTGTTGAAGAACCATTATTATTATTGCACGACTGGTGGACTTAAGGTTGCATTTTGAAAACGTGGACTACGTAGGATCAAGTATAAATCCAAAGAAATGTCTAACTCAAGGCCAGTTCAGATTAAAATAATTTCCGCTGTGTTGGATTTCACATGTTATATCTGAACAGGCCTAGTTATCTAAAATGGCCACTCCGCAATTCCTTTAATTCATTTCCTGAATGCCTAGCAGGTCCGGAGCAATTCTGCTAATTTCGTCAAACAGTCATGTGCGCGATTCACGCCCTGTTTCATATTCGATATTATAATAGTAACAATAGTCATAATACGGTCCCTAACTATGCAACGCTTGAACTATGGGTCCCATACAATGAGCGTGAAGCGATCCCAGTTACGACAAAGTTTCAGCAAATTCTGAAAATAGCCCTTGACGAAATTTTCCGCCGACGGGAATCAAACCTGCTACCACCCAGTTCAGTGAGCCGAGCGGCCTAAACTACACTTAAACCACAACATCAAGCGGTTGCCGATTATTTAAATGCATTAAATAATCAGGATATATATTTATGTATTTATTTGCTCTAAGCCAGTGGTGGACAAGCTTTCCTAATGGGAGGCCAGAATGTTTAAGAAATTTCAGAGGTGGGCCAGAATTATAGCAAAACGCATTTTAAGTTGAATTTTATGGTGTTAGCACGAATTTCAAGACTGGACCTTTGTCGCGAATTCGCTCGCTCTCTGTCTAATTTCATATGAGAGAAATAGACAAAATCAAAACATACTGTGAGATAAGACTAGTCTTGGCGTTCATGCTACAACTTCTGGACCGTCAACATATAATTATAGCGGGCCATATACTATTCATGTCGAAGGGCCGTCGGCGGGCCGGATTAAATACTTTCGCGGGCCGGAGATGTCCCGCGGGCCGTACTTTGCTCATCACTGCTCTAAGCGGTCATTTTAGATATCCAATACATATTACGCGCCTATTGAAAGCATCATAACATTTTGTAGGTTATAAATGTGTAATCAAGGGGTATGTAATAATATAAAATCAAATGGACATTGATAAATCATTATATTATTAAAATGTCAAATCATAAATCACTGTACGCTTAAGCCTAATATTTACGTTCAATTACATTTTAATAACGACCCCTGCACACAAACCGTGCGGCCGTACCAACATCGCTAGCGCACACGACGCGCTCGTGTGAAAAGGTCTTTACGATACGTACAAAAAAAAAACTTTATAGTATATTTATCCGCCAATAGAGATAGCTTTTTAATCTCGGATATTTTTCACATAAACGAATGCATGACTTTTTAATCTAGAAAAAAAAAAACAATACAATAAGTAATAAAATCATAAATTAAGTTAGACCACGATATAGTTACATTTAAAATGAAAATGACGAGAATAGACGTAAATAATAGTTTTTTTTTCTTCTTTTCATTCAAATAAATTACGCATAGATACATTTATTGATTAATTAATTAATATTTGGTTCTTTAATTATAGGTTTGTTTAAATTTTAATTTTTCCGTTTGATGTGCGATGGACAATCGTCACCTGAAACGGGCAGAAAATGATTCTATTTAATTAAAAATATCTCAAATAATTCGAATCTGTCTTTAGCATAAATAATCAATCAGGGTGTCCACTCTAAATGGCAAGATGCCTGACATTTCCCTGACCATTTGGCTCATGTCCATATCCATCTTTTCTGAAAAAAAAAAACTGCTTTCTTATTGTTATTTTGAACTAGAATAAGGTACTGACATAAGAAAATAACTTTAAGAATAGAATTTATTTATGTGAGAGTATAAAGACTGCAAATTTTGAAAATTGAATTGACTACTCATAAACGTAACGATTTTAAAAAATATATCTGCTTTTCCCTGACTTCTCGACTGACCTGACAACTTTTCCCTTTCGCTTCACTGTCTTTCCCTGTCTTTTCAACAAGTGGACACCCTGATAATTTATAGTAGGTACGAATCTTACTCACCAATAAACAGCAAAATGTATCCATCCGCCTTTTACACCACTCGTGGGGTAGGTCACCGGCGTCTATTGTTAAATAATAATTACATTACCATCCAATACATAATATTATATATATATATATATATATTAAATACCTATATGCATACTGTGAACAGTGGGTCCATAGCGGGCTTACACATACGCGCGCACAATTGAAACACACACATACAAAATGTAAACTACATACCTCCCTAAAAGTTTTTTTTTTAAATGCTTCAATATTGTTAGAAATTACAATTAAATAAATAAAGCGAGTTTACGGGTGATTTTCTTTTGCCCGAAATTTGCGCGGCGAAAGTCGTATTGTGTCATCGTTGCGCGCGTAATTTGTGCGTAACTTGGTCGTAGGCAAAATTAGTTGCATAATTCAATAGTGAGTAATTCAATGATACGAACATACCAATACGCCCACCCATATTGCACTCTCTAAGCTAGCCCGTGGCGTATGGCGGCCACTACGCTCAACCACAGCGTATTCCGGCTACTACACTCACCCAATGCGTATTGTGACCACTACGCTTGGTACTGCGTATTGCGGCTATTATGTTCACCCACTGCGTATTGTGACCACTACGCTAGGTACTGCGTATTGCGGCCATTACGTTCACCCAATGCGTATTGCGGCCACTACGCTCACCCATTGCATATTGCATACTCATGGAAGTATTTATTGGGCAGTATCTCTTAAAAATCGCGACACAATACGACATTCCAAAGTCATAATAAGAAATAATGTGTGCCTTACTTACTTATATCAGAAAAGAGATATACATTCCTTTACACTTTTAAAATAGGAAAAACGGCGACGTACGGAGAAGTCTTTGTACAGAAATACCCCCCATTTGTATCATTTGCCTTACAAAACATTTTTAGAGCATAAACGCTTTACAAAGCCGTTGTTGAAATTTCTTTGAAGGGTGTTCATTTTTCAGACTATTTATTAACACTGTTACAAGACTCGAGTTCCTAGCCCACATCCATTCGGATATTGCATCTTACATCTTATTACAATAAGCGTAGGGTACAATATAGTAAGTGAAATCGAGAATTCAAGAATGTTTTAAGTCTATTAACAGTGTTCGCGGCGTCGAAACTTCGAGAAGCAACTACACATCAGCGAGGCGATAATGTAACTCTATCGCCATCAATTTTCGTTAGAAACCAAACAAGAAAATTTCAATACATTTTGATAGAAGGTGATTGAAATTCGTTTGCAATAGAATTACTCAATCGGCTGGCAATTGCACGCCACATTTGATATAATGCAGGGATTACTGGAATAGGCTGATTACGTATTAAGTTTACATCTTATTATGTATGCTCATCGCATCTTCGCGAGAAATGCACTGAAAGGTTGGTAGATAACATCAAATCATTACCCGACTGCCCCAAAAGGTGCATTTGATGTATTAAATTACAATACAATACCCAGTAAATGGTTAAAACTAGTCACATGAGTTTAAATCAGTATAAATTAATCGATTTGAACCTTGAAAGCAATCATAGATATGACATAAACAGCATATATTGTATGCACTTGGATTTCAGATCAATATAAGACTGCACTGACCTTAAAAACTGTAAAATTCTCAGTCACCGTAATAATATCTGAATACGTAATCAGCCTACCAGTGATTGTTAGCGTGGTGGTGCGTGTTGTGTAGCGGGTGGAGGTGGAGGGTGGAGGGGAGGCGGTGGAGGGGAGGCGGTAGATGGTGGCGGGTGGAGGTGGAGGGTGGAGTTTAGTTCCAGATGCGCAGGAACGAGTCCCAGGAGCCGGTGGCGACGGCCATGCCGTTCTCGGTGACCCCGAGACAGGACACGCGGTTGTCGTGTCCGGCGAGGATGCCTGCAAAATAAAATAGGTTAGGGTAGGTTAATATAAACTGAACTAATTATAATAATTATGCAAAGACGGTCCTGTCCTAACCTACGGTGCTCAAACCTGGTCTCTAAATGAAGAGCAAAAATCCAAACTCAAGGTTTGCCAAAGAGCTATGGAGTATTCTAGGATTATTAGAGCTATGGAGTATTCAGTATTCTAGGAGTCAAACGCATAGACCGTGTTAGGAACACCACTCTGCGCTCCATAACACAACTCACGGACGTGGGGAAAAAGTCTACAAAACTAAAATGGGAGTGGGCAGGCCACGTCGTTCGTATGGACCCGCAGAGGTGGGCCAATATAAGTACCAAATGGAGTCCCGCAGGTACAAGACGCCGTGGAAGACCAAGGAAACGGTGGCGCGATGATCTAGACATCTTTGCGGGGAAGACGTGGCCGGAAATGGCTCAGGATCGGGATCGGTGGAGGGAGAGAGGGGAGGCCTTTGCCCAGGAGTGGGACACAAAATAGGGTAAAAAAAAAAAAAAATGCAAAGACGAAGCTCCATTACTCCTACAAATCTTTGTACACCATATGATATGGTAAAACATGATGGATCTGACACTAATTTTAACAACAACAATGTGCAAGCTATTTGTATATTTGTAACTGTGTTTTGTGCAAATAAAAATATTGTATTGTAAAATAATTATTTGAAATTTGTGAACATCCTGTACAGAGTTATCATATTGTGTAATGGTTGTGTTTCAACAAGGGGGCAATTCGCACGGTCGAAATTATCTCCAATTCGACATATATGGAAAAAAAACTAAAAAATTGTCGTATTTGGCATCATATTAGAGATCATGTCTATCATGCGAGAATTGCCCCCCAGGTCGATGTAAAATTGTCGAAAGTAATTATAATTCATCATATTGTCACACGCCAATTCCTCTTTTGGACGCCATTCTTTCATATTATCATCATAATAAACAACTTTTCTTTATGTCAAAAGACCAAAATAATACACGACATATGCATGGGGAATATTTCACCAACTTGAATCATTATCATCACCCATTTTAATTTATATAATGCGTATTTACTATTTACTTTCACCCCTCGTTATTTTATTAAATTGATCAAACTAATGATAATTATGTACGTACCGGCGCGTTCGCTCTTCATGGAGTCCCAGACGTTGCAGTTGAAGTCGTCGTAGCCGGCGAGCAGCAGCCGGCCGCTCTTGCTGAAGGCGACCGAGGTGATCCCGCAGATGATGTTGTCGTGCGAGTACATCGCCAGCTCCTGGTCGGCGCGGATGTCGAACATGCGGCAGGTCGCGTCGTCCGACCCCGTCGCGAACGCGAACCCGGACGGGAAGAACTATACCCGGCCAACAAATATACATGTATAATGCGATCCAAATAGGAATGTCAATAACCTCTATGTGTCAAATGTCACTTGAGAAGTATGCTTTGCAAAAAACTTATTTGCATTATCAATATTAATAGTCTTACATCACATTTAAATAAAAAGGTTAAATTATTATAAAAATACCATAAATAATTCAAGGCATCGGGAACATTTGAACAAAGTATTGGTTGTCATACCGTGACGGCGTTGATGTCGCTCTCGTGTCCGGGGAAGGTCTGCTTGCACTGGCAGTCGCGGATGTCCCAGAGCTTGGCGGAGGCGTCGCAGGCGCCGGACACGAAGCTGCGCTGGTCGGGCGCCAGCGACAGCGACATCACGTCGCCCGTGTGCCCCATGAACTGCCCGCACTGCTGCCCCGTCTCGATGTCCCACAGGGCGCTGCACGGGACACGCACGCGTCAGACAACTCTATTAGTGATGTGCCAACCGAATACGTTTAAACCGAATCAATTCGGTTAGAGGGCAACTCGTATCAAACCGAGGTACAGCTCTCTAACCCGGGTTATGTTTTAACCGCAATCGCGTCAACTCGTAATACGAGTCTCGTATCAGTTCGACTAGTTTCAGCGAGTACGAATGCGATGCGACGATGAATCCACCGACGCGTACTGAACGGTCAGCCCGAATCATTTACGAACGGACCCGAGTTATAGATTGAAAGACTGATTTATAGATTGTTAATCTAAAATGTTTGACTAAGAAGTTTGTATTGTTGATTTTTTATTTTATTTTACTCGTACTGAATTGTTTCATAGCACATCTTATTTGTATTGTATGTTACTAATTATTAACTCAAGTTTTAAGACTGATGATAATGTTGTTTTTTTTGACTAGTTTTTTTTTAGTTTACTAGTTATGCTGTAATTGATAAAAAAAAACCCTAAACTGATTGTGATTAAAATGGTTGTAATTAAAATTTTAACAATTTAATCATTTTTGTATGATTATTAAAGTCAATTATCTATGCAGTTGACTATTCTTTACGTGACCCTACCCGAATTGAAATCGTAAACCGTACCTATCTTAAAACGCCTTAAAACGGTTTAGAATGGATTACGATGAATTCGAATGGAATACGTCACACAGTAGTGGCTGATTCGGTTAGCTTGATTCGGTTTGCAACTCGGTTTGAGCAATATTTTGATTCGGTTTAACCGGTTTGAAAAAAATACGGTTTGACCCATCTCTAAACTCTATATACTAGGCCTGCCTTTTAAGTTCTGTCGTTTCCATATTTCCCGGCAATTTTGAATTTGGAACTGTTCTATATTCGAATGTGTATAAATTTTGAATCTCAAAACAGTTAAAAGTATTAGGATTAATGCTATTGTTTAGTCACAGCGTCGATTGGAATCTGTCAGGTCACGTACAAAAATGAACCTTTCTAAGGAAAATGTTCGTGCAATAATTTTCTACAACTTTAGAAGAGGCCTGACACGGCTTCAGTGTTTTGAAGAGCTAACATCTGTGTTCAGTGATGAAGCCCCATGTCTGCGGACTGTCGAACGCTGGTATTTAGAATTCCAGCGTGGACATACTAGTGTAAGTGACAAATCTCGCGAAGGACGCCCAAAATCCGCCTTCACTGAAGATAACATCATTGCCGTGAGACAACTAATTATCGAAGATCGTCATGTGACATATCGAGAGATAGAGGCTCTATTAAGCATCACAAGGACAAACATTCAGAAGATCTTGCATGAAGCGCTTGGTGTGAGAAAGCTAATTTGCCGTTGGATACCGCATCTGCTTTCCGACGATCACAAGGCGGCCCGCGTCAGATGGTGTAAGAAAACTCTGCAAAGGTTCAACCGAGGAGAGTCAAATCACGTCTACGACATCATAAGTGGTGACGAATCTTGGATCTATGCCTACGATCCTGAATCCAAACAACAATCTACAATCTGGGTCTTTCAAGACGAGCCAAAGCCGACTAAAGTTGTTCGTTCTCGAAGCACTTCAAAGAAGATGGTGGCCACGTTCGTTGGAAAAACCGGCCATGTTGCGACTATTGCACTTGAAGATCGTAGAACGGTTAACGCAGAGTGGTATACCACAGTTTGTTTACCTAAAGTCATCGTCGAACTTCGAAAATCTAACTCAAAGCGACGCATCATCCTGCACCACGACAACGCAAGCTCACACAGCGCTCGTCAAACGATTGAGTATTTGAAGCAGGAAAATGTAGAAATTCTTGACCATCCTCCATACAGTCCTGACCTAAGCCCTAACGATTTCTTTACATTTCCAAAAATTAAGAAAATTCTTCGTGGTCAAAGGTTCCAGTCCGGTGAAGAAGCAGTCGACGCTTTCAAGTCAGCCATTTTGAACACCCCCACTTTAGAGTGGAATAAATGTTATAAGAACTGGTTTGAGCGAATGGAAAAGTGTATTAAGCTACGTGGTGAATACTTTGAAAAACAATAAAAAGTAATATAAGGTTCTAGTTGTGTTTTTTTCTTCAAACGACAAAACTTAAAAGGCATGCCACGTATTCTCAACCGAGTTGGTAACGCGATCGATTGGATCGATCGACCAAAGGTTATTATTATATCAAAGAGGGAGACGTTTTGACAATTGCCACTATCTACATCTACATCTAACTTTGGATTATGTGGTAAAAAAACTTATAAATAAATAAAATAAAAATACATCATCACGCCTGTATTCCCCGAAGGGGTAGGCAGAGGTGCACTGTAGTGCGCCCACACTTCGCCGGTGTATTTTGGTCCCAATGTAATATGGGGCAAGCCTATTGCCATTATACCGGGCACATTCCCCCTCAATACGAGGGAGACTTGGACAATAGTCCACAAAAAAAAAATTGCACACGAGAAATAGAAGTGATTTTGAACCAAAAAGTTAAATAGTTATTTTTTCATCTTGATTTCATATTTAAAAATTTAATATCTGTAGCAAAAGATACGCGATTACGCATGAAGATATAACGGATATGGTATTTCGAGCCCGAGCTGCGGTAAAATTTTCTGGTTTATCTGACTCCGCCATTTATGTTTTTCCATATAGTTGCCTGCCGTATACTACATGAACATGAGATAACAATCGCCGCAGAGCTATACGAAGAGTGGAGTCGTTATGGTCACTCTAGATACTCTACTTTTCCTAACATTTGACAATTTCGCACGTCCGCACGTCCGTCCGTCATGTGTATGTATCATTGTATGTCAGAGTGTCTATGTCACTCAAGCAAGACGTAGAGGTAAGACTTGACGGACAACGCGTCAAGGATTTTGAGACGTCTTCTTGTATCTACAGGGTGTATCAGAAGTCCGAAATAATACTCTGGGTGCATATACTGTAGCTCATATATGGATGTTTAGTGAAGACAGTTTATACATAGCTATCATAGTTTCTGAGTTACAGACCTTTGAATATTTGTCACAGGTATCGTGTTCTGGGCTTTGGGTACATCCATAACCCTATTCAGCAGTGTAAACTACACTTATGAGGGGTGACTACCAATATTCATTAAAAAGAACATGCAAATTTTAAATAGGACTCGAGATATTACTAGTTATAGAAATTGGAGACAAAAAAGTTGGAAAAACATGGTCGAATTTTGATCACATTTTTATACCATTTAGTTGTGTACCCGATACTGATGCAAACGTCAAAGTATTATTTCGGACTTCTGAAGCATCCTGTATACTTTCTGATGTCATTGCCAACAACATTACTTGTGGTGTGTCTATGACGCGCTAATAACAATTTATTACTAAACTGATTAGGGAAATTCCTTGCTTATTCAAATCAACACCTTTGGTTTTAAATAAATTGAACACCTGTAGGCTTAGTAGCATGATCGAGTAGACATAATATATATAATACTAGCTGTGCCCGCGACTTCGCCCGCGTGGTCTTTAGGGAGATTACCCGGAAATATGGGTATTATGTTTTTCCCGTGGAACCCTAATGCTTTTAAAATTAAAGTAGCCTAAGTTACGCCTTGGGACGGTTAAATCGGTTCAGCCGTTTAGAACTTTACCTCAAACAAACAGACAGACAGACAGACAGACAAAAAATTTTAAAATTGCGTTTTCGTTATAGGTATCGTATATACTTTCATACGCATTTGGTAAAAAAGTGTTATTTTGATATTACAAACAGACACTCCAATTTTATTTATTTGTATAGATCTCTTTCATGTTCGAATTTCAATTCAATCTTTATACCATTCAGTAGTTGTAGCATGTGCCTCGAGACTACACTCATGTCACGGTATATCTTGACGTTGTCTCTTTCTTTCGTATGATATTAGACAGAGAGTGAGCGAGCGAATCCGTGACAAAGGTCTTGTCTTGACATGCGTGCTAACCCTACAGTTGTATGTATACCCCCCGATAATCATGCAAACGATAAAGTATTATTTCAGACTTCTGATACACCTTGTACTTTCAAAATAAAATGTTTGATAATTGGTGTTGCTGTGCTTAGCACTGGGCTGGGACCTTTAAGGGAGGAAGAATTGTAAGTGTAAGTGTGTGTGGAGTGCACTGACCAGGTCATATCCCCGGAGCTGGTGAGGATCTGGTTGTCGTCGAGGAAGCGGCAGCACGACAGGTAGCCCGAGTGGCCCGGCAGCTCGCGCGACACGCGCACGTTGCCCTCGCGCGTCTTCAGGCTGGAACACCACACACTCACTCACTCAAACCATTTATTTCAGGCCAGTAGTCTTAGCATCACCGCGTAGACATAAGTTTTATCTATTTCAACTGTTAGATTTGTCGAGAAAATGACGTCACACCGAGCTTTAAATCCCGGCTCGCACCTCTGGGATTTATGTGCGAATCTCATTTTCATCCGAGATTATCAATTGCTATGAAACGGTGAAGGAAAACACCGTGAGGAAACCTGCACGTCTGAGGGAACTTGACTAGTTCTCGATAGATGTGTGAAGTCTGCAAACCCGCACTGGGCCAGCGTGGTCGACTATGGCCCGAATCCCCCTCGTATTGAGGGGAGGCCCGTGCCCAGCAGTGGGATGTTAAAAGGGCTGTAGTAGTAGTAGTTTAGTTTGTGTGACTCACCTATAGATGGAGCATATGTTGTCGAGTCCACCGCAGGCCACGTACGAGCCGGAGGGTGCGTACGCGCACGTCATGACCCAGGACGAGCGCAGCGGTATCGCGTGCACCTTGTTGGTGGTGTGGCTGTCCCACACGATCAGCTTGCCGTCTTGACTGGCCGACACCAAGTTCCTGACACAAACAATTCAATACAATATGTTTTAGAATGTTTGTAACAAGCTTGTAACCAATAATAACTTCATTACAACGGCTTGGTAGGTTTTGTAGTGTAGGCCACTTGGCTCTAAAATCTAAATTGTATCAAAAGGGCCATTACAAAATCTCGGATTATTTGGAAGATTGCAGAAGATTCAGCTTGGGATTGTACAGCTCAGGTTCAAATCAAAAATAAAAATATTGCCCGTCATGTCAAGTGTAGCGTGTGTTGCCTTACTAACGTATTATTATCTTATCTCTATTATTAAAAGCAACTCTAAAGGCAACACACTGGAGCTATATGTATCTACCTGTGTATTTGTAATAAGTTTTTGGCGATTTAAAAAAAATATCAGCCCACTGAGTTTCTTGCTGAGTATTCTCAGTTGAGGTCGCGTTTCAATCCGGTGGTAGTATAGTAGAATATAAGAAACAAAAATGTAAACTTGACAATTTGTAAGTGCCCCCATAGGCCTATACAGAATAAATGATTTGACTTTGATTTTTATCACTGAACTGGTGGGTGCGGATTCGATTTCCCGCTAGTGGCAAATGTTGACCTGACCTGGGTGTAACTGGGATCGCCTCCAGTACATTGTACGGTACCCATAGTACAAGTGTCGCTTAGTTTTGGTTCATAAGTGGAGTACGTGTTGACAGGCGATATTTATTGTATTTATACCAAAGAGGGAGTTTTTCCTAACATTTCAATGTTTCACACATCCAATTTTATGTGTAACTTCAATGTGTACCTTGTCAGATAATCTTCGTAAAGACGCGTAAGACGCCACCACGGCATCAATTCACCCATTTAGGTCATTATTTTTGGTACGTTCAGATATCTGTACTTTATGATATCATTGCCTGCGGCTTCAGTACGCCTGCCAAGATGTTTTCTCACAAGTCCCTAAAACATCTTGTCAACTTGCGTTCCCGTATCTTATTTGCTAATATGGCTTCCAAGATGTTTAAAATTAGACAGCCTGCTAAAATTTTCTCACAGTTTACGATCTTTCGTTCATTCGTTCATTGAAATGACAAATAGAGCGAGACGGAGCTTTACAAAGAAAAAAGATGCTGCATACACATCATAGAATATATTAGATTATTTATGCACAGATTAAAAATATCTTTGGGCATAGATTCTTTTTTATTATGCCGGAAGCTTTACGTATTATCATTTGGTCGGTGGTATTATGCTTAAAATTTATTTCTTGGGCAGTATACTATTTTTATTTGCCAATTTAAAGAACTTTACATTGTAAAACGGCAAAAAGTACGCAAAGTATGATGCCAAACAAAATCTAACCTCAAACCTACAGATTTTTTGTAAAATATGGATTTTAAATCACGTGGAGTAGGATTATGGGGATTTTCGGAAGAAAATAAAACAGATAAAAATGTCTCTACACTTTTTTGTTGTTGTTTGTCGAACACGAAAATAAATTTACGTGTTCGTTTTCGGAAGAATTTTGCATGTAGTCCGCTTGATATTGGCGAAGGATGGAGTAAAATAAATATTATTTGTTATAATAGTGTATAACATGCTATATTTATGTACTTCTTACAGCCTAATTATTTTCTCATCACCGGCCTTTGACCGTGAGAAATTTCTTTACGTTGACCTGTCAAATTCGTGTCTCTATGGTACATTTTGGTAACCCATGCTAGCACTTAAGATATAACATCTTATCCATACGTCAAACACGTTGTATTTAACTGTCAAACCCATTTTATATTTACGCCATGCTAGCAAATAAGACGTAACGATTTTGCCACAAAAATGACGTCACGATCCGTGAGAAAATGTCTTATCTTGGCAGGCGTACTGAGGCCGCTGCAACCCTTCATCATATACAGCATGTGAAATATATATATATACTTTACCTACAAATTATCTATTAGTGTGCCTAAATTACGTACCTACGCACAAAGTCGCGGGCTCAGCTAGTTAAAAATACAATAACAGGTCAGATAATATTGGGAAACCCTTTAAATTTACTTTCGTCGATATATCCTAAATGGTGGCATACTCGAAGACCGGCACGTACGCAACGGTAACACCTGGTGAATTAAAAATATATCTTGCAGTAAACAGACACAAACAGATGGGTCAATCGGATTGAATTGTTTTATATCATTATAGTATCATACATATCACATCATAATTTTTATATCGTCCGGCAACAGGAAAAACTCATTAAGTAACAAAAAAAAACAATGCAGTAATTTGAATTTTAATACTTTTTTTTTAAGTTATTTAGTCTTGGAATTCTGTAAAGTAATGCACTTAGGGATATGATGACTTTTCCTGGGAAAGTTGTTGATATTTTAAGGTACACCCACCCTGGGTGTACCAGTAACAAACCGATTAAGAGCCATTTTGAAAGTAATTTTGATGTTTTTTTTTTTAATTCTTACAATAACCATTGCAAAAACAGAATAACGTACCTCTTGTCTACCATAGAAGCATAACAAACGCGATTTCGCAATTTAATTCTGTCGCATCATCTATTACACTTCGCCGAATAATGAGTAAATACAGTTCGCTTTGGTATTGCGGCCTGGGTATGTACGCAATACCAAATAAAATATCAAAATGATAATAATGACACAACTGCTGTTTCCCTAACCAGTCGTTTTTACTCTCAAATATGGCTATTGACGTCACTAACCACTACAAGTCGCATTAACTTCAATGACTCAGTGCCCACCATGATTAGTGTGCAATAAAGATTCTGTTGCCACGGTAATAAAGTTGGAATTACAGTGTTCACCGGCAACGGACAGAATGATGAGTCGGTGCTGCTATCATCAGGAAAAAGTGAGTAATAAACATTTAATAAATCAGGTTATTGTTGTGTATTGAAACAAAGACACGATACGTCAAATTTGATTGCTATGAAGTCCCTAGCACACTGTGGAGTCCAGAAGCGCGCTGTAAAATGTATTCCATTACCAAAACAAACTCTGTATCAATATACCTAAGGATTAAATTTACGTGTTAAAAGCCACGCGTGCACGCTGCAAAATTCACTCGCACCAATAATGACATTTCGTCGAAGAATGATCTTTGTCTGTGAGTCATTACAGTTCATTTTGGCATAGCAAAAGTAACTGAAAGTGACAATTTGAAACCGCCGGGTGTGACGGGACAAAATATGATAGATGTCTACTTTGTGTCTTTCTCTCGTATGAGTTACGAAAAAGTGAGAGAGCGACTCGGTGCGGCATAATCCGCGACATAAGTCTGGGCTTGGCGCACGTGCTAGCCATGCCGGTAATGAGTGAGCGATTCTGTTTAAATTATGTCAACTAATCACTTGCACTTGCTACTTCGCAGTGTGCAAAAAAGGTATGTTGAATTAAAAAACAGTTTATGGATAAACTCTACTAATATTATATAGAGGAAATATTTGTATTTTTGTATGTAACGAATAAACATAAAAACTACTAGACCGATTTTAAACATTCATTTGCCGTTAGAAAGCTACATTATCGCTGAGTAACATAGGCTACATTTATTTATCCCAAAATGTTAAAAAAAATGTCCACCCGTGCGAAGCCGGGACGGGCTGCTAGTCATATCTAAGAAGTTATGAAGTCGTTAGTTTAAAAGCTTTAATGTTTCATTGAAGATAGATCTTGTGACATAGTTGCAGTATATTTAGTCTTATTATCGTTGGCTCCAAATTTATCGACAAACGATCGATCACAAATATATTTTTGTGAAATTTTTAGTTATTAAAGCGAAGACGTGAGGCCGTGTGGTGTCGCTTAAGATAAGATACGCTTTATTCTAGTCTAGCCTATTCTGAATACTTCTAAAAAGTACATCGTCATGTAGTTGTGCATTCTCCGAAATGGTAAGCAGAAGTGCACTGCAGTGCACCCACTCTTCGCCTATGTCTGTTGGTACCAATGTAGTATGGAGCGAGGCTATTGCTACTATACCGGGCTCATTCCCGATCTTTACGAGGGAGATTTGGGTCACCGTTCAGCACGTGGTAACCATTATTGAAAATCACATTCGCAAATGAGGAGGTCCGGAACAAAAGCCGATAATTCCACTTTGTGACATTTTTTTTTCTGTCAGTCGTAGTACTCATACATACTAATCATCACTTAGCCCACAGCAAATGTCGTTAAAAACTTATTAAATAAGGCTCTAAAGATGGGCAGCCGGACCAAAACCCGACAAATACTTGCGTTTTCTGTAAAAATACGAAAAGTGGATTTATCGGTTTTTGTTCCGGACCACCTCAAATGTAATCCGAAAAGCTCAAAGGTGCGGGGGCTCAGGACGTGAGCTTGCACCCCTTACGTTCAAAGCGGGCGTTCTCCAAACTAGGCTACCACTTCTAAAATACTTTTATTATTTGTATTTTATTGTAGACGCCCCTCATACCTACGTGTAGTTTACACTGCTGATTAGAGTTATGGATGTACCCAAAGGACAGAACACGATACCTGCGACAAATATTCAAAGGTGCATAACTCAGAAACTATGATAGTTAGGTATAAATTGTCTTCATTAAGCATCCACACATGAGCTACCGTATATGTACCCAAAGTTTTATTTCGGACTGTATTCTGTATTTTATATTCTACGTTAATGTTATGACGCTTAGTCCCAGATTGGGTCTGACCAGCTAGCTGATCATGTAAATTTAATTGCTATACATTTTTATTTAAAGCACAATGGATTTTCAATAAATTTTGACACTAGTTTATGGCAATAGTTACGTAATCACCCCCTGCAGGTTGCAGATATCATTCAGATTCTACGGAACCCTAAAATCTGGTGTAACCTCATTCAAGAAAACAGTGACCGTAATTCACAATTGATACCCAGCCATCTGTTTAACATTCTTAACACTTAAATTAATGTAAGCACAATGCTCCAACATGACTCGACAATTTACCTCAATATTGTTTATGGTCGGTATTAGATAATCTATGGTCGGTGTTGGAAATACAAGTTCTGATCCATGACGTCATTGGTGCCATTCTCGAAAATCCAGTATTTTAGTAATTATTATGAACAGGTTTATTTTTGTAGAAAAAGATTATACCTAATATTGTTCTTCCAAATGTATTGCAATAATATCTGCGCCAGCGACTCCATTCGGCTGGAATTTAGGAACCCTGGTTCTTTTACTAGATAAACACCTCCGCTATTCCGAAAGGTTGTCTGGAAGAGATCGCAGCTTGCGATAAGACCGCCCAACTATTTGTTCTTTGTTTTGACACATGATTTTTTAAATTTTGTGTAACTATTGGTGTACAATAACGAGTTTTCTATGTGTCTGTTATTCCTTATGACATCAGCTATCTGCCAGTGAAAGTCCCGTCAAAATTGATCTAACCGTTTCGGAGATCTACTATCCCCATTTTCAATGTTATATTACATTATAATAATTTTACAATGTGACTATAAAGTCCATATAAATAAATTTGCGCTGCAGGAAAACTACTAAACGAATTTTACCTGCAAAAAAATAAAATTCATCGTCCTAAAACTACTAAAATAGTAGAAAAATAAAAGTGGTCACGCCCGTTGTTCCTTGACACCTCCTTTCGTAAAGACTTATATGGCGTGGTAGGATAAGTGTCATCTGAAAATGGTTACCTGGAGTCGCTGCCCCAGTGCATGGCGTAGATCTTGGCGAGGTGGCCGCGCAGCGTCCGGCGCGTGCGCATCTGTATACGGCCAATCGGCTCGAGGTTCGCCGTCGCCTGCGAGAGCGACGTATCACACGCCGCCTTCCTAGCATCCTGCACAACGTAAAATCAACGTTACACCTTCCTAAATAGGATTCTGTATTAAATATTAACGAGTTTAAAGATATGATTGCACTTACTCGGATAGCATTCTTGAGGGTCTCCGCCTCCTGGCGCAGGCTGTCCAACTCGTTCATGTTGGCGTTGCTTTAGCTCCTCGAGGGACCAGTTCCAACCGCTCCGACAACCGCGCGCCGCGCACAATTAACACGCCACGCACCGACCTGAAGCCAACCAATCGACTATCATCAGAACATGCAATACTCCTTTTAGTGTTCTTCACATTACATGGCTATAAGACTTATAGATCTGCAGTAAACTAATGACACAAACCATATTTGAGGTTGTCAGCGCAAAAGTGGTCTAAGCCTGAGACTTATAGTATGAAAATAATAGGGTTTGTATAATTATGAATTTAGGTTTTAGCCATTTTTTTGTAGTTAAGTGTATGAAAAATTGTGTGTTAGGCTACTTTCGCGCTGACGGCCTCATTTACAGGCGATAGTGAGTGAACCGGTTGTTTAAGTTACAAGTTCTATGGACACAATTGGCATAAAAAAAAATGGCACACTGAAAAGACAACTTTAATACCAGCGCATCTGTCATAGATCTTAAATAAGTTTCAAAAATATTTATCCTTTAAGCACGGGTAGACTGGGACGTCAAGCGCGAGCTGCAAAACTTTTGATAAACCCAAAACGAACTGTATTGACGTATAGAGAAAGCTCATTCTTCAATGAAATGTCATTGACTGCGCGAGGGAATTTTGCAGCATGGACGCGTGGTTTCTACCACAGGAATTAAATCTCTATGTATATTAGCACAGAGTTCTATTTGGTATATACGCCTCAGTGCGCCTCTATGATACAACAATATTTTAAATCTTAACCTTAACCCCAATCTTTCACACAACTATTCGATACCGGAAGATGTAAGTATAGGCGCTTCTGGATCGTACAGTTTTCCGTCCAGTTGCCTTACGAAAACACTTCGGGCTCCACACCGACTCAATAAACTTTATAGCTTCATTAGAATAGTTCCCCGACGAGGTTCTTGGCACGGCGTGTTTCGCTGTTAAAATGTTTTATTTTACGCGGTGGCAACGTTTGCGCTGTCAAATTCGCGAATTCTGTGTAAACGATCGTAATGGACGGGCAAGCAATTCGTCAGTGTAACGCCGAAATCAAGTGAATCTCGGAAACCGTACAGTAAATCGATGAGGTTGAATAAAAATGCCAGTCTGCTATTGGTTTGCTTGTAAGAACCTAGCTTGGTTGGGCCTCATTGACAATGAAGGAATTATTGCGGACGGCTTCAGCAAACTGTCAAGGTTTCAACTGCGTCCGAGAAAATTTGTCAACTGCTCATCTAATGGATAGGAACCCAACAATTTTCGTCATCCAAAAAAGCAAGAAGATTATGAACATATACACTTAATTTAACGTAATATCGTATGAATAGGTATAGTACTCCAAAAACACCCAGCCAATCATTATTTTAGAAACAAACCTCAATTATTTTAAAGGGATTTGAAACTTCCTTTTATGATATCCATACGTGGTGACTGGTGATAGGGAGAGAGAGTGATTATTAATTCTGTATCTGTATACCAGTAAAATTGCTAAACGAATAACTGGAGTCGCTTGTAGAAGGAAACAAAAAGTATAAGGATATTACCGGTAAATTTCGCGAGGCCGTTATCTCCCATTGTTTTTGCGGTAATTGTCCTGAGCTGGGTACGTCAACAGAGCCACAGTTGCACAACCACGTTGGAACAGGCAAATGGGAAAGTTTTTACGTGTTAACCCTCTGAGTATTACCATAGTAATCGTCTACAATTTGTATAATATTCGCGTGTTTACCTAACGGAGATTATTGTGGTCATTGCGATAGGGTTTAAGTGTTTTCATGGAGATCTGAGGTATAACAGCGGAATAAGTATACCTCCATTTAGTAGATATCAGATTTTTGTTATTCACATAAACTAATACAGGTCCTTATGAATCGTCAATAAACAAAAAAAAAAAATATATATATCTAGATATTTACCACCCATTCGGTATGCATTTCCTATGGAGAAGAATGGTAAAGAAACTGCATGGTTACTCTTTAGTACTACATCTGACTAAAAAAAAATTGCTTTTACCCGCTACCCGTCGAGGGTCAAGTCCTGGGGTCTGTATTGTTGGGAGAGTGTGGTGAGCCTAGAAAGTTTACCTAGAGTCTGTATAGCAGGGAATGCTAAGAAGATGCAACACTCCATCGTTTACTACAGTCACAAAGAAGACGGCAGTTCCAAATATCAGTGAGAGAAAAATCCACGTTTCCTCGTGCAAAACACTCGACTTTCTATAAACACACAGTAAATAAATCAAGTTTCGGCCGTGCAACAGTTTTGTAAGTGGCTAAAATTAGTTTCACATGTTATTGTTGTAAGTGTTCCCGTAAACATTGTTTGTGGATTTCGGGCTTTAGGGTTGCAGATATTACATGATGATGTAAAAATAAATATGGTGTTTCATTGAAATCTAAAGATGTAAATTCTCACTGGGTTGCCAAATATATAGGTATAAATTCCTACATACAAAGCTCGAAGGGCTACGCTTTCTTACTTTAATCTTTTGTGGTATTTCGTAAATATAAACCAAAGATGTTCGATAATTATAAATGATTAAACTTATTCAGAAAAGCTTAACCAATTTCGAAACTGTGAAAGGTACAAGGTTCTCACCTCGCATTTAATGCGTAACGTGTAAATCCATCTGCAAATGGATATATACTCAAGAGAACGAGGGTTATAAGGGTTACACTCGTGACTTTGTGGTTTCATTTCTTTAAATCGACCCTCTATTCCAAATCCCAGTAGCCTCAGCCCCTCCCATATTAATTTAATGAGTTTACCGACGTTAAATCTTGCAACGACAGTGGATAAAACTAAATATAGTACGTTAGTACAGTGAAAACAATAGGCACTAACTGGCGAGGCAATTTGCCGTGATTAAACGAGGGAAATCACTTCGGGAGCGCCGCTCGCGTAATAAATAATATTGTTCGGGTTCATGTTTATTTTCTTGATGCTATTTACTTTAAGTCTGGGTTTAAAGAATCTACGGTTTGTGCTATATATATTTCCTAATTATACGCTTACTATATATATATATAGTATAGAAATGTTGAATGATTCTTGAGGAAAATTAAACTTGATGTCACACATACCTCTTTACCCAGTTTACCAATTACTTGAAGAAACATCTTAAAGATTAGCATTTCTAGTTCTTCATATTGAAAAAAACAAATAACAACAGTAAGACAAAAGCCATTATTAACTGTCGTTAGCAAGTGAACGGGGATGAGCTGTTAGGTGCACGCCCCTACTCAGACGGGGCAGTTACTTTCTGAAGTTTATTGCTGTCGGGTGGCAGGCAACTTCGCACAATAGATTAGTGTCTGAGTGCTTGATTGAGGAGAATCCGGGAAATTTTAAGTGATTGTATTTGGTAGACGACTCTTAATATTTCAACATTTCTAAATGAAAAACATTTAGTTAACGGAAGGATGTCAATCGCTCATAACGACATTGCGTTGGCGGAACCATTATAGAGACTTGACGAGATGTCTAATCTAAATCAGAATCTAATCTAACTTTATACAGAAATACTACTGACATTATGTGAGCTTGACGATCAGTTTTCCCGCTGACTCAGCCATTACGAACGATGGTAATTTGACAGCAGATTAAGCCTCTACTCTCTTCATCATAGGTTCTTTTTGGAAAACAACCTAGAATCGGTGTACGGTCACACATGAAGTAATTTAGCGTTACAAACAGAACAAACTCGGAATGAAGTAACACGGTTTATGGATTTCGGTCCAAGACGTCATAGTATAGTGCAAGCATAATTTCCGGAACTAACGCGCAAACACCGTTACACATCGCGTTTCGTAAGGAAAAACATGAGGAAACAGCGGGCTAGCGAGAACGCCTTTAAATATAATGTTTTGACAGCATCTGCTATTCTATGCTCCTACGTGGAATTGAGGAGCGATCCATGTCACTCTCTGCGTGATTTATATCATGTATATCGTTGTATTACGATAAGAACCTGGAGTGGAATTGGAATATCCGGTCGATTATAGTAATCAACAGATGGAAGGGTACTAAAATTGGGACTTGAGTTTGAATCAGATGTTAATGTTATCATTAAGTTTCCTTCAAAGACTTTCTACTGCTTAACGGGCAAAGGGATTAAGGCTTAAGGGTAGGTATCGAGCTAAATAGGCTTGAGTCAGGTGATCACGGGTATCTAAGCTAAGACCAAAGGGAGTTTTGTGTACTATGAGTAATTCCTATGAAGTAATTGTGAAAAGAATATCTGGAAATCAGTGAAAACTATTTTATTAGGATTGAATTGTTGCCTTTTGAAGCTTAGGAAACGCATATCATCATAGTATCTTACAATCAAGAGCGAATATTTAATTATTTATTATTATATATAATTGATTATTAAGCAGGTAACAGATCTCTTATCAATTAAATAAGTCTTGTAAGTGTAAAGTTGGAGAGCTTTCATAACATTTACAACAAAAATAAATTAGGCTGAAGTTTTAATGCAATGGAGTACCTAGTTTCCAGACGTGAGTTATCGACGTAATGTGCAAAAAATAAAGACAAACACTTCACTTTTATATGTACGCATGCAATCGTCCGACGTCCATCAATCGAGCGAGAGCGTGCAGGAGCAGAAAAAAATAAAACGTGAGGAAAATCCACCTCTTTACTATTTTGCCAAAACATTAATGTCATTGTACTGTAGGTACCTTTTCAGCAGAGTAACAAGTTCTAACGAAATAAACCTCCTCCTTTTGGAAGTCGGTTAAAAAGGGAGACACGACAAGTGCATAATAATCATAAAAAGAATTATAAGTACAGACATACGTAGAATACCAATAAGCTTGAAATGAATTAAAGTAACTTCATAAAAACGTCAAATTGAATACCTCCTTTTTTTTTAAGTCTGCTTAAAAAGGGTAAGAGCTATTGAATACAAGAAAATTTAAAAGTCTAACACCAATTATGCAAGAGTTTATCCACATCCCAAGTTGCGTACAGGCAATCCGTTCCAATAGACCGTAGTAGTGGTGTTGCATATACAACTTGTTTGAGCAATCAGCTCTGGTTACGCGGCGGAAATGAGAAACAACTGAATTGGAGTTGACGATGCGTGAGTATTTCGTTACGAAGATGAAGGGATTGTGGAACGTGAGCGAGGCATGATTATGTTTCTCACAGAGGTTCCCTAGGGATGATAGTTCCAGCCTTTTACTGATGTCTGTAGGCTCAGCATGACCAAGTGACGTCATTTTCTCGACAAATCTGACAGTTAAAAAACTGGCCAAGTGCGAGTCGAACTCGCGCATGAAAGGTTCCCTACCATTATCTATAAAGACGAGGAAAAAAAATCACGTTTGTTGTATGGGAGCCCTTTAAATTTATTTTATTCTGTTTTTTTAGTGTTTGTTGTCATAGCGCCAACAGAAATACATAAGCTATGAAACTTTCAACAAAATTTTGGAAAAGGAGAAATTTAGACACACTTTTGCACGGACCTGCAGGTGATGCAAGCGTTGTTGCGGCTTGGTACACCTGCTGCTTGTAGGGAGATGATCCTTAAAATTCCTTAGAAACTAGTTTTGATCATTACAGGATCCATTTTAACATAAGCTACATCTGCTAGTAACTGTATTGAATCCGTTACTAAGAATAACTTACGCACTTTTTATGAAAATGTACCCTGTGGCAATATAAATAAAGATTGAAATTCTGCTGTCTAAACCACGCGACCGATTGACAAAATTCGCTCGCGTCGTTGATGACAATTTGTTGAAAAATGTGCCCCTCGCTCGTATGAGTTAATACGGCTCGTTTTGGTATAGCAAACAAAATGGGTCGTGCGCGTTTTGTAGAGCCTGTGTGTGCAGGGCTTAATGTCCAGGTTACCTGTCTCAATAATATACTAAACGAATTTAGGACAGAGATGACCCAGATATCCTTACCGCTATATTTACAGAAAATAAAATTACCTATAAGTATACATTTTATTTACAAACCATACGGCAATAAAACGTCAATGAATGCATTCAAAATACAAATTAAACCCGATTGAGCATCAAAACATACCAGGTAGATGCCCAAAAACTTTATGTAGAGGCGACAAAATATCAAACCATTGGTCTTAGAATCAGTCCCTATAAATTCATTGTCCCGATATCCGTAATCATTAGCCAATTAGCTCTTAATATATGCAAAATTAATTATAATATCTTAGTCATTGAAAATTATTTAAAAACATGTTTCACAAATTTGTTTATCAAACTAATATTGATTAAATGTTCACATAATCTAATGCGGGATTACTATAAAAATAGTTGTTATCGGTAAAACCAACGATATGTTCTGTTAAGAACGTCTATCTAGCTGTTTACAGGCCAGGCATAGGGAGCGTAGGTAACAAAGGTAGCAAAAGTGTTGGCTAACTTCTCGTCATAAATTTTACAATCTGTAGCAAAACGGAGCGTATCCCGAAAATAACATAACATTTTTAAACACTTGGTAGGTGTACTATAGGTGCATTGATTACGTACTAGACTTGGGTAACTCGTATTTTTTATATTTACCTCGCGAGGTGCTCACGAAGTACACCTTGTTCGGGGTGAGGCCTCGCTCGAGCGTGTATTCACTCTTTTTGCTTACATAGCTCACTCACTCTAAGGACGCAGTCACCCGCAATACTCTTAACTGCCCAGCAACTCTTCCATGAGGCATGAGGAGGAAGTGAACGACTGAGGCGGTTCAATGTTGAAATTCGAACAACTCGTCCAATTTTCGAACGACGAGGACTTCATGAGTCGACTATTACATAGACCTTTTAAAACGTTCATTTTGTTCACATGTCAGATCCAGGTATACATAGTGTGAGTCCTATGACGTCAGATGTGTTGCCGGGGGTCGTTCGCCCTTCTGCGACTGTCGTGTGCCGTTCAATAGGGCGGCCGTATCGACCGGCCGCTTTCAATTACGTTACTTCAGCCGTACCTACGTGAGGGGATTTTATATAAACTATAAAACTACCTATACAGTAAGGAGTTGGTTAATTAAAATTAAATATCGCCAGACAAGACATACTTTTCGTATGATCCCATACTAAGCAAAGCTGTATGGGTACCATACAATGGATTGGGGGCGATGCCAGTTACATACAGACCAGGGTAAATTTCAAAAAGCCTATTTACCGCTCACCGCAACAATTAGGTGGAGTGAGCCGAGCGGCTTAACGCGTATATGTTGTTATTAAAATGTGTTTCCACCTGCTACCAAATACGGAACAATGGGTACCATTGACGGCGCACCAAACCGATAGACAATGCGGAATGCACCTGTCTTGAATCTTTGTTAGCCGATGCCTTTATCTATAGTCGCTTGCAACATACGATTGGCTTTGCTAGCATTGATTTTAATGGGAGAAATTTTACCGACGATTAGAAAGAAATCCCGCTGGACTATATTACGCATATAACTTGTTTTTTGCGCTAGAAATCTAAGGAGCAATTTTGAAGGAGGGTCATTGAAACTGGATTGCAACATCGTCCGGTTGTTTGAGACATATCCCCGAATGAATGAGCACTGCACGAGTCGAAAGGAACTTTGACTTCACAAGGGACATAAGCGGAATGTCAATAGAAAAATAAAGATACGTTGATAATGATTTGCTTTTTCCCCCCTTTTGCCCCTTTTGCCCCCTTAAATATTTATTTTATTCCGTTTAGTATTTGTTGTTATAGCGGCAACAGAAATACATAATCTTTTAAAATTTCAACTGTCTAACTATCACGGTTCGTGAGATCCAGGCTGGTGACAGACGGACGGACGGACAGCGAAGTCTCAGTAATAGGGTTCCCGTTTTACCCTTTCGGTACGGAAGTCTAAAAACGTTTACCTGAAACGTGCAAACTGTCTCTTCGTACCAAACAAACATGTAGGTACCTACTTTCTCTTTACATAAGTAACATTGGTAGGTATTTTCTTTTCAGAGCTACAATCAGCATATTTACAGTTACAGTTTCGTGTGTCCTCTTACTTCCTATCCATGTTGTAACCAGTATCCACACGCGACTTTGCATGCTATAGTACCTTGATTTTTCTTTAAAAAAAAACTTCCTTGAATATTTTATTGCCTTCCATTTCCAAATACTAAATATCTAATACAATAACAAGTTCAATCGATTATTGATACAGGACGGAAAAAATTAAAATTGATAATCGAACCATGAAGATATTATTGACTATAGAAGGAAAGACGATGAAAACGTGGTACGGATTTGACACGACAAATGTCATCCTAAATCGATCGATTTAGGGATTATTATTAGAGATGAAACGGATAGTGTTTAGTCCGGATACCGGATATTCGGCAAGCTACCAGGCCAGAGCGCCGGATATCCGTTCACTGGATATTCGGCCCTTTATCGCGTAACATGACGCTTCTTAAATACATCTCGAATCGATCGCAATCACGACGCATACATATGGTGGTACCTTGACTACTGCGGGTACTGATGCAAACTATCCGTTTCATCCCTATTTATTTTTATTAAAAGCAGCTCCACAGGCAACACACTGGAGCTATGTACCTGTTTATTTGAAATACGTTTTGGCGATTTAAAAAAATGATCAGCCCACAGAGTTTCTTGCCTGGTCTTCTCAGTTGAGGTCGCGTTTCGATCCGGTAGTAGTATATAAGAAAAAAAAAATGAAAACTTGACAATTTGTAAGTGCCCTCATAGGCCTATACAGAATAAATGATGTGTTGTCTGGCGATACTATTTAATGTAAGGGCAAGGGCTGCCTATCAAATATTATATAGTGACGAATGGTAAATAAACTTTTTTGGGGTAGTATGACGACGTAAGATGACAATGATTATTATGGATAAGAAATGTTAGCTGGGACCCAATTCTCGCATTATCGAAATCATATATAAGAGATAATAGTGATGCGACACGATCCGTTTTTCACCCGAGTGAAAATAAATTTTACTCGAGTTCGTTCGCACTCGATTCACCGAGTCAACTCGGCGCGCCGAGTAGATTAATACCATTTTTAAATGGCAACTTAATTAGTCGTATGAAGTCTTTTATTTTTCTTTGTTGATTAATAACATAAAAAAGGTATATAATGTTTTGTATTTTATTTCATATTACCAAATATTACTCATTTATTAAAGGTATTAAAAAAAACTTAATTTAAACTATTCGAAACTCAGCTCGAGTGATAAATTCTTACTCGAGTTGTAAGGAGTGGAAGTAGTTTACTCGAGTGACTCGAGTACAACTCGAGTGACGTAGTAAAATTACTCGAGTGACTCGAGTCGCATCACTTGGAGATAATGCTTACGCGCATCGTACCCTAAAGGAGCCCCTAATATGATCTTCCGGAAAATAATGGGACAGTGATAGTGAAATGATATCCTGTGTCAGAAATGAAACACATCTGTCCTCAGTGATATATACTGAAAGTACACGCACAACGCACAGTGCCCTATAGCGAGAGACAAAAAGCTTGAAAGATTGAGGAGCTTCTTAAGTATGTGCGAAGAACATAATTCTTTAGCATACACATGTTGATTATCTTGACACCAATCTAAACCTAGTTCCTAATGTACCTATGTGAAAGAGCATTTTTTTCTAGTCTATTTCTATGTCCCACTCCTGACCTAAGACATCTCTTTTAATACTCCACAAACCCACAAAGAAGACCAGATCTTCCTGCCATCGTCTTTTTAGTCCGCCCCGGCTGCATTGGCCATCGCTTGGGGTCCAATTTTTAATGTTTGTGCACCTTTGCAGCTCAACAGGCCCAGCTTACTCCCACTTCAACTTTGCAGTTATTGGCCCCACGTAAGCGTTACTTTATTACTATTAAATTCATTTAAGTATCTCTGATCAAAGATTTAGTCTTATTTTGCGTACCGCAGAATTGCGGTAATTTTAGGTAAATATGAAATTTGCTGTCTTAGAGCTAGAAAATATTTAATCACTCACCTTTACGTCACGTCGGTCAGTCTGTAAGTCTAGTCCACTTACCTCTATTGTCTGATATCAGTGAGTAGAGATCAACATCGAAATAGCGACAATCAAATACAATTGTAAAGTCTGCCAGAATAATGAATATAGGACAGTTTTCTAATAAGTATACTAGACTAAGAACGAAATCGAATTTACTTAAATCTTTTTTGTGCACAACGATAGCCTAATTGGTAGAAGGCTCGCCCTGGACCCAAAGGTTGCGAGTAATCAAACCCAAGGTTCGTATTTCACGAGCTGCAATGATTATCACTTGCTGAAAAGTGATGGTAGACATTGTGTGGAAACCTGCAATTGTTATACAAAGACGTGTGAAGTTCACCAATATGCACTGGACCAGTATGGTAGACTATGACCCAAATGTCAATGCGTTCAGTATAATGGCAATAATATTCCACCTCCAATTACATTGGTGCCAAAAATACAGGTAAATAATGAGGGTGGACGGCAGTGCACCTCTACCTATATCTTTAGGGAATACGAGCGTGAGGATTATAATATTACACTAAATTCCAAAACAGGGACAAACAGTTTCAAATAGGTTTCTTTGACGTATCTACCTACATATGTACGTGTTCATAGGTAGATATATCTGTCACACAATTTTCAATGCATTTTTCACACATTGTTACGCAAACAAGGTTGATGTTTTCGTGACACTTTAAGGAGGTTGTCTTATATGAGGCCTCTTTTGCTAACATGTTTCAATTTTGTGTTAAGACTTGCAATATAAATTTATCACCACGCCTGTATTCTCCGAACGGGTAGGCAGATGTACACCGACACATAGCTGACTTATTTTGGTGTTAATGTGATGAGACTATTACCATTAAACTGGGCACATTTTCCCTCAATACAAGAGACTTAGGTCATAGTCCACCACAATACCCCAATGCAGGTTGGTGAACTTCACAAGCCTCTCTTATAGATGTGCAAGTCACTATCACTTATCATATCTAGAATAATTTCCTCTCTTCCTGAGATTAGTGCATTTAACAAAACAAACAAACTCTTCAGCTTTATAATATTAGTATAGATGGAATGTTTGAGCCCTCCATTAAGAATCAATAAGATAATAAGTTCAACCTCTATGATGTGGTATATACATTAATTAATTATTATAGGTACTATCTCTGTAGTTAACCTAGCAAGTGTTGAGTTTAAAGGTCGAGCTATTCACTTGATACACTAGTTTAGCCATATAGCAAGGCAAACATCTGAATTCTGAGAAATTTAAAATATTTCGTTGATTCTTTTTCTTCTTTATTGCAAATGGCTACAGAATTTAGCCCACTGTTGCCAAGTTTAAATTCCAGCAAATTTTTTTATGGATAATAGACTTATAATAGGTTGAGTGATAGTGCACCCATACCAACCTACTTACAGTAACCATTAATGTTATGTTACCCATGCATGATATCCTAACATAATAGAACTACTTACGATAAGTCAGCTGTTTAAATAAATAAATGTAACAAGAAAAGACATACTCATTGTTTGATCCCAAACTAAAGGAATCTTGTACTATGGGCACCATACAATGGATTGGAGGTGATCCCAGTTACACCCAGAACAGAGTAAATTCCGAAGAGGGTTTTTTCCGAAATTTGTTACCATCGGGAATCAAACCCACGACCTGGTACAGAGAGCCGAGCCACCTACACTCAAACTACTAGACGAAGCCATCATGAAATGATGATGATGATTATTCAAGTAGTTTTGTCTTAAAAAGCTGACATCCAATGATTCACCTTCACTGTGGTTATTACATATTTCAATGAAACAATTAAAAGAAAAAGAAGGTTTCAAGGATTGAGGATAATATAAATAATTATTTGCCATAAAGGTCAATATGCATGCTGTCTCATCAAGTCCCTCTCTAACATGTAAGAAAGAGACATCAATATCATATTTTGTCTTGTCACACCCGGCTGTGATATGGCCTCGGACAGACTAGCACATGTCCAAAGACAAGACTTATATCACAGATTACCATTGTCGTTAAACCAATATCTGCAATAAGTATGGCAGTTTTTATTTGACAATAGCTGATGCATATAGCATATTGTCTATAACAATCACAGTTCTCTGTATAATTCTTAGGAGGCAATTCTTAAGAGTCTTGTCTGTGCACAAGTAGTATTTGGGATAAAAATTTGGTTAGATAGTCATAATATGTAAATGAAATGTCAAAATCTCCAGCAGTTCACAAAGCAGTTTTGAGTCCGTCCTTTACTCTTATGGCATTAATTAATGAGACAAAAACCAAATATATCACAAGCAGTTATGAAGAAATGTGTTTACAATAGGATCAATATTGTTGGTCAGAGAGGTAACATAAATCTGTTGAAGTTTAGGATGTATACATGCCATAGTAATGGAAAATCAATTATTTTAATTATCAGGGGGTGGACACGTTAAATAAATAAAAAGCAGACACTAATTATATGGTTTTGTAAGGTTATAGGTAGTATTTAATGCACAGTAGAGATTACTGTAACATTTCTGCAAGTAAACATTCAGAAAGGCCATTTCTGACAATTGAATTTGTGTTCAATGTTTTTGCTTCAACTGCTAGATACCTACCATAAGAGATTAATTTGAAATTATAATTTCAAATCTCAAGGAAGCCTCGATAGTACATACATAATGTAGAGAATATATTTTCTATCTATGTTAGGTATGACTGCATTGCAACATTCAGGTCACTGGCTATAGGTGTGGTAACATTAGGCAAACAAATCTGTTAATTTTTATGTGAATAATATTCAACTAAGCTGAGCAATGTTCATTGAAGGGAAAAAAATACCAAGAGTATAACTAAGTATATATTATATACTACTAAAGGTAGGTGTGGACAACTAAATTACAAAATACAGTTTACATTTAGCCTACCAAGAATACTAAACTCTAGTTATCCAATCATATATTACACATGATTGATTTTATCTACTATTGTCAGTCATATTTGTGTCATACCAAAGAATGTTATCTGAGACCGATTTACAGTACAAAACCCATATTTACTAGAACAAATAAGATAGTTTCACTATAACATTGATATAATTGTCGTAAACAGCGTTTCAAAGGTAGGTAAAGCCGATTAATAACACCAAATCGATGTCATTTCGACTAGCAACAGGGCTGTGGCTGGGTACATGGGGTTCTGTACATACTATAGGTATGTATGTACACACCCCAACTTGCTAATAAATGTCCAATATCCTGTCATGCGGTGGGATATGTCGGAGTCCTAGCGTTCGCGGACACCGCTCATCACACGATCAGCTCAATTAACACGCGCATATTACACCTATTTCGTGTACGAACAACGTTTTACACCGGCGAAGCTATGTGCATACACCCAAAATTATTCCCGATTCTGGACCGAAAAATATTGTACTTATGCGATCGGATACTTAGTAGTACTATTACACGCAATGAAAACCGTTGATAAGTAACAAAATACTGAAGAATTAGGCAGTATGAATGGCAAAAATTTACCCTTCTGTCAGCAATGTCCGTTCGGTCGTCGTTTCAGCGGTTTTCACGTGCTTCCTATTCACTATTAAGACTGGATTCTCACTTTTTGGCACATTTTGTATATTATCAACGACACCACACTGAATCAAGAATTATTCACTAGTTTTTATCACGGAACAATCCACCATTAGCTTTTCATACACCCTCAAGATCGGTCCCTTTCACGGCCATTTGCAAATTGCGTCAAAGTTCCTGGAACGTGATTGGCGTATTTTGCGCTAGTATTATTCGGTTTTACAGCGCCATCTGCTGGTAATATAATGGACTAAATTTATTGATACGCTACAAGCAACCTTATTTGTTTGACTTTGAAGTGCTATTAGATTATCTATATTTTGTATTTATACCCTTTACTGCACTGAACTTAGTTGGGTGCGGTACTGTATTTGAGAACCCCGTATCGTGACGTCAAATCTGGGCGTGAGAGAATGAAAAACGCGGCAATTTTTGAACCCTTACGTACATATTAAAAAATGTATTACGGGGAAAAAGGAAGAACATTTAACTTTACATACGAATAGTACAGCAACATATTGGTAAGCGTTAATTTTATTATATCAATAGTGAGCAATGAATCAATAATAAAATTGGTTCCCAAATGAAAAAAAGAGTACCTATTTCGATCGAATTATTTGCCTATTTTTCGGCTAGACGTTTCAACTTACGCAAATAAAGACTCAAATAAAGTCGGTGGTGGTTTTATTTTCTTTGTAATTAACTTAAAAAATACAGAATTTTCTTTGTAAAAAAATATAGTTGATAAATACATGTATTAGAATAGAATAATGGGGCAGATAGTAACCAGATAGAAAATCCAAAAAGGGGCGACCGTTCTTTGCTTGACACATTCTCTCTTCATCACCTCTCATTTTGAGTGTATTATTATGAATTCCTTTCCAAGCCTTTAGGTGGGGCTCCTTTATCTGAAATGATTCCATATGTTAAACCATATTTTATTCAATAAAGTTATTTATTAGTCTCTATAAAACATCAATATTGATTACCACAGTGTGGTCGCGCATAATCTGCAATAATAAAGTTCATACTGTAGCGACATCTATCTCGCCACACACGAACTAAATCCTGCATCGCGATATTAAAGCGATCCGAGCGATTGTACATATATAGAAGAACCTGACAACAACCGTCGGGCAGTAGCCCGCCAGACACAACACCTGTCTGGTCGGAGGATCCTTCATCCTCCCTTTACCTTCCAAAATAAAAAATCCGAAGACCTTATTTATGCTTCGCTCTAACTCTAGCGATGTATCTACGTTTTGGCATTTTTAAAACACTATAATCCAGGTACATACTTAATAATATCTAGAAACGCGTATCTAATACCGGCTACACATGATCAATTTTAAATGCCAGTTCAAACTGTCAGTTACAACTGACGCCCCTTGAGTCCACAGACGTTCATTTTTAACTGAAGACAGATATCATTTTTTTGTGTCCAGTACATCTAAACACACAATATGTCATCGGACGATGCTTTAGCCTTAATCAACCTATTTTAAGTTTTAAAAAAGGATAAAAAAATCGATGTTACAGATATACGGATATACGCTCCATACGGGTACGAATGCGTAGATTAGATAACTGCGACACGACTGACGGACGACACTCGTTCATTTAACACATAGTTTTAACTGAACAGTTCCGTCATTTCAGTTTAAAATTAGATGATTCTTATTTCAATCAGTTTTAACTGTTATCGAGAGAACTGTCAGTTTTCAACCTACATAAAGTCAGTTTTAAGTGACAGTTAAAACTGTTCAGTGAAAAGTAAATTTAATATCTTATTGTTTTGTAAAGTCTCATCCATCCACCAACCAAGTGTTTTACATACTCTGGATACTCTGTTCAACTCTGTTGTTGGCAAAATGATCGACTATTATAAATACGATGGAGGCCATATCTTTTAAAAAAGGGAAGTGTGACACTTAAAACTGATTGTCTGTATCAGGCATAAGGTTGAAGGCTGCGGCAATCTTTCTCCTTATAATTACATACATCTTCTAACGGCCCATAGACAATGTATCTTTACATTTTTTAAAAGAAAACATCTTTGGATTAAATATATAAAGACTAAGATAATGACAGAAATACTTATATATTGATGATAGGTATAAAATATTCTTAATGAAGCTAGTGAATTGTAGATCTGGGTATATCGATACGGGTGTCGGGTATATCTAAGATAAAGTATAGACTAGATGGATTACAATAAGCTGAACAAAGTCACCTATCTTTTACTTTACACTGGCATATGGCACAATGTCATGTGATAGAAAGAGATAGCGATAGCCTCTTCTGACCGTCTTTAAACGCTGCGCGCCACCAGCCGAAAGACGCCATCTTGGTTGTTATCCAGCTGGTTAACAGACGTTTCTGCCGATTTTGTCTGAAATATTGTTTCATAGTGAATAATATTGTGATTTGAGTGTGATTTACAACATAGCATAAAAAATGGCGTGTACTGTGCCTGGTTGTGTTAATAGAGTGGGTGTTTTGACAGAAAATAATGCAAAAGTATCCTTTCATCGGTAAGTAAATTCAATGAGTATTACTTGATATAAAGTATTATAAGCAGCAAGTGTTATAAAATGTGGCCTACACATTAAAGTAAAACGATCCAGCAGCTAATCATGCTTGTGTTTATTTCCAATTCTGTATGTTTAAAGAAAAACAAATTAAATTCATTTGTTTTGACGTTTTACCTACGTCGTAGGGATGTGTCATCTTATTTTCGAATATTATCGATAATATCAATACAGCAGTACTATAGTACTGCTAACCACACCTGTAAATTGAGAACCGATAACCACCTGGGCTTTCCCTTATTTCGTGTTCGGTGGGAGTAAACATGCAGCAAATAAAAAAAACACATTATCTTGAAACTACCCAAAAAGTTAAAATATTAATTTAAAATATAAATATAATATAAATTTAAAATATTATCTTGAAACTACCCAAAAAGTATCTGTGAACGTACTTACAAATGGATAGATACTTTAATTGAGCCAAAAAAGATTAGTGTTCAATGGATAACCTCGGGTAATAACTAATACACCTGTCACCTGGCATTGGTTTGACAAAAACATTTTAATCCTACTAATATTATAAATGCGAAAGTTTGTGAGTATGGATGTATGGATGGATGTGTGAATGTATGTATGTTTGTTACTCTTTCACGCAACAACTACTGAACGGATTTGCATGAAACTTGGCACATAGGTAGATCACACCCTGGAATAACATATAGGCTACTTTTTATCCCGAATAATCCCGATAGTATTTTCCCGTGAGACAATAATCGAACACCACGGGGTAAGGGTAGGGGTAGAGTTGCCAATCATACTGTTAAAAACAGTATCATACTGTTTTTGTCTCGTTTATACATTATACTGTTCAATAAAAAAAGTATCCAAAAATAATGCCAAAAATACTAGTAGTATTATAAAAAAAAAAAAAATAGTACTATGAACCAAATTTCTTAAATGAACTTCAATTTTTACAGGTTTCCTGCAGACATTGAATTAAGAAATATGTGGATAACCAATGTAAGAAAAGGTGATAATTGGAGACCCACACAATATACAAGAATATGTTCTGCACACTTTGAAGTTTCTTGTTTTCGTGAAGGTTACGATCGCAGTGTGCTCCATTCCCATGCTGTGCCTACAATATTCCCAAAACTGCCTGCGTCTTGCCAACCAGTAAGTATATAAATGAACAAAATGTTTTTAAAATAACGACCATTAGTAAAAAAAGAGTTATAAATTAATAACAAAAAATAACTATGTATGCAGTAAAAAATAATTAATAACTGCCCTATATATGAACTAAAAAGAGATATGTATTGCCTCTTTAAGCACCTATTTATACTTGAACTCTCAAAAGTTGCCTCCGTGTCCTCCGGCTACATGTGATGTGATTATTTTATAACAGTTTATTTAAATGTTTTAGTTCATAAGCACAAATATAAGTTTATAACGTATGTGTACCGAATACTAGACTCAATAGCATTGCAATATCATGACATGATACAGTAAATCAAGAAATATTCATCTTTTTTTTTTTTTTTCAAATTATCATCTAAGAGAAAACTGGTTGCCAAGTATGATGATGCAGTTCCATCAACATCCTCAGCTTATAAAATGAAGTAAGTTTACCATACTTGTAAAATAATTGTGGTTATGGTATTTGTGTAAAATCTACTATAATTTCTCTCCACTTAACGACTATTCTCTATAACGCTGGAAAATGCTCAGTCTGTTTAGTGTCGTAAAATAGAGTTGACACTGTATTTTCAAACAAAAAATACTAAATACTCCCATAGTGTAATTTGTATACAGATTTTTTTTCACATAAAACTGTACCTATGCTGCCTATATGGCTTTTCAAATCAAAAGGCAGCTAATGAGGTCTTTACCTTATAATCTAGGTACATCAGTATTAAAAAATAAGGTTCACAACAACTCCTATATCGTCCTTTTGATGTGAAAAGATGTCAATAAATATATTTCGGAAAGGCTTAGATTATTCATTGTTAACGTTTGCAACTTTTTTTTTAGCTTCGTTGTACCCTGCCGAAAGTGAGTCGCATGACTCAAACAGAAACAACTGATACTAAAAACGATATTGAAAAAAAATTGGAAACGGCAAAGAAGTTAGCGCAGCATTATAAAACTATAGCCATAAGACGTGGCAGAAATTTAAAGAATGCCCAGCGTAAGTGTAATAGACTTGTGAAGAAAAAAGCAGATATGGAGACAATTATCCAAGCATTACATCAAAAGATGGAAAACGAACATGTCGAAATTTTGAGGAAATATGCGCAAGATCGGATGTTTTCTTACAGCTGATTAATCATTGCTATGACAATTGCATATTAAACAATCATTTGCATTTGATAATCTAAGCCATTGTAAATTATTATTTAAAAATACGCATTCATCATGAATGCAAAAAGCCTTATGCACCGGGCGGTGAAATTGTAAGAAATTTCTATAACAAACTTGTTCAATAAAACTGATTATTTTTTGTGTTTGTTTTATTTCATTAAATATCACGGCATTAAGTGTTCAGTGCTTTAGATGGCACATTAATTGGTATCGTAAGATGACAGTCGCAAAGCAATGATGATATTATATATCTGGGTAATATTAGGCACTCGTACTAGCGCCATTCATCATTTTATTCTTTTTTTTTTGCCTAGTCGGTAAATTACCTGTATGTGTTTATGCAATCACATTACATTATTATGCATTTGATAAAGTAAAAGATTGCGGTAATCCATGCTTCCCTACTTAATATTATAAATGTGAATGTGAGTTTGATTGCTATGCTTTTACGCGAAAACTACTTAACCGATCATCATGTAATTTTGAACACATATTCTTGGAGGTATTAGAAGTAACATGGGATACTTTTATGAAAAAAAAATATTTTTTTTACGTTTCTTCACGGATGAAGTCGCGGGAAAAAGCTAGTCAACAGTAAATCTCTTAATTGTCTCTGGATCTCTTCATAAAAAGTGATTCCAAAAATACTACAGGTAACATACACTAGTCAACAATGTGTCAAGTACCTACTGTTTTAAATATAAATATATAAAAAATAAAAAAATGAATATATTTTTAACGATTTCAAATTGTGGATAAAAATACGCACGCTATCATTCAGTAAATAGGAAAAAACTGCAAAGAAACAACAAGTATTTTTTTTTTACCGGAGTTCGTTCTAAAGGCCACAGATAATATAATACACGGGATTTTATTATCTGTAGCGCTTGTTTCGACCAATCAAAAAGCGCCACAGATATTATAATCCCGTGGATTTCCGTGCCCCGCGACAGGAGCAGGACACGGTGCAGTGTGCCAAGGGCCTAAGTGATTCGCGAATTCACCCATTTGTTGTTATAGCGGCAACAGAAATACATCATCTGTGAAAATTTCAACTATCCAGCTACCACGGTTCATGAGATACGCGCATGAAGTCGCTGAAAAATTGCTAGAATTTTATTTTTAGTTAATTACAAAGAATATTCAAATTTCCCGCGTATTTCGATTTTCTATATCGACAACCGATGAAAACATCACTAGGCTATATATATCTATAAGTAAGAAGGATATAGTCAAAGTGGCGACATTTATTTGTTTTAGACCCACTTGAGACTCTAGTTCTTTCTCTTTCAAGCATATGATGTTTTGTTTATGTAAAAGTGAGAAAGATATACGTTCTGAGTTTTGCTTAAATGTAATCTATCTAGTATATACTTTATCTGAGGGGTATATAATATATCTTTGATTTTCATTTTTTTTACTCCATATTTGTCCCTACTTTAGTGTCACTGTCAGTCAGTCAGTCAATGGTAGTTTTGATTTGATGTCTAACGTCAGTTTACGTCAGGCTGTCAGCAAATCAGCAAAGAAGCTGAGCTGTCAGATAGATAAAATCACAAAATTCAGAAATTCCATTGTGTGGTTGTCAGGTCAGCTGGCTTGATTTATTGTAAAATAATAAATTGTAACGCATTTTAAAAGTGCGGGTGTATCGTTTATTATGTTTTAATTGAAAACAGTAATATAGATGCTGTACGTATTTTTGTAATTAGCTTAATCCTTTTGATCAAGGTTTTGTTTGTGTTTACTGTGTAAATAAATCAGAAGATTGTTGTATTCCCGATCGTTCTATCGGTAAGTATTATTTACGTTTATAATTGGTCGAATAGCGCATATGCTTAATATACTACGTGCATTATATATTGTTCTTTTTGAATTAAGTTAAGTTCTTAACTTATAGTTTAATTTATATAGTATAGCGTCGCAAAACGAGTAAATTAATTTAATGCCGTCACTTTGTTGGTAAATAATTAATTAGCTATCACTAGTAGAAAATAACATTGTCTTAAAACTACAAGACCAACTGAATACATTTGTTTATTTGGGCAATTAAAACTTGCTGTAAAGCTAATTACTATAAAACCATATAGGATAGGTGCAGTACACTCTTAGACCTACTACATAACATACATTATTACTGTACAGAACACATTAAGTACGTAAGAAGGTATTTTTAGTTTTGCAAATACTGTAAATGACCTAAAGAGGCTACATCATCAAATAAAACTCTTTAAATTCAATCTTTAATATTTATTTGCCCTCAACAAGATGTTAAACTGACGTGCACATGGTATCTACTTGATAGGTACTAAGTATAATATTATCTAGGGGCTTACAAATGAATATGCTCATTATAAGGTCTCGGGTAGAACAGTTGGCATTAGTGTAGGATGCCAACTTATGTGGTGGTAACAATGGGTGGTGGTGGATGAGTGTCACACACAGATGGCTTACCTACTACGCACTACCAACCCGCAGTGAACAAGCGTGGTAAGTTTTACGCCCAAACCCCTTTTCTTACTCTCTCATGAAAAACAAAAAAATAGGAATTAAACTAAAGTCAAAGATTGTTTTATTTAAATTTTATGTCAGGTAGTCCTATTCATATATATTATGAGTTAACTATGAAGTGCCTACCTAACTATGTACTTACAAAACACATAAAGTAGGTACATACTTAAGTAATTAGTATTACTATACTTAAGTAATTAACTGTGAATTAAAACATTGTGAGGAAACCTGCATGTCTATAGAAAGGTGCGTGAAGTTCACCTACCTGCACTGGGCCAGAGTGGTGGACTATAGCCCAAAACTCTCCTCTCTCTCTCTCTTGAGGGAGAATGTGGTATAATGGCAATAGGCTCACTCCCTATTACATTGGGACCAAAATACATCGGCCTACCCCTTTGGGGAATACAGGCGTGATAATGTATTTATTTATTTATTATACTTAAGTAATTATTATTATGGTGTGGAATGCAGTAATATAAACATTATTAATAAGGTATTTGTTTAATAGGTATTTGAGTTTTTTTTGTTTGCTATGTAATTACTCTGGTAAGCATTATGTACTTATGACTAAGTATCTGCTTAGTTATTTGTCATTTCTTCCTTAATGTTTCTGAGTTTTAGATTAATCATTTTTTTTATTAACTAAATAATGTTGCCATCAAGCGTAAGCTTACTATACAAATTATATCTAGTTTTTTTTTACACTTTTGTAATATTTGCCATTTACTTAAGTCTTTAAATACTTATGTTGTAATCGAGCGAATGTCACGGAAATAATTTGTCATTGAATAAATTTATATAATAGCTACATTTGCTAAATTAATTAAGATTATCAAAGTTTGATGGTTAGATTTCTAAAAGTCATTGGTACATGGATATACCAAGGTTAATAATCATGAAACAACATGTTTCTTTGTCTATGTTATACAGAAGTATGTGTTTCCCAAATTTTGCCATAAGTCTCAAAGTAAGAGGGGATAGAAATTGCCATCTTTTTGGCTACCCATCAGATTACCAGAAGAAGTATCTAAAACTTTTTATCTGTGTCAAACGATGACTGGACTGCATTTTGACGCGTGTTCGCATGGCTTTTACTATATCGAGAGGTGAAAGGCTATTTGGCCTAAGCGACATTTTTTTAACATATAAAATGAAACAAATGTAATTACGGAAATAACAGAGGTATTTTTGAGGCTTTCGCAATCCGCGAACTCTTTCTCGCTTGTTAGCTTGTTACTTCGCCCGGCCGTTTTAGAATTGAAGTCAACAAAGATAATGCAGGGGTTACATTTTTATTAAATTTCGTACTCTGGGGTGCAAGTTGCTGTGTCCTCGCGGGCCGCACAAAATAGGTCGGCGGTCCGGATGTGGACTGCGGTCCGCCATTTGGTGACCCCTGCTCTAGACTCACTCCAATTAATATTACGTGGATTTAGGGCTATATTCCTCGATTGCAGATAAAAACTTTGCAGGAAACAAACAGCTACTTACCTCATTCCAAATTCGATTTGTGATTAAGCATTGCCCTTCAAATATTATCAATTTAATCATAGTAGCCACACACGCAATATTTGATAAGAAAATTTAATTAACTAGGATTTCACTGTTGCCATTTTGTGCTAATTGATTATGATAATAACATTATTCAATTTATTAATACATATCATCACTCCTGCATTCCCCGAAGGGGTAAGCAGAGGTGCACTACAGTGCCATTATACCGGGCACATTCTGTAGTCAACCACGCTGGCTTTGTGCATGCTGGTGAACTTCACATGACTTTGTATCCTCACGTTAAACATTATTGAAAATGACGTTCGCACATGAAATCCGAAGATCACAGAGGTGCGTGCCCAGGGTTTAAACCTGCACCACTTAAGTTCTAGGCGAGCGTTCTGCCAACTAGGCTATTACTGCATTTAATTTATTGTTATGCTACACATGTAGAGGGTGGGTTGGTGCTCGGGTGTCTACATCATCACGCCCGTATTCCCCGAAACAGTCGGCAGAAGTGTACTGTTTTAGGGAGCGAGGCTTTTGTACTGTCCACGCGCTTTACTGCGCTTGATGGTTTGGGTTATAGCCGCCCAGAGTGGGGTTTCCCTTCATACGGCACTTACGACAATGCAATCCTCCATCGTACAAATAAAGATAACTATACTTATTGTAAGTATTACACACTCAGCATACCGGGGTTAGCGAGTTCACTTGACTTTTTTAGATAATGTACCTTTAGCAGTGGTAGCCGAGTGGTCGAACGCTCGCCTTGCAAATCAAAGTGTGCAGGTTCAAATCCCGGCTCGCACCTCTGGGATTTATGTGCGAATCTCATTTTCATCCGAGATTATCACTTGCTATGAAACGGTGAAGGAAAACATCGTGAGGAAACCTGCACGTCTGAGGGAACTTGTCTAGCTCCCGATAGATGTGTGAAGTCTGCCAACCCGCACTGGGCCAGTGTGGTGGACTATGGCCTGAATCCCCCTCGCATAGAGGGGAGGCCCGTGCCCAGCAGTGGGACGTTAAAAGGGCTGTAGTAGTAGTAGTACCTACTCTGTAAAAATGCATTTAAAGATTGAATTTGTGGGGCAAAAGTCTCGAGACTACGCATCTGTATTCGCTAGCATAATATATGACTTTTTGTTGAAAAATGTGCTTCATTAGATAGATAACTCTTTATTGCTCCACCGCAAAAAGTATTCACATTACACATAGATTACACAGAGTGTCACAATGGGCGGCCTTATACTGCACGTCACATATAGCGATCTCTCTTTAATGTGTTATTACAGGTTCCGTACCCAAAGGGTAAAACGGGAACCCTATTACTAAGACTTCGCTGTCCGTCCGTCCGTCCGTCCGTCTGTCACCAGGCTGTATCTCATGAACCGTGATAGCTAGAAAGTTAAAATTTTCACAGATGATGTATATCTGTTGCCGCTATAACAACAAATACTAAAAAACAGAATAATATGAATATTTAAGGGGGCTCCCATACAACAAACGTGATTTTTTGGCAATTTTTATAGATAATAGTACGGAACCCTTCATGCGCGAGTCCAACTCGCACTTGGCCGGTTTTTGTACATAGTGATCAAAAATTGTCGCGCGCGTTTTCTATTGATACAGAGTTTCATTGCAAATGAATTATTTAAAAATATTACTTAATAACAAAACAATAGAGTCCTTTCTATTATTAATGCGAATGTATAGCTAAGATAGCGATGAATCTTCTTTGTCTCTTTGTCCGAAGTCCATGTTTACTGATATATAAGCAAAAAGTGATGTTATATTGAGGATGTATGAGTCATTTTCAATTGACGGCTGCGTGTTGCGGTTGGGCCTTTGTCATGCTTTTAGGATTGGTGAGTGCGTATTTACTTTAAGGATTTGTACTTACGACGACGTTTAAACAAAGTCTCGATAGGCTGTTACTGTCCGAGGCGTAGGTAGATTACTTTATTGCTTTTATTACTTTCAAACACAAGGGTTGCAAGTTCATATCCTGGGTTCGCACCTCTGGGATTTTCCAATTTCACGTGTTAATGTCATTTTCAATAATGATTACCACTTGCTGATCGGCGATGATAAATAGCGTGTGGAAAACCTACACGTCTATAGAAAGGCGCGTGAAGTTCACGAACCCACATTGGGCCAGGGTGGTGGATTATGGCCCAAATCTCCGTAATGAGGGGGAAAGCACCCGATTTAATGGCAATAGGCGCGCCCCTATTTACGTTGGCACTGCAATTAACCTCTGCCTACCCCTTCGGGGAATACAGGTTTGATGATGTATTTATTTTGTGTTTTATAAATTAAGATCAGGTAGGGTCTTAAGTCATTACTAAATAAGTAGGTAATCTTGGGAAGTTTACCTACCTGCTACCTACCCACTTACTTGGAGTTAATTGTAAATATTTACATAATTTATAAGTACTGACACATATTGATTTATCATTTTTTTTAAAAAAATATAAAGGTATGGAAGGTACTTATCGAATTCTGCACTTAGAAGACAGATTAGGAAGAAGGTACATACTTACTATACTTTTAACATAACTATCAATCTTATAGTTTTAGGAATTTACTATATCCTAGTGGCTGTAGGGGGCCGTTTTCTTTATCGAGAGGTC